>CANIUD010000764.1:0-135000 GCA_947470075.1 Closterium sp. Yama58-4
CCCCCAGGTCGCACTTCCCCTTCCCCCCAGGTCGCACTTCCCCTTCCCCCCAGGTCGCACTTCCCCTTCCCCCCAGGTCGCACTTCCCCTTCCCCCAGGTCGCACTTCCCCTTCCCCCCAGGTCGCACTTCCCCTTCCCCCAGGTCGCACTTCCCCTTCCCCCAGGTCGCACTTCCCCTTCCCCCAGTCGCACTTCCCCTTCCCCCAGGTCGCACTTTCCCCTTCCCCCCAGGTCGCACTTCCTTCCCCCAGGTCGCACTTCCCCTTCCCCCAGGTCGCACTTCCCCTTCCCCCCAGGTCGCACTTCCCTTCCCCCCAGGTCGCACTTCCCCTTCCCCCCAGGTCGCACTTCCCCTTCCCCCAGGTCGCACTTCCCCTCCCCCCAGGTCGCACTTCCCCTTCCCCCAGGTCGCACTTCCCCTTCCCCCCAGGTCGCACTTCCCCTTCCCCCCAGGTCGCACTTCCCTTCCCCCAGGTCGCACTTCCCCTTCCCCCCAGGTCGCACTTCCCCTTCCCCCCAGGTCGCACTTCCCTTCCCCCCAGGTCGCACTTCCCCTTCCCCCCAGGTCGCACTTCCCCTTCCCCCCAGGTCGCACTTCCCCTTCCCCCCAGGTCGCACTTCCCCTTCCCCCCAGGTCGCACTTCCCCTTCCCCCCAGGTCGCACTTCCCCTTCCCCCCAGGTCGCACTTCCCCTTCCCCCAGGTCGCACTCCCCTTCCCCCCAGGTCGCACTTCCCCTTCCCCCCAGGTCGCACTTCCCCTTCCCCCCAGGTCGCACTTCCCCTTCCCCCAGGTCGCACTTCCCCTTCCCCCCAGGTCGCACTTCCCCTTCCCCCCAGGTCGCACTTCCCCTTCCCCCCAGGTCGCACTTCCCCTCCCCCAGGTCGCACTTCCCCTCCCCCCAGGTCGCACTTCCCCTTCCCCCCCAGGTCGCACTTTCCCTTCCCCCCAGGTCGCACTTCCCTTTCCCCCCAGGTCGCACTTCCCCTTCCCCCCAGGTCGCACTTCCCCTTCCCCCAGGGTCGCACTTCCCCTTCCCCCCAGGTCGCACTTCCCTTCCCCCAGGGTCGCACTTCCCCTTCCCCCAGGTCGCACTTCCCCTTCCCCCCAGGTCGCACTTCCCCTTCCCCCCCAGGTCGCACTTCCCTTCCCCCAGGTCGCACTTCCCTTCCCCCCAGGTCGCACTTCCCCTTCCCCCCAGGTCGCACTTCCCCTTCCCCAGGTCGCACTTCCCCTTCCCCCAGGTCGCACTTCCCCTTCCCCCAGGTCGCACTTCCCCTTCCCCAGGTCGCACTTCCCCTTCCCCCAGGTCGCACTTCCCCTTCCCCCAGGTCGCACTTCCCCTTCCCCCCAGGTCGCACTTCCCCTTCCCCCCAGGTCGCACTTCCCCTTCCCCCCAGGTCGCACTTCCCCTTCCCCCAGGTCGCACTTCCCCTTCCCCCAGGTCGCACTTCCCCTTCCCCCAGGTCGCACTTCCCCTTCCCCCAGGTCGCACTTCCCCTTCCCCCCAGGTCGCACTTCCCCTTCCCCCAGGTCGCACTTCCCCTTCCCCCCAGGTCGCACTTCCCCTTCCCCCCAGGTCGCACTTCCCCTTCCCCCCAGGTCGCACTTCCCTTCCCCCCAGGTCGCACTTCCCCTTCCCCCAGGTCGCACTTCCCCTTCCCCCCAGGTCGCACTTCCCCTTCCCCCAGGTCGCACTTCCCCTTCCCCCAGGTCGCACTTCCCCTTCCCCCCAGGTCGCACTTCCCCTTCCCCCCAGGTCGCACTTCCCCTTCCCCCCAGGTCGCACTTCCCCTTCCCCCAGGTCGCACTTCCCCTTCCCCCAGGTCGCACTTCCCCTTCCCCCCAGGTCGCACTTCCCCTTCCCCCCAGGTCGCACTTCCCCTTCCCCCCAGGTCGCACTTCCCCTTCCCCCAGGTCGCACTTCCCCTTCCCCCCAGGTCGCACTTCCCCTTCCCCCCAGGTCGCACTTCCCCTTCCCCCCAGGTCGCACTTCCCCTTCCCCCAGGTCGCACTTCCCCTTCCCCCCAGGTCGCACTTCCCCTTCCCCCCAGGTCGCACTTCCCCTTCCCCCCAGGTCGCACTTCCCCTTCCCCCAGGTCGCACTTCCCCTTCCCCCAGGTCGCACTTCCCCTTCCCCCCAGGTCGCACTTCCCCTTCCCCCCAGGTCGCACTTCCCCTTCCCCCAGGTCGCACTTCCCCTTCCCCCAGGTCGCACTTCCCCTTCCCCCCAGGTCGCACTTCCCCTTCCCCCCAGGTCGCACTTCCCCTTCCCCCCAGGTCGCACTTCCCCTTCCCCCAGGTCGCACTTCCCCTTCCCCCCAGGTCGCACTTCCCCTTCCCCCCAGGTCGCACTTCCCTTCCCCCAGGTCGCACTTCCCCTTCCCCCAGGTCGCACTTCCCCTTCCCCCAGGTCGCACTTCCCCTTCCCCCCAGGTCGCACTTCCCTTCCCCCCAGGTCGCACTTCCCCTTCCCCCAGGTCGCACTTCCCCTTCCCCCAGGTCGCACTTCCCCTTCCCCCAGGTCGCACTTCCCCTTCCCCCCAGGTCGCACTTCCCCTTCCCCCCAGGTCGCACTTCCCCTTCCCCCCAGGTCGCACTTCCCCTTCCCCCCAGGTCGCACTTCCCCTTCCCCCCAGGTCGCACTTCCCCTTCCCCCCAGGTCGCACTTCCCCTTCCCCCCAGGTCGCACTTCCCCTTCCCCCAGGTCGCACTTCCCCTTCCCCCCAGGTCGCACTTCCCCTTCCCCCCAGGTCGCACTTCCCCTTCCCCCCAGGTCGCACTTCCCCTTCCCCCAGGTCGCACTTCCCCTTCCCCCCAGGTCGCACTTCCCCTTCCCCCCAGGTCGCACTTCCCCTTCCCCCCAGGTCGCACTTCCCCTCCCCCCAGGTCGCACTTCCCCTTCCCCCCAGGTCGCACTTCCCCTTCCCCCAGGTCGCACTTCCCCTTCCCCCCAGGTCGCACTTCCCCTTCCCCCAGGTCGCACTTCCCCTTCCCCCAGGTCGCACTTCCCCTTCCCCCCAGGTCGCACTTCCCCTTCCCCCCAGGTCGCACTTCCCCTTCCCCCAGGTCGCACTTCCCCTTCCCCCCAGGTCGCACTTCCCCTTCCCCCAGGTCGCACTTCCCCTTCCCCCCAGGTCGCACTTCCCCTTCCCCCAGGTCGCACTTCCCCTTCCCCCCGGTCGCACTTCCCCTTCCCCCAGGTCGCACTTCCCCTTCCCCCCAGGTCGCACTTCCCCTTCCCCCAGGTCGCACTTCCCCTTCCCCCCAGGTCGCACTTCCCCTTCCCCCCAGGTCGCACTTCCCCTTCCCCCCAGGTCGCACTTCCCCTTCCCCCAGGTCGCACTTCCCCTTCCCCCAGGTCGCACTTCCCCTTCCCCCCAGGTCGCACTTCCCCTTCCCCCAGGTCGCACTTCCCCTTCCCCCAGGTCGCACTTCCCCTTCCCCCCAGGTCGCACTTCCCCTTCCCCCCAGGTCGCACTTCCCCTTCCCCCAGGTCGCACTTCCCCTTCCCCCCAGGTCGCACTTCCCCTTCCCCCAGGTCGCACTTCCCCTTCCCCCCAGGTCGCACTTCCCCTTCCCCCCAGGTCGCACTTCCCCTTCCCCCAGGTCGCACTTCCCCTTCCCCCCAGGTCGCACTTCCCCTTCCCCCCAGGTCGCACTTCCCCTTCCCCCAGGTCGCACTTCCCCTTCCCCCCAGGTCGCACTTCCCCTTCCCCCCAGGTCGCACTTCCCCTTCCCCCAGGTCGCACTTCCCCTTCCCCCCAGGTCGCACTTCCCCTTCCCCCCAGGTCGCACTTCCCCTTCCCCCCAGGTCGCACTTCCCCTTCCCCCCAGGTCGCACTTCCCCTTCCCCCAGGTCGCACTTCCCCTTCCCCCAGGTCGCACTTCCCCTTCCCCCAGGTCGCACTTCCCCTTCCCCCCAGGTCGCACTTCCCCTTCCCCCAGGTCGCACTTCCCCTTCCCCCAGGTCGCACTTCCCCTTCCCCCAGGTCGCACTTCCCCTTCCCCCCAGGTCGCACTTCCCCTTCCCCCCAGGTCGCACTTCCCCTTCCCCCCAGGTCGCACTTCCCCTTCCCCCCAGGTCGCACTTCCCCTTCCCCCCAGGTCGCACTTCCCCTTCCCCCCAGGTCGCACTTCCCCTTCCCCCAGGTCGCACTTCCCCTTCCCCCAGGTCGCACTTCCCCTTCCCCCAGGTCGCACTTCCCCTTCCCCCCAGGTCGCACTTCCCCTTCCCCCCAGGTCGCACTTCCCCTTCCCCCAGGTCGCACTTCCCCTTCCCCCCAGGTCGCACTTCCCCTTCCCCCCAGGTCGCACTTCCCCTTCCCCCCAGGTCGCACTTCCCCTTCCCCCCAGGTCGCACTTCCCCTTCCCCCCAGGTCGCACTTCCCCTTCCCCCCAGGTCGCACTTCCCCTTCCCCCCAGGTCGCACTTCCCCTTCCCCCAGGTCGCACTTCCCCTTCCCCCCAGGTCGCACTTCCCCTTCCCCCAGGTCGCACTTCCCCTTCCCCCCAGGTCGCACTTCCCCTTCCCCCCAGGTCGCACTTCCCCTTCCCCCCAGGTCGCACTTCCCCTTCCCCCCAGGTCGCACTTCCCCTTCCCCCAGGTCGCACTTCCCCTTCCCCCCAGGTCGCACTTCCCCTTCCCCCAGGTCGCACTTCCCCTTCCCCCCAGGTCGCACTTCCCCTTCCCCCAGGTCGCACTTCCCCTTCCCCCAGGTCGCACTTCCCCTTCCCCCAGGTCGCACTTCCCCTTCCCCCCAGGTCGCACTTCCCCTTCCCCCCAGGTCGCACTTCCCCTTCCCCCAGGTCGCACTTCCCCTTCCCCCCAGGTCGCACTTCCCCTTCCCCCCAGGTCGCACTTCCCCTTCCCCCCAGGTCGCACTTCCCCTTCCCCCCAGGTCGCACTTCCCCTTCCCCCAGGTCGCACTTCCCCTTCCCCCCAGGTCGCACTTCCCCTTCCCCCCAGGTCGCACTTCCCCTTCCCCCAGGTCGCACTTCCCCTTCCCCCAGGTCGCACTTCCCCTTCCCCCAGGTCGCACTTCCCCTTCCCCCAGGTCGCACTTCCCCTTCCCCCCAGGTCGCACTTCCCCTTCCCCCAGGTCGCACTTCCCCTTCCCCCAGGTCGCACTTCCCCTTCCCCCCAGGTCGCACTTCCCCTTCCCCCAGGTCGCACTTCCCCTTCCCCCAGGTCGCACTTCCCCTTCCCCCAGGTCGCACTTCCCCTTCCCCCCAGGTCGCACTTCCCCTTCCCCCCAGGTCGCACTTCCCCTTCCCCCAGGTCGCACTTCCCCTTCCCCCAGGTCGCACTTCCCCTTCCCCCAGGTCGCACTTCCCCTTCCCCCAGGTCGCACTTCCCCTTCCCCCAGGTCGCACTTCCCCTTCCCCCAGGTCGCACTTCCCCTTCCCCCAGGTCGCACTTCCCCTTCCCCCAGGTCGCACTTCCCCTTCCCCCAGGTCGCACTTCCCCTTCCCCCAGGTCGCACTTCCCTCCCCTCTTCTCCCATCCCTTCCCTTCTAATACCTTTCCCTCACCTCCCTTCCATTCCCTTCCCTTCCCTTCCATTTGCACCTCTTCTCCTCCCGTCCTTCCATCTATCCACCCATCCCGTCTCTCATCCCTTCCTCATGCTCTGTCCTCCCTTCCTCCCCACCTCTCCTCCCTTCTCCACATCTTTACTCCCCAGTACTAGGTGCAGGGTGAAGCTGTGCCTTAGCAAGTTTGGCAACAGGTGCAAGAGCAAATTGAGTAGCTGAGGCAACAAGAGTGGCTGTTTTGTACTTTCAGTTATTTATATACCTTACTCACTTCATAAAGCAGTGTTTCGAAAGAGACCTATACATACCAACCACTCATCACCAATGCCTTCACTGTTGGATATACAGAAACCTCGTTTTAATGTATTTTGCAAAACTGATACTTGAGGGTACACACTACCATCCTATATGTAGCTAGCAGCTTGTCTTCTTGATTGCTTCATGCTCTATGAGCTGCACAACAGACGGGACAGGGAAGGTGGGAAGGAGAAGCCAGGGGGGGCAGAAACAGGTCGTAAGATAATGAGTGACTTAGGGGTAAGGAAGGGGAGAGCAAGATCACAACAACAGGAAGGAAACCGACTACCAGAGTTCTTATGGAGTAGGGATCAGAGGGCTCTAGAGGAAAGGAAACAAGGGAATGAGGGTGGGAGTGAAAACTAAGTGTTAGCAGCAGGGAAACAAAAGGTAAGCTGGGGGGAAACACAGGGTAACCAGAGGAAAAACAAGGAATGAGCAGGGGGGTAAACAGGGGAGAAAGGACAGCGAAGGGAGTAAGGGAGAAAGGGGAAAGAAATGGGTGTAAGGGAGAGAGGGGAAAGGGCTGCGATAGGAGGAAGGGTGGGAGGGGAAAAAGATGGGAATGAGGGAGAGAGGGGAAAGAGTAAGGGAGCGGGGAGAAAGGGCAGACAAGGGAATAGTGGGGAGAGGGAAAAGAGATAGGACAGGGAAGTCGAATTGTTTTGGGGCCAGAGTTGCGATGTGAGAGAGGAGAGAATGCACAATGGATAATGCTCCGCGTTATTGCTGCTCATTACTGTCCGCACCTCAGGCCTCCTCGCTGCAAATCCTAGTTCACTATATGTTTTCCCGCTTTTGGGACCCAGACAGAGGTAGGAGAGAGGGGAGCTTGCCTGTGGACAGGGAGGGAGGTGAGGGGAGGGGGGGGCAGGTAAGCGTGAGGGGGCAGAAAGGGCTTAGAACATGCCAGTATTAGAACATGCCAGTATTAGAACATGCCAGTATCAGGAACATGCCTCTATCTACCATTCTGACAATCTCGGTGTCCATGCATCTTAGAAAAATATCTTGCACTGCATAAAGAAAAGCACATACTGTGCCTTTGTTATAGATGTATCATCTATTACTGTAAAACCCTCACATGCTTGCATACAACACACAAGAAACAGGTGGTGGTATGGTGTAAAGCATGGACTAGCTTTAGCTGCGCCTCAGCTTGCTCCTCTGCTTCACCACTGAAAATTAGGGGAGTGGAGTAGGCAGGGAAGAATTGTGTGAAGGAACATGGGGGAGGTGGTGTGAGGTGCCAAGGGAACAACTGCAAGGGAACACAAGCAAGCGCACATGATGAAAGCATGTATGGGGAGACAGTGATGGGTGCACATGCATGGGAACTAGAGGGCGGAAGGTGAGGAGTGAGGGGGAAGGGAGGGCATGAAAAGGAAGGCAAGGGTTGAGAAGGGATGGGGAAGCGAAGCCCATGGCAGGGAGGGAAAGGCAGGGATGGGGAGAGCAGGTGGGAACAGGGCAGAGGGTGGTGGGAAGGAGAGTGCGAATGCGAGAGGACGGAGAGAGAGAGTGCGGGAGGAAGGAGAGTGAGAGTGCGGGTGCCAGGGGATGGGGGGAAGCAGGGAAGGGGATGGGGGGAAGCAGGAAACGAGATGAGGGGAAGCAGGAAAGGGTATGGGGGGAAGCAGGGAAGGGGATGGGGGGAAGCAGGGAAGGGGATGGGGGGAAGAAGGGGAGGGGATGGGGGGAAGAAAGGGAGGGGATGGGGGGAAGCAGGGAAGGGGATGGGGGGAAGCAGGGAAGGGGATGGGGGGAAGCAGGGAAGGGGATGGGGGGAAGCAGGGAAGGGGATGGGGGGAAGCAGGGAAGGGGATGGGGGGAAGCAGGGAAGGGGATGGGGGGAAGCAGGGAAGGGGATGGGGGGAAGCAGGGAAGGGGATGGGGGGAAGCAGGGAAGGGGATGGGGGGAAGCAGGGAAGGGGATGGGGGGAAGCAGGGAAGGGGATGGGGGGAAGCAGGGAAGGGGATGGGGGGAAGCAGGGAAGGGGATGGGGGGAAGCAGGGAAGGGGATGGGGGGAAGCAGGGAAGGGGATGGGGGGAAGCAGGGAAGGGGATGGGGGGAAGCAGGGAAGGGGATGGGGGGAAGCAGGGAAGGGGATGGGGGGAAGCAGGGAAGGGGATGGGGGGAAGCAGGAACCCTCTGTCCTCTCCTCCTTCCCCCTCTCTGCGCACCTTCTCTCCCCCTCCGTCCTCCCTCCCTTCCCCCTCTCACAGACCCTCCCTTCAAACCCTCACAGAACGTCCCTACCCACCTTGACCTCACGCTCTGCCTGACCTTTGCTCCCTCGCCCTGCTGAAATAACCTCCCTGCTCACCTCCCTCCCCCTTCTCACAGCACCTCCTTTCCCCCTCTCACATCATATATTTCCCCCCTGCCAGCACCTCCCTCCCTGAGCCCTATCCCAGAACCTCTCTTCCTCCCCCTTAACTCACGTTCCCTTCCCCCTCCCCTCACCTACCTTCACCGTCTGTCCTCTCCTCCCTTCCCCCTCCCTGAGCACTTCTTTTCCCTCTCTCACATCACTTCCGTAGCCCTCTTTACAACACATCCTCTTCTCACCCTATCATGGCACCTCCATTCTCCCGTCTGACCTGACATCCCTTTCCCCCTTCCCTCTCATTGCACCATTTACCACCATTTCGCCTCCCATTCGGGAGGTTACAACCATTTCGCCTCTCATGCCGCCATCTACCTCCACGTCGCCTCTCATTCCGCTATTTACCACCATTTCGCCTCTCATGATGCCGCCTATCACCACTGCTGTAGTCTATCAATCCGCCAACTATCATCATTTCCCCACTTATTGCAACATCTACCATCATCTCGCCATCTTTCATTCCGCCATCTTTCATCATTTCGCCTCTCACCAGGAATTCCGCCACTAATTCCGCGCTCTAACGCCATTAGGCCACTAATTCGGCAAGCTATCCCCAACCCGTCTATCGTTCCGCCATCTTCAGACATTCCCTCATGCTCGATTTCGAAGGAATTATAACCCTAAACCGTCGAGCTCACCTACTAAAAGCAGTGGAGGAGTGCGAGGCAAGGCGGATACTGGCAGCTCCGCGAAGGCAGCTGATAACAAGGATCAACCTGCTGGCGTTCTAGATTGTGACGTGCGCGGGCTGGGAAATAACGGTGCAGAGCGGAAGAGGTAGTGATGGAGAACGCGTCTCGAGGTAGTTGGTTGTCTAAGTAGTGTATGAGGGTCTCGGTGATCGTCTTAGGAGGACTTTGCTGAGGTAAGTGTACTCTAGACGTGTGATCGGTAAGCGTAAAACACTTGATGTGGTGCTGGAACTTCGCTCCTTGTGAGGATGGTAGAGTTCTACATCTTATATTTCCGACCCCTGTAAAATGCTTGGTGTGCACGCGGGAGAGTGCGACACTCTGATGTCGCACCCTGTGGTTTCGTCGCGCAGGTGTGTCGCCCAACTTGGTTTGGCGTAACCATACCCTGGATCTCCCCGCGTTGTTTGTACTGTACATTTGGTTTGCGGGGCCTACCACCCAACCCTTGCTTGGGGGTGTTGTGCGACAAAACAGGCTGTTACCAGGTTCCAAGCGTTTAACACATGGTTGGAACCAAAAAATATGAGACGCGAGCTTTAACCTCGTCGCCCATTTGCCTTGCCGCGTCCCTCGCCCGTTCCCTAGATTCTTCTCGGCTTCTCCCCGATGCCACCTGTCAGACTCGTAAGAACGCGGTTCTACTGTTATAGCCTGTCCCCGTTTTAGTCCCCTTCAGTCCCATTTTAGTCCCTGTTATATTCCCCTGCAGCTGCTGCTGCTTCCCGTCGTATATCTCTCCGTTCGCTGCAGCCCGTCGGACCTTTTCCGAAGCAAGTTCGAGGCAGCAGCGTTCTTGTCCCGAGCCGGACCCTGCTGCGTTCTAGCCAACACTCCCGGACCAGTCTCGCGCGTTCCGCGAAGCAGGATAACAAGCGAGAAAAAGTAACAAACCAACCTAATTTCGGGCAGTCTATGTGCTAGTCTGAAAACCCGTAAAGTGACGGTGGTGCCTGCTTGACCGCGTTGACCGCGTTGACCGGCATGGCTCCGCCGCGCCGATCGGCGGAGAGCACTCTCGCTCCGCGGGATTGGCGGGATCATCGGGATTGGCGGGAGGCGGCGGCGGCGGCGGCTGCGGCGGGGGCGGCGGGGGCGGCGGCGGCGGCGGGGGCGGGGGCGGCGGCGGGCATGACACCGCGCGGGGGGGCGACTTGGTACGGGATCCGCGCTCGGCTGTTTGGCGAGGGGAAGAAGGTGCTGGACGCGACGCTGTTCGCGCTGGGCTTCCTTCTCTCGCGCAAGAACCGCATGGTCTACTTCCAAGAGGTCCGCCGCTCTCCACCGCTCTCCACCGCTCTCCGCCACTGTCCGCCACTGTCTGATGCTGTCCGATGCTGTCCGATGCTGGACACTGACGCTCGTAAATGCTAGACTTGTCAAAAAAACTCGTGCTCGCGCGCAAGAAAGTACCGCATGGTCTACTTAAAAGAGGTCCGTTGCTGTTCACGCTGACGCTTCTGAGTCTACTTAACGACACAGTTGTTCCTTTCAACCCTCTCCTTGACCCCTTGCTTGGTCCCCTTCCCCTCCACACCTCCTCCTTCGCCCTGATTTCCCTCCTCCCGTTCGCTTTTCCCAAGCCAAACGTTTCGGCCAAACCACATTGCTGTAACATTTCTCTGCTGCTTTACGCATTTGGTGCTTGCCACACCACACCACACCACACCACACCACACCACACCACGTTTTGGCCACACCACACCGCACCTGACCTTGTAACTTTCGTTCCTCTATCCACCTCTATTCATCCCGACTCGTCTGCCCTTCCTCTCCCACGCGTAATGTTTCATTAACATCCAACCGCTCTCTTTTTTTTTCCCATCCCCGTTCCTGTCTATCCCCCATCTTTTTGTCCCCGTATTGCCATACCTAAACTTTCACCCCACTTCTTCCCACACCACCCCCAGCTCCACGGCAGGAGGCACACAACACCCCTGTGCACTTTCTCCAAGCCTGAGTGTATGCGAGGGAGCGGTACACGAAAGAGACAGGGCGGCGAGAGGCCAAATCATCACCCGTTCACAATCATTTCCCCCCTCTCTCTCCCCACACCACCTGCTCCCCCCCGGCAGGAGGCACACAAAACGCCCGTGCACTTTTTCCAAGCCTCAGTATATGCTCGGGAGCGGTACATGAAAGAGACAGGGCGGCGGGAGGCCAAGGTGTGGCCCATTTGCAAGGCGCAGGCGTGCATGTTTCTAGACGAGCTGCAGGTGCCTGTGCCTGCTTGTCTCCTACTGCCGTCCGAAGGGGGTAGCTATGTGGCCCCTGCTGGGTGTGGTGATACGAAGCGTGTGAGGACGAGGAGCAGGAGGAGCCGGGCTGGGGAGAGAAGGGCGCGTGGAAAGGATGGGGAGGGGGAGGTTGGGGTGGGTTGGGAGAGTAAAGGGAGTAGGGTAGAGGAGGAGGAGGAGGAGGAGGAGGAGGAGGAGGAGGAGGAGGAGGAGGAGGAGGAGGAGGAGGAGGAGGAGGAGGAGGAGGAGGAGGAAGAAGAGGTGATGGAATTACCTTTGCGTGAGGGAAAGGATGCGAGGAGGAGAGTCAGTCGGTGGAAGGGTCGTGGAATTCTAGAGAACATTCCTTCTTCCAATGAACATACCTTCTTGAGGCGCCTCGAGAGAATTCCAGAGGACGTACCCTGTTCCACAGGACTTGCTTGGAAGGAGGGAAGGGAGGGAGGTAGAGATGGAATGAGAGAGATGGAGGAGCCGCAGGAGGAAGAGGAGGGAGAGAAGGGGGAAGAGGGAGCGGAAGAGGAAGAGGAAGAGGGTGGTCAGGTGTGTGTGAGGGGGAGAGGCAGGCAGGAGCAAAAGGGGTTTGAAGACAACGGCAAGGGGCAGAAGAATGTAGGAGGGAAAGCTAGAGATGGAAGGCAGCAGCAGGTGGAGGAGGAGGGAGGAAGGAAAGCTGGTGAAAAGGATGGCAAGAGGGGCAGGAAGAGGCTTAGGGCTGAGGAGGACACAGGGGGTGGGAACAGCTTCGGAGGGCGGGTTGGTGATGGTGGTTGTCCTACTAACCAGCGTGGTGCTACTAACCAGCGTGGTGCTACTAACCAGCGTGGTGCTACTAACCAGCGTGGTGCTACTAACCAGCGTGGTGCTACTAACCAGCGTGGTGCTACTAACCAGCGTGGTGCTACTAACCAGCGTGGTGCTACTAACCAGCGTGGTGCTACTGATGATGAGGTTCAGAATGGAGGGAATGCCAAAGGCATGGATCGTGTGTCAACTCCAACCATCCCCCCCATCCCGGCGGTTCCAACCGCCCCTCACATGCCTCCTCCTCCTCCACACACCTCCCGCCCTCCACCAACCCACAGCATCCCTCCCAACACTCCGCCTCTCCCACACATGGGCGCTGTTTCCAACCCACACTCGTTCTCCCTCCCACCCGCACCCACCACTGCCTCCTGCGCGGACCTGCTGAGGCACGCTCGAAGCAACGTGGCTGCGATTGTGGAGGGAGCAAAGGCTAGCATGGCAGCGATGGTAGAACCCTTGACTGCAGAAGAGGAGCGGCAGCGGGAGGAGCATGCGAGGGAGCTGTGGGGGATAGTGGAGTGGGTGAAGGGGGAGTTGCATCGGGTGGTGGGTGATTATAAAGAGCAGATGGAGGAGGAGCTCAGGAGGTTCTTTGTGATTGCGGAGGAGAAGGTGAGGAGGAGTAAAGAAAGGCGAGCAACTATACGCAGCAGCCGTGCTGCTGCTGCGGCTGCTGCTGCTGCCGCTGCTGCTGCTGGTGATGGTGGTGGCAGCGGGGGTGCTGGAGGCAATGTTGGTGGCAGCAGTGTTGGCAATGGCGGTGGCATTGGTAGTTGTGATGGTGCTGGTGGTGGTGATGGTGCCGGTGGTGGTGATGGTGCCGGTGGTGGTGATGGTGCCGGTGGTGGTGATGGTGCCGGTGGTGGTGATGGTGCCGGTGGTGGTGATGGTGCCGGTGGTGGTGATGGTGCCGGTGGTGGTGATGGTGCCGGTGGTGGTGATGGTGCCGGAGGTGGTGATGGTGCCGGTGGTGGTGATGGTGCTGGTGGTGGTGTTAGTGATGTTGCCGGTGGTGCTGGTGCGGGTGATGGTGCTGGTGTTGCTGGTGGTGGTGTTGGTAATGTTATTGGTGGTGGTGGTGCTGGTGGTGGTGGTGCTGGTGGTGGTGGTGGTGGTGGTGGAGGTGGTGATACTGCTGGTGCTGGTGGTGGTTGTGGCAGTGGTAGTGCTGCTGCTGTTGGTGGTAGTGGTGGTGATGGTGGCAGTGGTGATGGCAGTGGTGGTGGTAGTGGTGGCGGTGGTGGTGCTAGTGGTAATGGTGGTGCTAGTGGTAATGGGGGTGCTAGTGGTAATGGGGGTGCTAGTGCTAATGATAGTGGTGGCATGTAGCCTCACGAGACTGCTCTATTTCTCGCAACAGTAGTGGCAGAGAGCCTCCGCAGCAGCAGCAGCAGCAGCAGCCATGAACATAACAGAAGTGACAGAGAGCCTCCGCAGCAGCAGCAGCAGCCACAAACGTACAGTGCTGACAGAGAGGCTTAGCAGAGCAGCAGCAGCAGCAACAATGACACATCCATTTCTAAGTTCACATTAAACGCAGAGGCTCATACTGGCTGTTACTGAAAGTGTTTGTATTTCTCTGTGCATCTTGTAACATAAAAGACGTATTCATGATACCGTAGGGTTTTCTGGAAAAAAGGTACACAACACACCCGTATAAGTGCTTACCTCAACTGTATTGTACAGCTATAAGGTTGTTTCCATAAGGTTTAGTGTACTGCATGATGTGAATGGAGCACCTGAAGCCATGGAGACATAAACATGGGTTGATTGTGGAATCTCGAAACTAGTATACAATTGGAGATAGCTTGTTCTGTAAATGAAATGCAGAAAATTATCCAGATATATTTGATGCTGAAATTCCCATTAGACCAGAGGTCCTGCTAGGTTCAGTAATGCGAATCACTACAAAGCATACAGTATTCTGCGTTCCAAACAGAAGGCGACTGGACTGGGCCGGCTTGCCGAATCGCCAGATTTGGTCAAAGGGCGGCGTCAATTTACAACCCAGGTCTGGGCTCTCGATGTGAGGTGCTGGTACAGGTACGGGTGCTGACCTGACGATCTGGCTCGGCCCGTGTGTGTAGATTGGTGTCTGATACGAGTGTGCTCCTCATGGTTCACCTCCTTCAACAGGTTCTTGAGGCCATGTGAGCTAAGGAAACGAAAGACACGCCAAGAAACACACGCTAAGAGACACACGCTGAGAAACACACGCTAAGAGCCAGGCTAAGAAACAAGCACTATGCTGTGAAATCACCCTTTGTTCGATTTGACATCTGCCCTCGATCAATACCATATTCAACACCCCACCAGAGCAAACCACACGGAACCAAACCAAACACACAGAGAATCGCCGCTGAGAAAGGATGTCTGAACGTAGTCAACCGCCGCCGCCAGACATCCCTTCTCTGGGAAGACAGCCAGCTGGCGCGCTAACCGCCCTCCTGAACCACACAATGGCGCCGCGGCACGTTTCCCCACTAACCCCCAACCACCTCACCGAACCACGAACCCCCTCCATACCGTGCCACAATATCACAGAAAGCCCATCCGAACCACAATCCCCCTCTTGCCCAAGCCTTTCCCCACCAGTCTTCGCGTGTCCTCGTCCCAGCGAACCATACCACACCCACTCGAAAACCAGATTTCGTAATTCTGATCAGATCCCCCTACTCCCTCCCTTCCCTCGAGGCAGCCCCCTGCATAGCATACACATTCTCTCGATCCGCCCCACAGTCGCAAAATTCAGTAGCGTCGCATTTTTCGAATCAGTCCCCAACTCGACCGTCATGACACTTCCCCAACTACTGCTTGCTCGACACGATCTTCGCACAGGCGTTTGCCAGCTTATGAAACACAGCAGCCGTAATGCGTCCACAACGTGATCCCGCGGTGCGACACGCGCTGCTTCGCCACTGCTTCAAGTTACCACCACGTGCGCGCCGGAGACGACTCCTAGAAGGACTCGTCGGACCGCAGCAGACGCCATTAACCACAGTAAATCCATCAGCAAGGATGCCATGTGGGGGTATATCCGTACTCGTGCTGCTGCTTCTCCTCCTCAGCTTCAATACTGCGCGCGTCGATGGCGACGGTCGCGCTCCGATCGGTAGCAGCATTCGCGGCAAAGCTTCCATCAGCGACGCGATAGCTGCTTCTTTCGAGGCGCGAAAGACGCGGGCGTCGACCAAGGCGCTGAAGCCGGGGGCAGTGCGCCTCGTTCTCTTAAGAAACAACTCCTTCGGCGCCAAATGCCTCGACGGCAGGTGAGCGCGTTGGGGACTCCCCAACGTATTCGGAAAGAGGGGGGCGGCGATCTGGGGGAAATGTGTGGGGAAAGGAGGAACTTTCGTGTGGAGCGTCAGTCGCGACCCCGTCTCCCGGGGGGAAGATTAAAGCGGTAGATCAAGATCTATCGCTTCCGACAGTTTCTCTACTGTCCGCAAAACGCGGTTTCGAAATAAACAGGGAATCATAAGCTCTTGACATCCGTCAAGAAATAACACATGAAGAAGGGGCTTCGAAAAAACCTCGTCAGAAGAGTTTCAAAACTCGATAAAATGTCGAGAGAACTTCGAGCGTCGACGATTCTCGTAAGATTCCAAATTCTCATTCGTAACTATGTTCAGCGATATAGTTCCCCCATCACCCATCGATCTCCCATCATGGTCAGGCCCGTTTGCCTGAGCCACCCACCCGCATAACCTCACCTCATCCTCCCTCCTTCTCTAACAGCCGATAGCCCCTGCTCCCTTCTCCCCACTCCCTTCGCTTCTCCTGTCATCTCGCCCTCTCCCAACCCGCGCAGTCCCCCGGGGTACTACATCCGGCGGGGCAGGGGGGCGGGGGGGGCGAACTGGCACGTGCACCTGCCGGTGGGCGGGTGGTGCGGCGACGAGCGCAGCTGCACGAGGCGATCTCTCAACCCCCTCGGCTCCACCACTCATTGGGCCGCCAGGGCCCCTGCTGCTGGTTATGGTAGGAAGGTCAGTGCTTCGATTTTTTTATGTTGAGTTGAGTTGACCCAAGAAGCGAGGAGCGCAGCTGCACGAAGCGATCGCTCAATCAACCCCCTCGGCTCCACCGCTCATTGGGCCGCCAGGGCCGCTGCTGCTGGTCACGGCAACAAGACAAGGTGAGTGAGGCCTGGACGAACAAAAGGCCCTTACCGTTTCGAGAGTATTAGACAAGCAAGCAACAAATACAAGGTTGGATGACGGCGGGTGGGGAGATGGGGGGTGGGGCGATGGGAGGTGGCGGGAGGTGTGGAGATTATGCGAAACAGAATTACAAGAGAATGAAAACGGTGAACGTTCATCAAGAAAGGAGGATGGGGGTGGGGGAGTGGAAGGGAGAATGTCGTAAGCCAGAAGCTAGTCCTTCCAGCCGTCCCAAAGCCCCCCCTTTTGAGTCGACTCAAAAGAGGATGGGAGTGGGGGAGTGGAAGGGAGAACATCATAAGCCAGAAACGAGTCCTTCCAGCCGTCCCAAATCCCCCCCTTCCCCCCCTCTCCCACTTCCTTCCTCCCTCCCCACCACCCACAACTCGCCTTTCCCATCTTTTCCACCTCTTCCCTTCCGTTTGTTATTCCTGTGTTGATTTGCCTCTTCTCCCCCTTGCGCCTTCCCCATGCTTGTCACCCCTTTTCCCCTCGCCAGAAGGCGTACCCCGCATTCAGCGGGCTGCTGTCCAGCAACGCAGCCGTCAACCCCGCCTTCCACACGTGGAACCTGGTGCGCCTCGTGTACTGCGATGGGGGCGGGTACACGGGCACCCGGGGGCGCATAGACGTTGGGGGAAACAAGAGCCTGTACCTGGACGGGTGGAACATCATGCAGGCGGTGCTGCAAGGTGGGTGGTTGATGACGGATGAGACAGTACTGGCATGAGAAGGAATGGAACCCCGTGCGCCTGGTGTACTGCAATGGGGGCGGGTATACGACACGGGCACCAGGGGGGGCATAGACGTGGCGGGGGGGAGTAACAAGAGCCTGTACCTGGACGGGTGGAACTTCGTGCAGGCCGTGCTGCAAGGTGAGGGCATGATGATTCAGGTGACGTCGGTACGGTATGGATGCGAGGAGGGTGGACAAGGATTGCCTTGGTTTCTTGTGCGGCACCTGACTGTGTCCAGGCATGTCAGTAATCCCTCTCATCCTCCCTCCTCCCTCCTCCCTCCTCCCACCTTCCCCCTCTCTTTTCCTTTGGCCTTAATCTCTCCTCCCTCCTCCTCGTCACCACCACCTCACCCTTCCCTACACAGACCTGAGGGAGAAGAGGGGCATGGCAGCAATCCTTTTGTGCCGTGTGCCATTGTAACGAGGTGACTTTTGAGTCGACTCAAAATTCCCCTCCTCCTCGTCACCATCTTCCACCCTTCCCTACGCAGACCTGAGGGAGAAGAGGGGCATGGCAGCAGCGTCGCGAATCCTGCTCTCGGGCAGTTCAGCAGGCGGGCAGGCAGTGGTGATGCTGTGTGACCGCGTGGCGGCTGCCTTCCCTGCCGCCTACACCAAGTGCTTCTCAGATGCAGCCTTCCTTGCTGGTCAGTGCTGCTGCTGCTGCAAAGAAACAACCAACCAGCGTTTTTCCTGGTCTTGCCAGCACACACTCTACTTCCCTTCCCTCAGCAACGCCCGATTGCCGTGTGCATCCATCCATGCATCTCTCGCACTATTGCGCATGCGCCTAACTACCCTTCACTCTCTCGACCACCCTGCCCCCTCCTCTCTCACGTGCGGCAGATGCCAAGGACCGGTTCGGGCAGTACCGGTGGCGGGACAACGTGCAGCAACTGGCGTCCTTCCACCAGATCAACATCCCCCCCTGCCCTAGAGGTAGGCCTTTAGACCCGGCTCATCAGTGTGGCAAATCTTGACTCTTTTATCAACCACGTGACTGGAAAGTGCAGCAAGTGGCGTCCTTCCACCATATCAACATCCCCCCATGTTTTAGAGGCAGCAATGTAGCATGCACGCACACCAGTGATATACACGCACTGGTGCTGCATCGATGGACCGCAATCATCAATCCTCCCTAGAGCTGCTTCAGCATCTGGCTTGCAACGAGCTGTGTAGCTTTCCTGCGCCCCACCCATCCCATGGCCTTGTATGCGCCACCCCACCCCATGCCTTCCCTTTCACGCCCATCGCAGGCTTGCCACCTCAGAAGGCACCTTGGCCTGGGCGTCACTTTGGCATGCACTCTCTCTCTCTCTCTCACGCCCTTCATAGCATTCGTTCTTTTTGCCCTGCATCCCATTCAATCCCATCCCATCTCATCCCGTCCCACCCCACCCCACCCCACCCCACCCCACCCCACCGCCGGCACTTCAGACTCCTGGATGTGTTTCTTCCCACAGTACGCCCTGCCCACTGTAACCACCCCCATCTTCATCTACCAAGCTCTTTTTGACCTCGTTCTGATACCATACGGCAACCAGCTTGGTCAAAACAGCGCATACAACACCAAGTGCCTTAGAGGCGAGCTGTTTCAGCAGCGGCCAAATGTGAGCCAGATAGTGGAGAGAAAATTGTGGGACCAGGTGACGTGGCGGGACCAGTACTGCACTCAAGAGGAGCGGTTGGCGCTGCTAAGCATGGCGTCTACAGTCTACACTGAACTTCGGAATATAGTCAAAGGGGGTAAAAGCACGGTTGGGGCATATATTGTGAATTCAGTGAGCCACGCTGTGATTCACTCGAGTGCTTGGAGCACGTGCAATGTGAGAGGGATGCGCCTCAAGCCGATATTCACTAACTGGTATCTTGATTGGAGCAAGCAGAGTGTATTTATTCATCCATGATTAAGTGACTGAATGCGTTAACCAATTACCATTACCATACCCATCAAAACACTCGATGTCAGAATGAAGAATGGATGGTGCATTGATGTTGGTTGGGGTACATATAGCTAACCCTAAGTTTTGTACCCCCTAAGACAAACCTCACTATAGGCTACAACATTTGACACACCCCCATAGCCTAAGTGAGGGGTGTCTAGCAGAACCAAACGAGTACGGTCACAAGACCAGTCCAAGAAACAAAGCTCAGGGTGGATCACAACGTCACCACACAGTCTGAGCACAAACAACAGTGGCCACAAGGCCAGTCCAAGAAGTAACAGAGATATATAGAAAGCAAAGTAAACAGTACACTCAAGTCTAAGCAACACGAGAACCAGTGTCAACAAGGCCTAACTGCACACAGCACCTCTGGTGGTCACAAGGCGGAAGCGCCTTGGTGAAGATGTCTGCAGTGTTGGCCTCGGACTCCACAAACTCAAAGCGAGCCTGTCCACGCCTCTGCAACTCTCGAAGAAGAAAGTACCTGACGTGAATGTGCTTCACTCTGCTCTCCAGTCGTGGCTCTCGACAAAGGAGAATAGACGCCTTGTTGTCAGTGAACAAGGTCGGTGCAGAGCTCGGCCGCTCACCAAGGTCGGTGAGCAAGAAGGTCAACCAACGCAGCTCCTGTGCCGCCATGGCACCAGCGTAGATCTCAGCCTCAGCTGTAGAGGTCGAGACCGAAGAGGAGCGCGTGGACCGCCAGGAAACAGCTCCAGAACCCAGGCTGAAACAGTACCCCTGAGTAGACCTGTGAGTCTCAGCGTCGTCAGCGTAAGAGGAGTCACAGTGACCAGTAAGTACGACAGACTGCTGCCCTCCAAGAACTAGCCCCATGCCTGATGTCGTCGCTAGGTACTTCGCCACCCTCACAGCTGCTGTCCAGTGAACAGGACGGTGTCTCCCTGGCGCAACAAAGCGCGCAAGAACGCTGAGAGGGAAGGCGAGGTCCGGGCGAGTACAAGTCATCAGGTACATGAGGCAACCCACAAGCTCAGCGTAGGGACCACTAGGCTCGAACGGCTCGTCAGGAAAGGGTCCAGTGAGTCTGTGGTCAACAGCAAGAGGTGTGCGCTGTACTGTGGAGTGCTGAAGCCCGAACCGCTGAAGGACCTGCTGCACCATGTGCGACTGTGAAAGTGTAATGGTGCAAGCAGCTCTGTCCCTGGTGATCTGCAGGCCAAGGTAGTGGCGCAGCTCACCAAGATCAGTGCAGGTGTGTCTCTTTTGCAGTTCGGACTTCACGTGTGCCAAAGCAACCCTGTCAGGGGTGGCGAAAACAAGGTCGTCAACGTAGACCAGAACAAAGAAAGGTGTGGTGCCACGACGAACGAACAGCGACGGGTCAGCAGAAGACGGCTGGAACCCAAGGTCAGACAGGGTAGAACGCAGGGTGTCGTGCCACTCACGAGGAGCCTGACGAAGACCGTAAACCGGTCGCCTCAGCCTCCACTGGGTCCCAGGAGGGAAAGAGCCAGTGAAGGCAGAGGGACGACGCAACCAGACCTCCTCATGAAGACTGCCCTGAAGGAAAGCAGTAGAGAAGTCGAGAGAGTGTAACTCGTAGTCTCTCTGTGCTGCTACGTGTAGTAACACCCGAAGAGTGGTCATCTTCGGGGTGGGCGCGAAGGTCTGAAAGAAGTCAACTCCCTCGCGCTGACTGAAACCTCTAGCCACGTAGCGCGCCTTGAAGACCGGAGGAGATCCCGGTGGCCGCTTCACCCTGTAGATCCACATGCCGTCGACTACGTTCGCCCCCGGAGGGGGAACCTCATCGACGTAGGTGCCTGTGGATCTGTAGGAGGCCATCTCTGCGTCCATGGCAGCTCTCCACTGAGAGGCCCAAGGCCCTGACACTGCCTCAGCGTAAGTGCGAGGAGTCGGAATGTCAAGGGCGTCGGGGTCACCCTCAGGGGCGAGGAGCATGGCACAGAGATGAGGGGAAGCGGCCGCCAGGAACTCTAGCTCAAACTGCCTGTCCTCTAGGGCGTCACAGCCAAGGGCAGACACACCCCCGACGGCCAGAGGACTGGAAGGAGGAGCAGCCACAAGAGCGGTGGCGAAGTCAAGGCGGCGGGTAGAGGCAAACTCAGTGACTGCGGCAGTAAGAGCGGACACAGAGGACACAGAGGCACGAGGGTGAGTAACAAGTGAGGCGAGAACACGAGAGAGAAGAGGACGGTACGTGCGGTAGTAGTCAGTGACAGGAGTAGGGAGCGACGCAGTGAGAGCCGACTCAGGAGGAGACGGAAGCACAGACGGAGACGGACGAGGTGGACTAGAACGAAGTAAGGCAGTACGAAGGTCAGTGAAGGGAACAGGAGACGAGGGACGAGCACGAGGGGAGCGACGAGAGGCCCAAGTCTGAGAAGGAGGAGGGGACAACGAAGACTGAGAACGAGGGAAAACAGCGGGAGAGGGGTCAGGAGGAGGAAGCGGAGGACCAGAGACGGGAGGAGAGGGGGAGGAGGAAGGAGAGGGAGAGGGGAGACCAAGGGTCCGAAGACCCGAGACAGGAGGAGGAGACGGCAGCTGCTGCTGCTGCGGCTGCTGCGGCTGCTGCGGCTGCTGCTGCTCCAGCGGCTGCTGCCCCTGCTGCTGCTCCTGCTGCTGCTCCTGCTGCTGTCGCTCCTGCTCCTCGAGCCGCTGCAACTCTCTCTCCTCTCTCTCTAACTCCAGCTGCTCCTCACGAGCACGGCGAACACGAGCCTGGAACCTGGTCGGGTAGGGGTGGGGGGAAGGAGTAGTGTCCGGGGCAGCGGCAGCCCCAGAGTCGACCTCCGAAGCACCAAGCACACCACCCCCAGAGGCAGCACCAACACCAGCTCCAGACCCAGGCTCTCCAGAAACCGAAGGAACACCCTCACCCCCAGACGCAGCACCAGCACCCCCAGACTCCGCACGACCAGTACCAGCCCCCGGAGGAGAAGAGTCCTCTGCAACCCGCGGCTCAGCTCCAACTCCAGCACCCCCAGAACCAGAGACCTGTACAGGGACAGTCGCAGGACCAACCTCCCGAGAGGGAGCACCTACAGGAGGCGGTGAGGAAGACTGTGGGGAGGGAGGCTGTACAGGGGGGGCTACCGAAGGGGGAGGGCTAGCCTGAGACACACCAGACGGGGCTGGACCAGGGGGGGGAGGCTGTACCGGGGGAGCAGGCGGGGGAGCGGCGGTCAGGAAGAGGGGGGGAGGAGGAACCGGGAGACCTCGACTGGGGTACCTGACGTAGTACGGGGTGGACTCCTCGAAACGGACGTCACGGGAGTCAAAGAACCGGTGAGAGGGAGGGTGGTAAAAGGTGAAGTCAGAGGAGTCCTCAGGGAAACCAAGGAAAACACAAGGAACGGCGCGAGGCGAGAGCTTGTCCGCGGAGGTGTCGCGGACAAGAGCCAAGCACCCCCAGACACGAAACCTCGACGCGACACCAGGGGACCCTGTCCAAAGACTGGTCGGTGAAGCCTCCGGCCGAGAGACACGTGGCCAGAGGTTCAGCTGGTGCGCGGCGTACCTGACTGCGTATGGCCACAGGAAATGGGGGGCACGGGCGTGAGTCAAGGAGGTGCGGGCAATCTCCATGACCAGGCCTATGCGACGCTCAGCAACCCCATTCTGCTGTGGGGACTCCGGAAGCGTCCAGGACTGACGAATGCCCTGTTCGCGACAGAATCCAGCGAGAATGCCGGAGCGAAACTCGCCCCCGCGGTCGGAGTGGAGACAGCTGACACGACGACCACGAGTGTCCTGGGTGGTAAGCAACCACCTGATCAGCGTAGAAGTCACCTCAGACTTCCTCGCCAGGGGGAACACTGTGGTGTAGCGGGAGTAGTCGTCAACGACCACCAAAAAGAAACGCTCACGCTCAGGGCCAGGGCGAGGAGAGGGGCCCCAGACGTCCAAGTGCAGCGTCTCAAAAGGCTCGGTGGCCGGACGAAGGGAGGAGGAGTGAGGGGTGGCACGCAGCCTACCCTCGACGCAAGGACCGCACGGTGGTGCAAGGGACGGCGGCAGCGACGGCAAGACACGCGGGAGACCTAAGACCAGACGCTGACTAGACATAGCACGCAGACGTGGAAGAGAAGGGTGTCCCATCCGGTGGTGCCACAGAACGGTGGGGTGGGCAAGCGACCGACAGGAGCAAGACGCAGCGACTGGACTGGACGCGACAACCTGAGGGGACGGAACCACCTGGTGAGACGCAGGGAGGAGACTAGGGGGAGGGACAGGAACTGGGAGGAGTGGCTGCTGCGACGGCGGCCGCTGTGGCTGCGGCTGCGGCTGCTGCCGCTGCTGCTGCTGCGGCTGCTGCTGCTGCTGCTGCTGCGGCTGCTGCTGCTGCAGTCGCTGCTGAGCGCGCGGGCCAGTGTGAAGAGTGTAGAGACCGGAGCCCGGCTCAGCAGCAAAAGTGGCGAGGGGCTGGTAAGAGTCCCCGTCAACACACACCGCAGTCTCTCCAGAAGGCTCAAACCACACACCCACGTGCTGACTCACGAGGGGTCGCACGCCCACCAAGTTCCGGGAGAACGAGGGGACGTGAAACCCAGTGAGAGACCCAGAAGGAGCAGCCGGACACGGCAAGGTGGTAGTGTGACGCGCAGTGACTGGTCCCGAAGTGGGATCAGCCAGCGCCACAGAAACAGGCGCAGGAAGAGGCGTAAGTGTCGTGCTGTCACGAAAGAAGCAGTGAGAGGCTCCAGAGTCCAGCGTGAACGACAGCGAACCGTCCTCTGAGGTAGCCGCTGGACTAGAGTCTACACAAGAACCTACACTAGCAACAGGCAACTGAGCAAGGCTAGCACCTAAGCTAACAACACCAGAGTAAGCAGAGTCAGAAACACTAGAGTCAACAACAGCATACATAGCATGGGGAGTACCAATCAGATCAACTAACTGCTCAGCAGACATGCCCCACAGAGCGGAGCCGTAACGCTGAACAAGAGGCAGCCAGTCAGGGGCAGGAGCACCAACCCCGTAGACCAAACGAACCGTGTCAGTGAGCTGAGCAAAGCACTGACCAGGGGGGTGAAACCGGCCACAAGGGTGGCCACGACGAGGGCCTGTCAGAACCTGGTAGGTGCAGGGAGGGTAAGCAGCACCGCGCTGGGTCTGACGCAGCCCCGACCCTGGAGCCAGCTGCTGCCGCTGCTGCTGCTGAGGCTGCTGGGAGGAGAGGGGCTGCTGGTGCTGCAGAAGCTGCTGCTGACGCTGAGCCTGGTACCACGCCGCTGCTCCACCAACCGGGGCAGGAAGTACAGGAGGCGACTGACGAACCCGGGCGTCGCCACCACTAGCAGGCGCAGTGGAGTCACCAGTCACTGCACGAGGCGCCTCTCCAGGCCCTGAACCTCCACCGCCGCCAGGCGCAACGCCACCTCCACTACCTCCGCCTCCACCTCCACTACCACCACCAGAACCGCCTTTCTTGCCACTCCTACCGCGGGACCGCGACGCAGTCGTAACAGCAGCTGCAGTCGCGTCAGTAGCGGCAGTGGCAAGTGAGGCAGTAAAGGTGGGTAACTGCGGGACTGTGCACCCGTGGAAGAGTGGGGGGGGCACAGCACCAGAGGCAGCGGCTACCGAGCGAAGGTTGCTCTCGACGTCCTTGAGTGCAGACTCAAGGACATCGACTGTGAGCTCACTAGGGTGCTTCAGCAGAAGCGCGTCGCGAACGGAGGCAAGGCGGTCAGGGAGGCTAGTGGCGATGAAATAGATAGTAATCGCCATAGGGGGAGGAAGCAGTGCAAGCTGTGCCTCAGTGCAAGCAGCGCGGTAACTAGCGTCGAGCGAGCGGAGGTGAGCGATCAAGTCAGCAGAGCGCTCAAACGAGGCGAGATCAGGAAACAGGAACGGGAGGAAAAGACGGCCAAGAGAGACAGTAGCGGGAGTAGAGTAGCGGGCCTTAATCGCAGTGAGGTACGCAGCAGCGGTGCGAACCTGAGTGAAGTGGACCTCCTCTGACTCAGGGAGGAGGCTGCTGAGTGCGATGCAGGCCGCAGCGTCACGCGACGTCCAAGCCGTCCTGTCAGCGCGCTGACGGGCAAAGCGAGCCGTAGCAGCATCGTCAGGGGCAGGACCTAAAGCGGCAGGCTCGGGGGGCTCGGGGAGGTCACCAGTAGCGTGCGACCAGAGGGTCTCGCCCCCCTGGACTTGACTCTCTAACAGACGGCGAGCGCGAAGAAGCCAGACGGAAAAGTCAAGAGGTCTACCGTCAGCGTCGAAACGAAGAACTCGCGGAGTCGCCATAGCGAGAACTAACGCGAACGAGCAGGCGAGTAACAGTAGGAGGTAAGAGGCAAATTAGGGTTCAGGTGGGGGGGGACTTAGTCGCAGCGGAAGAACGGGCTAGGGCGACGGGCCGGGGGAAAGGGCAGGGCGGCGGTAGCTGCTGCTGGCGCTGGCGGTAGCTGCTGCTGGCGCTGGCGGTAGCTGCTGCTGGCGCTGGCGGTAGCTGCTGCTGGCGCTGGCGCGGGCGGTGGCGACGGAACGGGGGGCCGCGAGGCGACGAAACAGGGCGACGCGACGGAGCAGAGGCGACGGGACGGGGAAGGGCGACGCGACGGGGCAGGGCGACGCGACGGGGCAGGGCGACGGGACGGGGCAGGGCGACGCGACGGGGCAGGGCGACGGGACGGGGCAGGGCGACGGGACGGGGCAGGGCGACGGGACGGGAAGACGGGACGGGACGGGACAGGGCGACGGGACGGGGAGACGGGACGGGGAGACGGGACAGGGCGACGGGACGGGGAGACGGGACGGGACGGGGCAGGGCGACGGGACGGGGAGACGGGACGGGGAGACGGGACAGGGCGACGGGACGGGGAGACGGGACGGGACGGGGCAGGGCGACGGGACGGGGGGAAAGGGCGCGACGCGACGGGGGGAAAGGGCGCGACGCGACGGGGGGAAAGAGCGCGACGCGACGGGGGGAAAAGGGCGCGACTCGACGGGGGGAAAGGGACGCGACGAGGGGGAAAGGGCGGGCAGGACGCGACGCTAGGAGTGGCGCTAGGCGCGGCACTACGCGCGGTAACAACGGAACCGGGACGAATGAGAGCTAGGATCAGGCTCGGGAGGCTCGAACGGAGAACGGAGGAACGGGATCCCACAGGATCCTAACCTAACTGATACCATGTCAGAATGAAGAATGGATGGTGCATTGATGTTGGTTGGGGTACATATAGCTAACCCTAAGTTTTGTACCCCCTAAGACAAACCTCACTATAGGCTACAACATTTGACACTCGATACAGTGACTACGCGAGATTCTTTCACCAGATACAGGGTCTCATCTTTCTTTCTTGTGGTATATTTTCCCCATTTTTGCGTCACCATTCTGCACACTCAAAAGCCTGAACGCTTATGGATGAACATGCGATGCGAACGAGCTTTCAGGACCCGCCATAACAGATTATCAGTGGAGTTTGAGGATACAAATACAGTATTATGCATGCATCTAGAAATACGGTAAAACAAACAATCTAGCAGGATGAATTCCAGGGCCATTTTGCACTCAGGCAAAACAAAAGCACCTACAACAATACAAGCTTTGACGAATGTACACACTATGTTAGATTGGTAATGCCGGTTGGCCAGTGCACGGAGCACTTGTGTTTGTGTCTGATGGGCCTATTCCGGTACGTCAGTGTGTGGAGCACGTGTGCTTGGGGAGGTTACCACATTTTGTGAAATGGGTTGCATCATCGCTCAATAGTCAGGCGGAGGAACTGTATTTGGGCAGGCTGTGTGGGATGAGCCGCATCAGCCAGTCGGCAAGTGAGAGCCATGAGTGTGAGGGCAAGGAACACTTGGCCTTGAGTGTCTGAATGAGAACTACAGCGGAATGTGTTGCATTGACAGAATTGGGGTACATAACCTAACCCTAACTAGTTGTACCCCATATAGCCCATATAATATTTGACACACCCCCATAGCCTAAGTGGGGAAGGCCAATCAACAACAAGCAACCTACGGTCACAAGACCAGTCAAAAGCAAGAGAAAGAAAACAAAGCTCAGGGTGGATCACAACGTCACCACCTAATCTGAGCACAAGCAAAGGGCCACAAGGCCAGTCCAAAAGTGTGCAAACAAATATATATGAGGTACAAGCAAGCAACAGACAAAGAGCACCCTACAGCAGTCAACTAGACCCAGTCTCAACGAGGCCTAACTGCAGACAAAACCGGCGGTGGTCACAAGGCTGGAGGGCCTTGGTGAAGATGTCTGCAGTGTTGGCCTCGGAGGCCACGAAGTCCAGACGTGCCTGCCCGCGTCTCTGCAACTCTCGAAGGAGGAAGTACCTGACGTCGATGTGCTTCACTCTGCTCTCCAGTCGAGGCTCACGACACAGGAGAATCATCGCCTTGTTGTCAGCAAACAAGGTCGGTGCAGAGCTCGGCCGCTCACCAAGGTCAGTGAGCAAGAAGGTCAACCAGCGTAGCTCCTGTGCAGCGAGGGCTCCAGCGTAGATCTCGGCCTCTGCGGTAGAAGTCGCAACAGAGGAGGACCGAGTAGACCTCCACGAAACAGCTCCAGAGCCCAGACTGAAACAGTAACCCTGTGTAGACCTCTGTGACTCAACGTCGTCGGCGTAGGAGGAGTCGCAGTGACCGGTGAGTACAACTGGCTGTGTCCCTCCAAGTACAAGCCCCATGTCTGATGTCGCGCCGAGGTACTTCGCCACCCTCTTAGCCGCCGCCCAGTGAACAGGACGGTGTCTCCCTGTCGCAACAAAGCGAGAAAGGATGCTAAGAGGGAAGGCGAGGTCCGGGCGAGTGCACGTCATCAGGTACATGAGGCAGCCCACCAACTCTGCGTAGGGACCACTGGGCTCGAACGGCTCGTCAGGAAAAGGCCCAGTGAGTCTGTGGTCTACAGCAAGAGGGGTGGGA
The DNA here is from genome assembly GCA_947470075.1 of Closterium sp. Yama58-4. Lineage (NCBI taxonomy): Eukaryota > Viridiplantae > Streptophyta > Zygnematophyceae > Desmidiales > Closteriaceae > Closterium > Closterium sp. Yama58-4. The sequence goes on from CANIUD010000764.1 coordinate 27,696, forward strand.
GGAGGAGAGGAGTGCTGAAGCCCGAACCGCTGAAGGACCTGCTGCACCATGTGTGACTGAGTCAGAGTGATGGTGCGAGCGGCTCTGTCCCTGGAGATCTGCAGGCCAAGGTAGCGGCGCAGTTCCCCAAGGTCAGTGCAGGTGTGTCTCTTCTGCAGTTCGGACTTTACCTCCGCCAGTGCAACTGTGTCGGCTGTGGCAAAAACCAGGTCGTCAACGTAGACAAGAACAAAGAAAGGTGTGCGCCCACGACGAACAAACAGCGACGGGTCGGCGGAAGACGGCTCAAACCCAAGGTCGGACAGAGTAGAGCGGAGAGTGTCGTGCCACTCACGGGGTGCCTGGCGGAGACCGTAGACCGGTCGTCTGAGGCTCCACTGGGTCCCAGGCGGGAAAGTGCCAGTGAAGCCCGGAGGACGACGCAGCCAGATCTCCTCGTGTAGGCTGCCCTGCAAGAAGGCAGTGGAGAAGTCGAGAGAGTGTAGCTCGTAGTCTCTCTGCGCTGCTACGTGCAGTAACACCCGAAGAGTGGTTTTCTTCGGGGTGGGCGCAAAGGTCTGAAAGAAGTCAACTCCCTCACGCTGACTGAAACCTCTAGCCACGTAGCGTGCCTTGAAGACTGGAGGAGATCCCGGCGGCCGCTTCACCTTGAAGATCCACATGCCGTCAACAATGTTCGCCCCTGGGGGGGGAACCTCGTCAACGTAAGTGCCTGTGGACCTGTAGGAGGCCATCTCTGCGTCCATGGCAGCTCTCCACTGAGAGGCCCAAGGCCCTGACACTGCCTCAGCGTAAGTGCGAGGAGTAGGTATGTCAGGAGCGTCGGGGTCTCCCTCAGGAGCGAGCAGCATGGCACAGAGATGAGGTGAAGCAGCTGCCAGGAACTCTAGCTCAAACTGTCTATCCTCTAGGACGGCACAGCCAAGGGCAAACTCACCCCTGGCGGACAGAGGACGGACAGGAGGAGCCGCCACAACGCGAGTGGCGTAGTCAAGGCGACGCGTAGCAGTAAAGTCTGTGACAGCGGCAGTGAGGACCGCGACGGAGGAAGGAGAGGCACGAGGGTCTGTAACAAGAGAGGCGAGAACACGAGAGAGAGTGGGGCGGTACGTGCGGTAGTAGTCAGTGACCGGAGTGGACAGGGAGGCAGTGAGGGACGACTCAGGAGGACGAGGAAGAACAGACGGAGGAGAACGAGGAGGACTAGGACGAAACAACACGGTACGAAGGTCACGGACAGGTGACGAGGGACGAGCACGAGGAGGACGAGAGGCCCAAGTGTGGGAGAGAGGAGTGGGAGACGGAGCGGGAGACGGAGGAGACTGAGAACGAGGGAACACAGCCGGAGCTGAGTCCGGAGGAGGAAACGTCGGACCGAACACAGGAGGAGAGGAGGAGGGGAGACCAAGGGCCCGAAGGCCAGTAACAGAGGCCGGAGGCTGCGGCGGCTGCTGCGGCGGCTGCTGCTGCTGCTGCTGCTGCTGCTGCGGCGGCTGCTGCTGCTGCTGCTGCTGCTGCTGCTGCTGCTGCTGCTGCTGCTGCTGCTGCTGCTGCTGCTGCTGCTGCTGCTGCTGCTGCTGCTGCTGCTGCTGCTGCTGCTGCTGCTGCTGCTGCTGCTGCTGCTGCTGCTGCCCCCGCTGCAACTCCAGCCTCTCACGCTCCACCCGCTGCTGAACCTCCAACCTCTCACGCTCCAAACGCTGCTGCTCCTCACGCTCAAGACGAAGACGGGTCTGGTGTCGAGTCAGGTAGGGGTGAGGAGGAGGAGTGGTGTCAGGAGACGAAGAAGAAGAACCGGCTCCACCCTCAACAGCACCCGGCTGAGAACCCCCAGAGCGTGTACCCCCTGCGGCAGCACGACTAGTACCTGTAGGAGGTGGACCCGCACCCCCAGTCGGGGTGCCTCCAGTGGCACCAGCACCAGCCTCAGACTCTCCAGCTCCAGAAACACCACCAGCTCCAGCACCACCAGAACGGGCAGCCGCGGCGGGTGCACGCTCAGCGCCAACGCCAACACCCCCAGAACGGGCGGCTCCTGTAGGTGCACTAACAGCTCCAACGCCAGCACCCCCAGAGCGAGCACCGCCAGAGCCCTCACCCCGAGCACCAACACCCTCAGAGTCCGCAGTGGCCGGTAAAGGAAGCGCTGACGGCTGCTGCGGAGGCTGTGAGGACGACTGTGGGGAAGGAGGTGAGACCTGGGGGGGTACCGAGGGGGGGGGAGTAGCGTGGGACACACCAGACGGAGCAGGACCAGGGGGGGGTACCGGAGGAGCAGGGGCGGGAGGAGGAGGAGCTGGAGCCAGGAAGAGGGGAGGGGGGGGAACCGGGAGACCTCGACAGGGGTACCGGACGTAGTAGGGGACAGACTCGTCGAAACGGACGTCACGAGAGTCAAAGAACCGGTGGGAGGGAGGGTGGTAAAAGGTGAAGTCAGAGGAGGCCTCAGGGAAACCAAGGAAGACACAGGGGACGCCGCGAGGTGAGAGCTTGTCCGCAGAGGTGTCGCGGACAAGCGCCAAGCAGCCCCAGACACTAAACCTCGACGCAACACCAGGGGACCCTGTCCAAAGACTGGTCGGTGAAGCCCCTGGCCGAGAGACGCGAGGCCAGAGGTTCAGCTGGTGAGCGGCGTACCGAGCCGCGTAGGGCCACAGAAAATGGGGCGCGCGGGCGTGGATCATGGAGGTGCGGGCAATCTCCATGACCAGGCCTAGCCGGCGCTCAGCAACCCCATTCTGCTGTGGAGAGTCTGGAAGAGTCCAGGACTGGGTGATGCCCTGCTCAGCACAGAATCTGGCGAGAACGCCGGAGCGAAACTCACCCCCACGGTCGGAGTGGAGACAACTGACACGACGACGACGAGTACTCTCGGTGGCGAGCAGCCACCGGATCAGCGTAGAAGTCACGTCGGACTTCTTCGCCAAAGGGAACACGGTGGTGTACCGAGAGTAGTCGTCAACGACCACTAGAAAGAAGCTCTCTCGCTCAGGGCCAAGCCGGGAAGCGGGGCCCCAGACGTCTAAGTGGAGTGTCTCAAAGGGCTCGGAGGCTGGACGAAGGGAGGAGGAGTGAGGAGTGGCGCGCAGCCGACCCTGGACACAAGGACCGCACGGAGGAGCGGGGGACGGCGGGAGCGGCGGGAGGTCGCGGGGGAGGCCTAAGACAAGACGCTGACTGGACATAGCGCGGAGACGAGAGAGGGACGGGTGACCAAGGCGGTGGTGCCAGAGGAGGACAGGGTGGGACAGCGACCGACACGAGCACGACGCAGCCACTAGACCTGGCACAGCTACCTGACTGGACCTGGCTACCTGGTGGGACGGGGGAACCGGACGGGTGTCGGTGTGGAGGGTGTACAGACCAGAGCCCGACTCCTGACGAAAAGTGGCCAGAGGGGCGTACGTGTCACCGTCCACACAGACTGCAGTGTCACCAGAAGGCTCAAACCAGACCCCGACGTGCTGTCTCGCCAGAGGAGCCACACCAACCAGGTTCCTAGAGAAAGTAGGAACGTGGAGGCCGGTCAGAGAACCGGAAGGGGCAGCTGGGCACGGGAGGGTAGTGGCGTGAGTCGCAATGACTGGTCCTGAAGAGGGATCAGCCAGTGCTACAGGAACCGGCGCCGAGAGTGGAGTAAGAGTCGTGCTGTCGCGGAAGAAGCACTGCGTCGCTCCGGAGTCCAGTGTGAAGGAGAGCGACGCGTCCGCCGAGGGAGCACCTGTACTAGTAGCTAGACAGGATCCTACACCAGCACCTACTCTAGCAACAGGCAAAGATCCTACGCTAGGTACAGGCAAGTAAACAGATCCAGCAGCACTATAGTCAACATCAGCATACATCGCATAAGACCTAGCATCATCCATAGACATATCAAACACCGCAACACCACGAGCAAGGAGTGGTCCCCAGCGCGGTGGCGGGGGAGCGGAGGGGCCGTGGTGCAGGACGTACAGGTCGTCGAGACGGCTGAAGCAGCGTGCAGCAGAGTGGTCAGGGCGGCCGCAGTACGTGCCCCTGCGCGGACCCGTCAGGATCCAGTACTCACAGGGACCAACGTCGCGGCCGGCCGAGCGGGGTCCCCGACTAGAAGGGGCACCACTGCGCCCAGTGCTCGGGGGGCCCGTAGGTCTCCACTGCTGCGAAGGACCCCACTGCTGCTGAGTGCCCCACTGCTGCTGAGTGCCCCACTGCTGGGGCTGCTGCTGAGGCGGACGCTGCTGCTGGCCCTGGCGCTGCTGCTGCTGTCCCTGCCGCTGCTGCTGTCCAGGCGGTGGCAGCTGCGGAGGAGTCTGCTGCTGCTGCTGCGGAAACCCCTCACCACCGTCTAGAGGAGAGCCGTCAGGTCCCGAGTCACCCCCGCCGCCACCCCCGCCACTAGTACTACCGCCACCGCCGCCACCCGCAACACCCCCAGAACCCCCGCCGCCCTTCCCTCCCTTCTTGCCGGACTTGCCACGTTTCTGTCCGCCAGAGACAGAAACGGCCGCCGTCTCCTCAGAGGCAGAAGACGCGGCAGTGGCAAGCGAGGCAGTGAAGGTGGGAAGCTGTGGTACCGCACACCCCTCAAAGAGACGAGGAGGAGGCGCGGAAGAGGCGGAGGCAACAGCGAGGAGGTTACTCTCGATCTTCGAGAGAGCGGTCTCAAGAAGATCGATAGTAAGCTCAGTGGGGTGCTTCAGGAGAAGCGCGTCGCGGGCTGTGGCTAGACGGTCAGGGAGGCGAGTGACTAACCAGTGAATAGTGAGCCACATGGGGGGGGGTGCAAGGGCAAGCTGTTCCTCAGTGCAAGCGGCCTTGAAGCGAGCTTCAAGGGAGCGCAGGTGGGTAGCGAGGTCAGCGACAGTCTCAAAGGAGGCGAGGTCAGGGTAGATAAAGGGGACGAGAAGGCGGCTGAGGGAGGCAGAGGAGGGAGTGGAGTAGCGAGCAACAATAGCAGTGTAAAGGGCTGCAGCAGACTCGACCTGAGTGAAGTGGACGGCCTCAGTCGGCGGGAGAAGGTCGGTCAGGGCGAGGCAGGCAGCAGCGTCACGAGACTCCCACACGTCACGAGCGAGGAACCGGCGCTGGTACTCAGCCTCCTGCTCGGAAGTAGGCGGTGGGGTAGTGGGCAGCGGTGTAGGCTGCGGCGGGGCGGGCAGAGCACCGGACGCATGCGCAAACAGGTGCACGCCATCCTGGCGCTGGCTCCTAAGGTGGCGCTGGGCCTGCGTCAGCCAGGTACTAAAGTCGATCGCGCGCCCCTCAGGGTCGAAACGGAGCACGCGAGACGTCGCCATGAGGGGCGAGAACAAGTGATAGCGGCCGCCAGCCGCGAGAGGAGGAGGAGAGGGAGGTGAGTGCGAGGCGGGTGCGCGCAGGCGGGGCGCGTTCTGGCTGGGCGCGGGGCGGCGGGGCGCGCGCTGGCGGGGCGCGCTGGCTGGCGTGGCGCGCGGGCGCGGCGCGCTGGCGGGCGGCTAGGCAGGGCGCGCGCTGGCGTGCGCGCCGGCGGGGCCCGCTGGCGCGGAGCGCTGGCGGGCGCGCTTGCGGGCGCGCTGGCGTGCGTGCTGGCGGGCGCGCTGGCGGGCTCGCTGGCGGGCGCGCTGGCGAGCTCGCTGGCGGGCGCGCTGGCAGGCGAGCTGGCGGGCTCGCTGGTGTGCCCGCTGGCGGGCGCGCTGGCGGGCTGGCGTGCAAGCGGGCTGGCGCGCAGGCTGGCCGGCGCGCTGGCGCGCTGGTTGGCTGGCGGGCTAGCGCGCTGGTTGGCTGGCGCGCTGGCTGGCTGGCGCGCTGGCTGGCTGGCGCGCTGGCTGGCTGGCGTGCGCGCTGGCTAAGGGCGGGGAGGGGAGGGGCGCGCCGGCTGGGGCGTGGGGTAGGGCGCTGGCGGGCTGGCGGGGCGCAGTGGTAACCCTAATGGTAGGGACGGGCGGGCCTAGGGCTAGGAGCGCTAACCTACTGCTGATACCATGTCTGAATGAGAACTACAGCGGAATGTGTTGCATTGACAGAATTGGGGTACATAACCTAACCCTAACTAGTTGTACCCCATATAGCCCAACCCACTACAGGCTATAATATTTGACATTGAGCAGTTTGTGTTCAGCCGTATCACTCAATCAGCAAGTGAAGGCTGCGAGGGCTGCGAGGGCTGCGAGGGGGTGTGAGGGCTGTGATTCGTGTCAGAGAGCCCAGCACTTGTACTTGAGTAGGTTGCACCACTTGTCCTTGAGGTCCACTGGGGTGCACGAGGGTTGGAAGTGGTGCTGACAGTGGTGCAGAATGAGCTTCCACTTGTCCGCTGCTGCCCTATGCCACTCCATCAGCTCCTAATGGGGGCAGGTAGGGGAGAGTGAGGGGGAGAGAGAGAGAGGGAGAGGGAGGGAGAGAGGGAGAGGGAGGGAGAGAGGGAGAGGGAGAGAGAGAAAGGGAGGGAAAAAGGGAGAGGAAGGGAGAGAGAGCAAGGGAGGGAGAGAGGGCGAGGGAGAGAGAGAGGGCGAGAGAGGGAGAGAGGGCGAAAGAGGGAGAGAGGGCGAGGGAGGGAGAGAGGGCGAGGGAGGGAGAGAGATGGAGACAGTGTGCGGTCCAAGTGTAAGGACTTGCAATGGGGAGTCAGACACAGGGGAGGAGAGCTGCACAGGTGGAGTATCGACACTGGAGAGGCGATAGCATTGAGGAGTGAGCAAGGAGAGACGAATACATGTAGGGTAATGGGGGGCGTATGTGGTGAGACGACATGGTCGAAAGGGCATGTGTGTGTGAGTGTGAGAGAGTATGTGCCTGCGTGTGTGTGTGCATGCATGTGCATGTGTGTGTGCACGTGTGTGTCTGCAAGCGTGTGTGTGTGTGTGGGGGGGTGGATGTGTGCATGCGTGTGCGTGTGTGCATGTGTGTGTGTATGTGTGTGTGTGTGTGTGTGTGAGAGAGAGAGAGAGAGAGAGTGTGTGTGTGTGTGTGTGTGTGTGTGCGAGCATGTGAGTGTGCACGCGCCGGAGTGCACGCCCATGTGTGCATTGACACAGCACGGACATACAAGCAGCAATTCTTCCTCCTCTTCTGTCCTCCTACACTTCACTCGCGGCCCACCAGAAGCAGAAGCGGCAAAAGGGGCGGCAAAGCAGCAGCGGGACGAGGTGAAGGAGCAGCACGAGGAGCAGCTGTAGGGCGAGGAGCAGCTGTGCTAGGGCGAGGAGCAGCATCATCATCAGCAGCAGCAGTATGGGCAGTGGCAGCAGCGGCAGCAGTGGCAGCAGCGGCAGCAGTGGCAGCAGCAGGCGAACGAGGAGCCGAGATGATTTTTAGGCCCCCCCCACGGCTGGTACGGAGGAGGAAAAGGATGGTGCATCTCCCTCCTTCCTCCCCTCCTCTTCACTCCTCATTCGCCCACGCCCTCCACCTCCCCATCTGCCTCCTCCCATCCCATTCCCGTTCTCCTCTCCCTCACGACCACCAACAGCACCCACTCGCCTCTTATTCCCTCTCCTTGCCGGCCCCTCCGCCTCTCCTCTTCGCCTCTTCAACCACTCCCGCCCCCTTTACCACCAGCAGCTCCATCAGCACCGCCAGCAACAGCAGCACCTACAGGGATGCAGCACGCACCTCACCTTCCTCCTCCTCCTCCTCCTCCTCCTCCTCCTCCTCCTCCTCCTCCTCCTCCTCCTCCTCCTCCTCCTCCTCCTCCTCCTCCTCCTCCTCCTCCTCCTCCTCCTCCTCCTCCTCCTCCTCCTCTCCCTCCTCCTCCTCCTCCTCCTCCTCCTCCTCCTCCTCCTCCTCCTCCTCCTCTTCCTCCTCTTCCTCCTCCTCCTCTTCCTCCTCTTCCTCTTCCTCTTCCCCCACCTCCTGCTCCTCCTCTAACTCCATCCTATTCTCTGCTCTTTCCACACCACCACCACCACACCCTCTCACCAGCCACGGGTGTCGCAGCCATGGCTGCGCGACGCGCGACGATACACCAGAATGCGGGATTTTGCGGAGCGGTGGTCAATGCAGATAAAATAAAAGAATAGGAAAGGAAAACGTTGAAATGTCTTCTCCTTCCTGGCGAAATGCAGCGCGGAGGATGGTATCGATATTTGTGATGAGGCCGGTGTACGGAGATAAAACCAATGGTGGCTGTTCGCGTTGGTCCGAGTGTCATAGGTTCTGGGCATCTACAGCATCGCAACAAAACCTTGAATTTGGTTTTCTCCGAACAGATTTCGGCCTGCTTCTCACAGTTTCATGGTGGCTCTGTCTGTGAGCCTTGTTGGTGTGATGAGTCCATAGGTGCGAGGTACACGCAGAGGGCCTTGGTGCGAGCCTTGGTTCTGAGGTTTGGTTAGGCTGGGCAGGCTTGGCAACACGCAGAGGGAGCGAATTTTTGGAATTTTGGGTTTGGTTTAGGTTTGAGACTCGGTATGACAGGGGAGCTAGGTAAGGATTTAGGTTCGGCTTCAAATATTTGGCGCGCGCAACCTGAGGAGCGTCCCTCTTACGCTCCCGCGCTTTTCCCAAGGTTCAAGTTCCATGTTCCATCCCCGATGTGACTGTACCGAGCCGGCTCAATCCGAAATTTTGAAAGTGCACTCGATGCACTTCATCACAAGCACTGTTCGATACAGAATTTGGAGACCGCCGAACAGCACAGTAGATCTGGAGTGTAGGCCAACGAGGAACAAGCTACACACACGGGCGAACCCTTCAAAAATGGAATTGCTGAAGTTATCTGCTGAACTTGGCAGGATGAGTAGGAGCTCTGTAAGTAGTGCATTCACCTAGCAGCCAGGCTAAGACAGCGATGTTTGGCAACCCCCTGTCACTCTTCGTATGCTCGCGTCGCTTATTCTGAAAGACAAGCACACAGGTAGCGTAAGGATCCACCTGACGCCAACGTCGCATTCATTTTCCCCCCCGCTCGATCTCCGCAGCTCTACCCGCCTCTGCACTTGGCAATTTCGACTAGAATCAGACCGTACAACTGCTTTCGACTTGCCATTTCAACGCCTTCGTGTTGTGTCGACGCGGCGCCGTGGAGCAGGCGTGCACACGTGGCGCCATGGTACTGGGAAACGACTTGTGTAGGTTCCACCATCGGCTGCCGTCTGCTGAGTTGGACCACACCGACACAGGAGCAACACTGAGCATTTTTATTCGGTAGACGTTTCGAGTTGATGGTCAAGCCGCTCTCATTTCCGCCGTTCATCGTATTCTCTCTCCCAGGGCTACTCTCCGTACCAGTTCATTCGAATAGCTCTAGTCTAGACCCTCCTGAGTTCCAAGGCCCTCGCTTAGTTTCGACGCGCCTTTGCCCGTGGTCGCGTGGGCGTGTCGCGCGTGGCCGCGTAGCGCGCGACGCGTGGGTGGCGCGTGAGTGCGGCACGTGGCGCCATGGTACTGGAGAAGGACCTGTTCCGGTTCTACGAGCGGCTCAAGGAGTCGTGCGCGCGCAGCGGCGACCACACGCTGCACGTCTTCGTCGCCGGAATCTACGTCGACTCCGCCGTCGCGCTCAAGATCCTCACGGTACGCGTTTCCCGCTTGCCGCTCGCCGCCCGCCGCCCGCCGCCTGTCACACGCCACCCGCCGCACACGGCCAGGTACTTTTGAGTAAACTGGAAAGTCGCCGGCGCGCTCAAGGTCCTCATGGCACGAGCGCGCGGCCGTCGCCCGCCGCCCGTCGCAAGGGGGGTGGAGGATGAGGAGTGAGAAGCGAGGGGAAGCGCAGTGCTTCAGGAGGGAAGACGAGTGATATTGAGTCGTTTCCTGTAATATTCCGTTCTGGTTAACCCGCACCGCAATTCCACCCATAATGCATTTGCGTGATTGAGCGCGGAGAGAAGAGTGGCGTGCATGATAGGGTGCGAAACGACCAAGTGAGTTTGAGTCATCATTTTACCCACCCTTGCTGCTGCGCCCCGTTTTCTTTCCTCTGGTTCCGCTTCTCTTCCATTACCCTTCCACAATCCCTCCTCTGCCCCTTCCCTTCTGATTACGAGGACAGGACTTGCTACGAGCTGACTCGCTACAGTACTCGGTGTTCCCCGTGTATGGCTACGATGACATCACCGCACATGCCAACAAGGCAGCGGCTGGTAACCAGGTCAGTGCACGCTCCTCCCTACCATATATCCCGCATGCTGCCCTGCCCTGCATTCACACGATCTGCCTCCGCCCCAAACCCCGTACCCTTTCACCTGTCCCCCATCCCCTTGCACGCTCCACCCTTCCATTCGCCACTCCTCGTTCCTTTCCCCGTTCCCCGTATCCTCAACTGCGACCCGTTCCCCGTATCCTCAACTGCGGACCCATGGTGGACCTGTGTGGGTTGCTGACAGCCTCGCTTATGAGTCGCCTTATAGGAATCCCAATCTCACTTGAAATACTCTTGTTCACTCCCTCCTCTTTTCACTCGTCCACACACCCTCTTACTTACGCATGCACTCTCCACCCTGCTCCCCGTCCCCCGTCCCCCTTCCCCGCCCCGCATTCCCCGCTCCCTGTTCCCCTCGCCTCCTGGCCAGGCGTACACAGCAGTGTTCCTAAACTGCGGGGCGACGGAGGACCTATGTGGGCTGCTGGGCGTGGGGCCGTCCGTGTCGCTGTTCGTGGTGGACTGCCATCGCCCCGTGCACCTCAACAACGCCGCCCTGCACAACTCCAAGGTGGGATAGGGAACATTGGGGACATTGGGATGGGTGTGGACAGGTGTGGTGTGTGTGGTGTGGGTGTGGGTGTTGTGTGGGTGTGTGGTGGGCATTAATGCAGGGGCGAGTGCAGGAGCTTGTGCGAGCATTGGTGTGGCGATGGTTGTGTACTGGGCATGGGGATGGGTCATGGGGATGGGTCATGGGGATGGGTCATGGGGATGGGTCATGAATACTCCAGTCCCTGTAAATAGAATACATTTTGCTTTGCTTGTATCCTCCATCCCCTCTCCCTCCCCCTTCTCCCTCCCTTGTGCCTCCCCATTACTTCGACCTTCTCATTCATCCTTCGGCCTCCTCCCTTTCTCGCCCTCATTCCCCACCTCCTTCCTCCCCACCCCGCCCCTTCCCGCCCCCGGTCATTGTCTCGCCTCCTCCTTCTCCCCCCGTTCTCCCCAAATACTGCTAGCCCAGTATCTGGAGAGATTTTTGAATCGACTCAAAAAGTTGTCTCGCCACCTCCTCCCCCCCCCCACTCACCCCAAATAATGCTAGCCCAGTATCCGGAGAGTGAGCCAGCGGACACCTTCTTGTTCCCTTCTCCCCCCTCTGCTTCCCCGTCCCTCCCCTCACCCTTCCCCCTCCCTTCTACATCCCACCTCATTGCCCTGCCACCTTCTATCTCTTCCCCCTCTTTCCCAGGTGGTGTTAGTCCAGTCCCCAGAGAGTGAGCCAGAGGACTCCTCCTTACTTCCTTCGACCCCCCCTTCCCCCTCCCACCGCCCATCTTCCTATCCTCTCCCTTCTACATCCCACCCCATTGCCCTCCCACTTCCTTTCCCCTTCCCCTCCCCCTCCCTCTTTCCCAGGTGGTGCTAGCCCAGTCCCCAGAGAGTGAGCCAGAGGACCCCTTCTCAGACCCTTCTTCCTCCTCCCACTTCCCCCTCCCACTTCCCCCTCCCACTTCCCCCTCCCAACCTCCAACTTCCTACCCCCCTCCCCCCCCCTTCTACATCCCACCCCATTGCCCTCCCACCTTGTTTCTCTCCTTCCCTCCCCTCTAGGTGGTGCTAGCGCAGTCCCCAGAGAGCGAGCCAGAGGACCCGTTCTTAGCGCGGATACTAGCAGACCAGGGCGCCACAGGCAGCGGCAGTGACGGGGACGACTCCCCTTGGCAATCAGACTCCGATTCCGCCTCTGATTCTGACTCGGACGGGTTTAGCCCGGCCAGGGGGAATGGGAGAGGGGGACGGAGGCGGGGGGGTGGTGATGCGGGGGGGAGTGAGGGTGAGGATGAGGACGATGATGATGATGATGGGTTTGGGGGTGGGACGGAGGGGAGGAAGAGGAGAGGGAGGAGGAGGGGGGAGAGGGGGAGGCGGAGGCGGCAGAGAGAGGAGGAGAGGGAGAGGGAGAGGGATCCGGCAGTGAGGGCGAGGAGGAGGGAGAGGCGGAGGGTGCGGCTGGAGTATTACAACAGGGGGTCGTTCTTCGGGCAGCCGTCGGGGTGTGTGGTGTTTGAGATGGCGCATGGCATGCGGCGAGACACTAGTGAACACCTCTGGTGAGGCACAGGGATGGAGAGGAGGTGGGAGGTGGGAGGGAGAGAGAGGAGTTGTGTGGGGTCTGGGTGGTCTGGTAGAGTGAGAAAGTATGTTGGGGTGTGTGGTGTTTGAGATGGCACATGGCATGGCATGGCATGGCATGCGGCGAGACACCAGCGAGCACCTCTGGTGAGACACAGAAAGGGAGGAGGCGTGGGAGGTCGGAGAGGGAAAGGGGGGTTGTATGGGGTCTGTCTGTGTGGCTGGGTTGAAATCGCATAATGTCAGAAAGACCCTCTGGTGAGCATGTCAGGGTGTGTGGTGTTTCAGATGGCGCATGGCATGGCATGGCATGGCATGCGGAGACACCAGCGAGCACCTCCAGTGAGACATGCCACAACGGAGGGGGTGTGTGGATAATGGGGAGGGATGAGGCGTGAAGGAAGGAAGGAGGGGGGGGTGGTTGAGTATGTGTCTGTCATTGGCATGGCATCTAGCGCAGCCCCACCGGGACTAGTTCATTCACTCAAATCCTCCTCGCCTCACCCACTCTCCTGCCACCCGCCTTACTGCATGTTCCCAGCAGCCCCGTCCTCCTCCTCACCACTTCCACACACTGCCTGCCCAGCACATGCCTGTTAATTCTTGAGAATCTCAAGGACCAACTTACAGGTGCTCTCAGCCAGAAGCTCTTTCCCCTCCCTCCTCCCCCTTCCTCCCTCCCACCTCTCCCCGCTCCCATCCTCTCCCCCCCCACCCCACCCTCCAGGCTCGCGTGTGTGTCCATCACAGACCAGTTCGTGCACTCGCGCCTTGCTCCAGAGCACTACACTGCCGGCTGCCTTCTCTACATGCGCTTCTCCCTGCACCTCCCGCCTCCCCTTCCCTCTCAACGCCCAACCCCCCCCCCCACAACCCTCCAGGCTCGCGTGTGTGTCCATCACAGACCAGTTCGTGCACTCGCGCCTTGCTCCAGAGCACTACACTGCCGGCTGTCTCGACCTGGAAGACAAGGTAGAGGATGTGTCTTTGCAAGAATTGGGGGGGGGGGGGTGGGGGGGGTTGTGGGGAGGGCGGGGTGCGCGGAGGGGTGGAGTTTTCACATAACACTGCGTATCCCACTCCGCTCTCTCAAGTGGTGCTTAGTATTGATACACAGCTGTGTACATTCCCACTCTCCTCTATCGCCCTTCCCTTGATCATCAGCTTCCTCTCTTTCCCCCTCCTCTCTCCACCCTTCCCTCCCCCGTCCTCCCCCTTCCCCCGCTTTCTCTCCCAATTGTTTTCCCGCACTAATCCCTCCGCAAATCAACCTGCTCTCCCCCCTCATTCACGCCAACCCCATCCCAAGCCACGTTTCTCGACACTCCTCCCAGACTCACACACCCATCCCCGGCCACCCACCCAACCCACCCCAACCCCACATTGCGCAGGTGACGACAGCAGCGGCCATGGAGGCGCCGCGATCAGCAGTGATGGAAGATGGCGTGTCTGTCAAGCTACCGGACATGGGCCGAATACAGTTCCAACACGAGTCAGTCCCGTCCCGCCCCGCCCAGCCCCTGTGCTGCCCTGCACTACCCCCTCCGTTCCCCTACCACCTCTCGCTCCCTTGGCTTTTATTGACATGTCCTGATCTTTTTCAGGGTTGCGCTCTCATCTCTGCTCTGTACTGACTGACTCTCCTCCTCTCCCTGCTATATTCCCCTCCACCAATCGCGTTTGCTGGCACTTATTTTCCCTCCCCTCCCCTCCCCTCCCCTCCCCTCCCACTCTCCCCCCAGGCTACGACTCATGTGTCTCCCCCGGTGGAACCTGTTTGACTCGCTGCTCTACTCGTCCTACCCCGCCACCAAGCTCAAGACCTGGACGGAGCCCGGGCTCAGGCGCCTGCGCCTGCTGCTGGGCCAGCTGGGCATCCCCCACGCGCAGGCCAAGCAGCGCTACCCCTTCATGCCCGCTGCCACGCGCAGGTGGGATGGGGAGCAGTGGAGGGGTGGGGAGGAATGGGGGTTGGTTTTTGAGTCGACTCAAAAGTCACCTCTTTTGAGTCGACTCAAAAGTCACCTCTTTTGAGTCGACTCAAAAGTCACCTAGGTGGGATGGGGAGCGGTGGAGGGGTGGGGAGGAATGGGGGTTGGGGCAGGGGTGGTTGGGGGTCGGGAGTAAGTTAGGGGCAGCTTGGCATTCCCCATGTGCAGGCCGAGCAGCGCTACCCCTTCATGCCCGCTGCCATGCGCGGGTGGGGTGGTGGTAGGGAACAATAGGAAGGTGGGGAGAGCGTTGGGTGGAGAGATGAGGCAGCTCGGCATCCCCCACGCGCAGGCCAATCAGTGATACCCCTTCATGCCCGCTGCTACTCGCACGTGGGATGGGGAATAGGAGGCTAAGTGGGGCGGGATGTGGGGCAGGGGTGGCTTGGAATGGGGTTTAGGGTGGGGAGGTGGAGCAGCTGGGCGTTCCTTCATGCCCATGTACAGGCCAAGCAACGCCACCCCTTCATGCCCGCTGCTAGTCGCAGGTGGGGTGGTTGGCGGGGGAAAGAGGAAGGTGGAGAGATGGGATGGGAGCAAGGGTTTTGGGGATTGGAAAGAAGGGAAATGGGCCAGCTGGGCATCCCCCACGCGCAGGCCAAGCAGCGTTACCCTTTCATGTCATGCCTGCTGTGACTCACAGGCAGGGTGGGGAACAGGAAGGTGAGAGGGGAGGAGAAGGGGGTGGTTGGTGGCGCGCGCATAAAAAAGGGGGATATGGGGGAAAGGAGGGATGAAGCAGCTGAGCATCAACCACCCACGCACATCACATGCCAAGCAAAGCAGGGTGTTTATGAGAATTCTCAACCCCCCCCCCCCCCCCCACGCACTTCACATGCCAAGCAGCGCTACCCGTTTTATGGCCCCTTCTCTTCCACCCTTCCCACCCCTCTCTCCGCCTCTCTCTCCTCCCTGTGTGCGCGCCACTGCAGTCGACTCAAGGACGATGTGCAGCGCTTTGGTCCGAGCCATGGGCTGTCAGACATGTGCTACCGTGCCTTCCACCGATACAACGGATACAAGTGAGTCAGCCTGTCGGGGGACGAGAGGGCGAGGGGACGAAAGCCGAGGGGACGAAAGGCGAGGGGACGACAGGCCGAAAGGAGAGCTTGTGCGTCATTTGCGGGAGTGCTGTGTGTGTGTGCACGGGCAGGTGTATGAATGTTCGTGTGTGGCAGCTAGTGCCGTGCGGTGGTGGGCTGCTGGACACGTCCACACCACATACATGTGCTGCCTTGGAGCGACCTCCTGACCTGACCAGGCCCCTCCCCCCACATGTCACACGTGGTGCTCACTCGCAGTTGCCCCTCTCCACATCACTACTCTGCCACAAGGGCCTTCTCAGCACACACACGCCCACGTTTTCCTCCCTTCCCTTGCCCCATTCCTTGCCTTGTCAGGCCACCCCCACCACGTTCCATGTGTCGGCATCAGACGTGGTGTACGGCATCACAGCGCTGCTGGGGAGCCACTCCCCTGCTGACTCACATGGCGCTCTCGTTCCCATTCTTGCCCTTTTGCTTCCCCCCTCCCCCCCCCCCCCCCCCCCCCCCCAACCACCATTTCTTGCCCCTTCCTCCACCAGGTTCCGTGTGTCGGCATCAGATGTGGTGTACGGCATCACAGCGCTGCTGGGAGAGACAAGTGAGCACGCACGCCCTCCCTTGCATTCTTCCCCATTCCCATGCCGGCGCGCACCCCATCCCTGTGCCCATCCACCAGGTTCCACGTGTCTGCATCAGACGTGGTGTACGGCATCACAGCGCTGCTGGAGAGCCACTCGCCGGCGCCCACGGGGCTTGCAGCGGGGGACAATGGCGCCGCCGCACACGCTCACACCAACAACTCCTTCTGGACTGCCCTCTCCGCCCTGCACCTGTACACCGCTCGCCCTGCTTCCCTCACTCCGCCACCTGCTCTTAACTATCCATTCTCACACAGAAGTGCCTTATTCTGGCTGCACTCATTCTGTACTCCCAGCTCTTCACCTCGGCTCACTCCCTCGCTTCCGCTTCCTTCCCATCCCAGCGTTATCTTAACCCTTTGCCTCCCACATTTCCATGCAGGCGCGGGTGGAAGCAGCTAGAGGAGGGCATGGACTTGGCAATCCGCATGCAGGCAGCACTAGTCCGCCAGGGCAGCCTTGCCATCGCCAAGAAGGTCCGACTCACGCTTGCACGGTGCTTGTGTGATGGGATGGGGTGGAATGGGGTGTGGTGAGGTGGGGTGGGGTGTGGTGAGGTGGGGTGGGGTGGGGTGGGGCAGCGTGTGAGTACACTCTGAGGGTGGATTATTGCCTACAGCGTATGTCGCCACTCTTTTCCATGCTGCACAATAAGAATCGATTGCTGTGTGCACAGTCGACAAACTCACTCCTAACTCATTGCCTCATGACACCCCTTCCCCTCACGCCCTCCCACTCCGTCCGCCCTCCCTCTCCTTTGCACCCTCCCTCTCCTTTGCACCCTCCCTCTCCTTTGCACCCTCCCTCTCCTTTGCACCCTCCCTCTCGTTTGCATGCACCCTCCCTCTCCTTTGCATGCACCCTCCCTCGCGTTTGCACCCTCCCTCGCGTTTGCACCTTTCCTCGTGTTTGCACCTTCACTCTTCCCATTACCAGTTTCCGCTTCGCCCGCCTCGCCCGCTGCGCCCGCCTCGCCTTTGTCCCTCCATATTTGTCAAACCCTCTCCTCCCCATTTCACCCCCTCTCAAACTTCATCCTCCTGTGTTTGAAGTAGTGTTTTGAGTCATCTCAAAACATATTTGTCGAACCCTCTCTCCCCCATTTCACCCCCTCTCAAACATCATTCTCCCCCCTCCTCCCCACCCTTGTCCCCCTTTCTCCCTTCCTCTTCCCTCCTTCCCCTCCCCCATCCACCTCAGGGCGCCATCCGCAGCACGTGTGGGAGGCACCGGTTCCGCTACATGCTGCTGGCTGGACGACCACAGCGACGCCCCCTCACTTCTCCCCACTTCCCCCTTCCCCATTCCCCTTTCAACCTTCCCCCTTTCCCATTCCCCCTTCAACCTTCCCCCTTCCCCTCTTCCCCCTCTTCCCCCTTCCCCCGTCCCGCTTCCCCCCACCTCTCCCCACACCCCGCCAGGGTGCCATCCGCAGCACGTGTGGGAGGCACCGATTCCGCTATATGCTGCTGGACGACCACAGCGACGCACGCCTCATTGCGCACCCCCTGGCGCTCACCCGCCTGCTCCTCTTCCTCATGGACGCACTCAAGGTGGGGGACAGAGAAAGGGGAAACTTAGGGGGGTGAGGGGAGGAGCGGGTTTGGAGAAGTGATGCTATAAGCAAGTAACAGGCTCATTGCGCACCTGCTGGCGCTCACCCGCCTGTTGCTTCCTCATGGACGCGCTCAAGGTGGGGAGGGAGAGACAGGGGAGACTAAGGGGGTGGAGGGGGAAAGGAGTGGTTTGGGGAGGTGCCTCTAAGGCAAGATAGAGCTTTTCTCATTGCGCCTTATTGCGCACCCCCTCGCGCTCATGCGCCTGCTGCTCTTCCTCATGGACGCGCTCAAGGTGGGGAGAAGGGGGAGGGGAAATCAGGGGGATGGCGGAGGAGGGGAGGAGTGGGTTAGGGGGATGCCTCTATGGCAAGTAAGAAAGTCCATTAGTGCTTTCATTTCATGTTTCCCGATGTCGTGTGACCATGCCATGTGACCATGCCATGTGACCATGTCTCTCTCGTGGCAACCACCCAGGGTGTTGTCTCACCCCTCACCATACCTGCATTCCCCTCCCTCATCGTCTCCCTCATCCGGCCCTCTACCCCACCAGGAGCAAGGCGAGCGGCCTCGCCCCATGGTGGTGGCAGCATCACTGCCATCATCCCCATCAGCACTCATCGTGGGAGTGTCACACAAACCGAGGCTCGGGCAACTCATGGGCAAGTATGTATCCTCCACTCAACCCGCTTTGTCAAGTATGTCATCCTCCGCCCCTCACCCCTGATCAAGTAGAAACATGTATCCACTTGCCCTGATCTGAACCCTTCCCCCTCTCACACCCTCCCCCTTCTAACACCATACTCCCCACTCCAAACCACCACTGGAAGACTCCGTGCACCCTTGCTCCTTGGCTTTTGAGGCACCTCAATAGTCACCCTTGCTCTTTGGCTCTCTCCTGGTTTGGTGTGCCTCAATGGTTATCTGGCTTCATGTCGTTTCCTCTACCCCCCTCATCGCACACTGAACCTCTCGCCTCTCCACCACTGCTCGCTCCCCCTCACCCTCCCTCCCCGCCTCTCACGCACCCGCCTGCCCTCCCACTCTCTCCCCCCCTCCCACCTACCCTCCCCCCCCTTACGCATCAGCACCATTGGCGTTGCGTTTGCAAGGGCAGGGGAGTGGCTGGGGGGCGCGTGTGGGTACCGGCAGGACATGTTTGAGTCGTCGTGCGCGGTGCTGCAGCGCACCCATGTCTCCCACTTCTTCCCTCCCCTTCCCTTATCACACACTAGACCTCTTGCCGGTCTTGCCACCACTGCTGCCCTTCATCCTCCCGCCCCTCCTCTCATGCACCCGCCTTCCCTCCCACTTACTCTCTTCCACATGCCTCCCACCCACTCTCCCCCTCACCCCTCCCACCCAACCTCGCGCCCACACCCATCAGCACGTTTGGCGTTGCATTTGCGAGGGCGGGGGAGCGGCTGGGGGGCGCGTGTGGGTACCGGCAGGACATGTTTGAGTCGTCATGTGCAGTGCTGCAGCGCACACACGTTTCCCACTTCTTCCGCCACCTGGAAGAGGTTATGAACGACGACAGCGCAGATGCAGTGAACCTGGACATGGGCATGGGCTTGGGTGTGGGCGTGGGTATGGATATGGGTGGGGTTGGGGTTGGGGGTGAGGGGGAGGGGGGGAGCATGGGCATGGGTGTGGGTGGGGGTGTGGGTGGGGGTGTGGGTGGGGGTGTGGGTGGGGGTGGGGGTGGGGTTGCAGGGCTGGATGGTAGGGCAGGTGAGAATGGGCCGGGTTTTCGTGCCACAGGGGGAGCTGAGGCGGGAGTTGAGGCAGGAGAGAACAATGGCAGTGGTAGAGGTGGTGATGGGAACGGGGCAGAATCCGGCGCTGCTGCTGCTGCAGCTGGTGTTGGTGCTGGTGCTGGTGCTGGTGCTGGTGATAGGGATGGTGCTGCTGCTGCTCCTGATAGTGCTGGTGATGATGATGATGATGCTCATGCTGCTGCTGATGATGCTGAAGGTATCCAGAAGGCCTGTGACAGTGATGACAACAATGAAGCTGATGCTGCTGATGGGATCCAGTCTTGATCTTAAGCTTTCGCTACATAGTATAGCATGGTGATGACATGGCATCTGTACTACCGGTGTAGTCCATGATATCCTTGAGTGTTACGGTATTCCTGTGTACAGGAGCGCTTACCGTAGCTTATTACCCATCGCCAGCAGGCCCTGGTCCCTGTCCAATAACCACACTGATTTTCTGATGCGGCACGTATACCGTACCACCACCCCACCAGTACCGTACTCCAGAAGGGCGTGAAGGGAGCCACGTTTGGCTACAGGAAATCAAGAAACGTTTGATAGACCATGTTCCTAAATTTGGTGTACATCATCCAAGGCACAGAGCCCATTATCTCAAATCAACCATGGCATACCCTAACAGCTCACTGCTGTCAAAAGTTCTTTCTGCTGTATCTAAACCTGAATCCTCCCTGCGCGCGCCAGCAGTGCCTCGGGCAAGTCCTTCAAATTGCTGCACCTCTCCAAATGCACCTCCCGCAAGCTCCTCGCGCTCTCCAACCCCTCGGGTAGCTCGCTCAACCTGTCGCACTTCTGCACGTTCAGCACATGCAGCGAAGCCAGGCGAGAGACGGCCATGGGCAGCTTGAGCAGCCGAGGCAGGTTTTTTAGCGTGAGAGTGATGAGAGAGGCGAGATTGCCGAATCCGTCTTCTGGTAGAGAGGAAAAGCTCTCACAGTCGGAGACCATGAGGTGCTCCAGAGAGGTGAGGATGGTGAGGGAGGCGGGCAGCGTTGATAGCTTCGGCGCATTGTTTATGGTTACAACGCGCAGCCCTTGCATCTGCCCGAGGTTCTCGGGCAGGTTGAAAATTTCCATGTGGCTGAGATGAAGGCGCTGGAGGTGAGTGAGGGCTGTGAACGAAGGAGGGAGCAGGGAGAGCAGGGGGAGGGTGTGCAGGGTCAGGATTTTCAGTTTCTGTAGTGTGTGGATGTTGGGTGTTGAGAGGGGGGAGATAAGGGACAAGTCATAGAGAGAAAGGCTTTCCAGGGAGGATGCAATGGGAACAGTTTTGAGAGATGGGCTGTGTTCGATGCGCAAGTGCTGGAGCGAGGAGAGGTGGGAGATGGCTTGCTGCATGTCGCTGGTGCTCTGTAGCGTGTTGGACAGGATTAGGGTTTGCAGGGTGGGTGGGAAGGGCGAGGGCGAGTGGTGCGGGGGAGTCTGGTGAATTTGACACAGTCACGGATGTTGAGGTGGAGCAGGGAGGGGAGGAGGTGGAGACCTGAAGGGAGGGAGGCGAGGGAGGGGCACTTGAGAATGAGGAGGCGGCGGAGGGACGGGAGGGGGTGGGGAGAGGAGGGCTGGGGTGAAGGCTGAGGAGGTGGATGGGGGGCATGAACAGTCAGGGGAACATGGGAGGCAGCAGCGCCTGTAGAAGACGCAGCAGAAGCAGAGACAGCAGCAGCAGAAGCAGCAGCAGCAGCAGCCGCAGCAGCTTTCCGTAGCAGTAGCGGCAGCAGGAGGAGGGGGGGTAAGTGGTGGCAGCGTCCGCAGCAGCTTGCAGCGCGAGAGCTCTACCTCCTGCAAGGCCACAAGGTTGCCCCACCCTGCGGGCATTCCCCTCAGCTTGCTACAGTTGGAAATACAAAGCCGCTGCAGGTGAGTCAGCTGGGTGAGCGATGCTGGCAGCTGCTGAAGCTCGTGGCACCCATAAATTTCTAGGGCAGTTAAAGATTTCGCGAGCTGCCCGAACGTGCTCGGGAGGTCAGTGAAAGCTGTTCTTGGCGTATTTCCGTCATCGTAGGAACGAACCAGGTCAAACACGTAGGTTGCTACACCTAGCTCCCGATCTTCCCTTTTAGTCACCAAACCCTTCCATCCGAGAGTAAGGCTTTCGAGGCCGGGCAGTTGCGAGAGCGATTCAGGAAGGGTTTCCAACTGTTCGCAGCCAGCTATTTCCACTGTCCGGAGCGCCTCAGCTACCCGATATTTTCGGGCAGGGTTTCTAGATTGTTACAGCCATGGATGGTAAGGTTTTCAAGCTGAGTGAGAGTGGCCGGCAGAGGGTGCCGAAACGCACAACGATATAAAATGAGCCGCCGCAGCTTCAGCAGCTGCCCGAACGATCTGGGCAAATCGCAGGCCATTTTGTTCAAATGCAGCTCGGTCAGCGCAGACAGCTGCCCGAAATTTTCGGGTAGCGATCTCACGGAGCACTCGAGAAGCTGTAGGCGAAAGAGGGAGTTCATCCCCGCGAAAGACGCCGGCAGCGACGCTAGAACCCTACACTCCGCCGCGTGAAGGTGCGTTAGGGAGGAGAGGAGACCGAGAGAGTCCGGAATAGCCGTAAGGGAGTTAAGCTTGTCGAGAACGAGGGATGCGAGGCGGGGAGCGTCACCGATATCCTCCGGTAACGAGGCTAGGGCACTGCAGTGATAAATGGTGAGCGCAGTGAGGGAGGAGAGGGCGGAGAGCGAGGGCAGGAGGGCGGATAAGGAAAAGCAGGACTTGATGGTCAGTTCTTGCAGGGAGGGCAGCTCTCTGACGCAGTCAGGAAGCGATCGCAGCTGTTGGACGCTGGCGATAAAGAGTCGTTTGAGGGAGGAGAGGTGGGCGAAGGAGTCTGGGAAAGAGCTGACAGCGATCGCGCGCAGGTGGAGGGTTTCGAGGGACGATAAGAGGCCGATGGAGTCAGGCAGGGATTGCATGTGAAATGAGCCCGCCACCTCCAGGTGCTGCAGTTTTTTTAGCTGCCCGAGACCGTCGGGCAGCTGCCGGAGGGAACTGCAGCCGTCGAGTTTCAGCGAGGTGAGGGAGCGGAGGCGGGAGAGGGTGTGCGGGAGGGCGCGTATGCAAGCAGCGCGGATGCTAAGCGACCGTAACGCGGACAACGAGCCAACGCCCTCGGGGAACCGCGCCTCGGGCTCTGACGCCGTATCGGCATCATCATCACCATCATCGACCGCCCTGGAAAAATAATCGAGCCGGCCGCACGAAACTTCCAGCCTCGTCAGCCGCTGCAGGAGACTCACGGAAGCGGGCAGCTCGGGCAGGCACAGAGGCAGTGTGAGTTTCAGGCTGACCAGGCTGCGGCAGGCGGCGAAAAGAGCGGTAACGGCGGGCTCTGTTACTTTCGCGACGGCGTCGTCAGGGTCTTCAACGCCGAGGTTCCGCTGCCAGGAGCGCAGGTTCCTGTGGCGGTACAGCGAGAGGTGCGTGAGGGAGGGCGCGCAACCCGTGGCGATGGAGTGAAGGAGATCGTCTGTTATGGCGTCTAGCGCAGATGGGCCGACGTGCAGGTGGCGCAAGGTGAGCGGGGAGTGGAGGGGAAAGGAGGGGGAAACGGCGGAGGCGGAGGCAGGAGTGGGAGGGGAGAGGGAGAGGGAGAGGGGTAGGGGAGGGGAGGAGGGGGGAGGAGGTGGGGAAGAGAGGACGGAGCGGAAGGTTTGGGTGGAAAGGCGGCGGTCGGCTTGCAGGAGGATGGCGGGGAGGCTGAAGCGCGCCAAGCGGAGCCAGCGCTTGCACACGAGCGCGTGGTGGAACACGGTGAACGGCGGAGGCGGAAGCGGACAGGGAAGCGGAGGCGGAAGGAGGGTGGAGGTCGTGCGGGCTTCGGAGGGGGAGGGCGGAAAGGCGGAGGCGAGGATATGCGCAGCTGACGGTGAGCTCGGTTTGTCCGGGTCGATAGGGACCGTCATGGTTCGAGCGTAGTTGGCGGCAGTCGCTGCGGCCTTGAGAGCTATGGCGGTGGTGAGCTCAACAACGCGTACGAAACGCGTGCACGGTTTCTTCACTGCCCGCTCGATGCACTCGTGCAGCTCGTCCTCGCTGTTGACGGCGCCGTTACTCCCGTCCCCACCGGCATCACCCTCGGCAGCGGCAGAAACGGCGACAGCGGCGGCGGCGGCCGTAGTGGCGGCGTCAGAAGTAGCAGCGGCGGTTGTGAGGCACGGCTTGGGGTGGAAACGGAATCCGTTGGAGGCGACGAGAGCGAGTATGTGAGCGACAAGATCGTCGGAGAGACGCGCGAAAGGATCAGTTTTGAGGCGGCGTGGCGCAGGTGGTGACAAGCCGATATTGAACGAATCCATTTCAGACGCCACGTCGTCGAAGTTGCGCGGCAGACGGGACGAAGGAGCCGCACGTTGTGATTTTTGTGAAAGCCGTCGAAGGAAGAAAGGTAGGAGACTGTCTGGCGCTGCGAGCCAAAGAGGTAGAGGATATCGCAAGAGTGAAAGAGAAAGGGGGCGTTTGGTCAGAGCTAGCCCAGGCAAGTGGTGTGTAGTTTAGTCTGAGGAGTACGGCACAGAGAATAATGATGCACCACCGTTGAGATGTCCACTGAACCGAATGGAAACACACTAAACACCAGACTCTGTTCCAACCACGCATCTTGATCAGCAGACACTCGAGGTGCGATGACAATCACACCACATCGCAGCACCACATCAATGCACCACATCGCAGTCGCGCGTCATCCGAACCCCCGGGGAATGGCATTGCCTGGGAATGGGATCGCAAGCATCGCACGCCATCGTGATTTGCACCGCGAAAGTCGTCTTCGCGAGACTTGTTTCCGTAAAGGCGCGATGCTTGCAATTTTACAGCCTATGTATGGCGCATGTTACAAAACATTGGATTTCCACATTGCTATGGTGTACGGTATCTCAATTGCAACATCCACGCCATATATGCTAAGCATCAGTTAATTAGTGCTCCACCACTTGCCATTACCACACGAAGATGGAGACGTGATTTTTACTCTCAATCTATTCAATTGTACACATTGACCGCAGTTGTGACAAACATCTTGCACTCTAACACGGCTACCAGTGCCCTTACACACCTCCAAAGCATGTACAAAAACAACATAAAAGGCGAACTGACTCAGCCAAAGCTTCAGTGATGCAGCAACATGGTCACCAGTCAAGGCCAAGATCGCCTTGGTCACCCCTCCCTGCCTCGCCTTCGTAGCATGCACTCTCGTTGCCTGGTCTCTGGCCTTCCCAGGTCTCTCCCTGCCCTCCCTCCCTCGCCTGCGCCGCCCTGCATTCCCTGCGTCGAGGGGCGGCAGCGCGCCGCTCCTCACTCCTCCTCGTTTCCTCCCACAGAGGCTCCACTGCAGACTCTCCACCTGGACGTGTGGGGCCCGGCCCGCGTCCAGGGACAGGGCCGTGAGCGGTACTTCCTGCTGGTAGTTGACGACTACACGCGCTACACCACGGTCTTCCCCTTGCGCAGCAAGGGGGACGTCCCTGCTGTTTTGATCCCCTGGATCCGCGCTGCTCGTCTCCAGCTCCGCGAGCGGTTCCAGTCGGACTTTCCTGTCTTGCGTCTGCACTCTGATAGAGGTGGTGAGTTCTCCTCCGACCTCCTGCGAGCCTTCTGTGCGGAGCACGGCATCACCCAGTCGTTCACGCTTCCGGCCTCTCCACAGCAGAATGGGGTTGCTGAGCGCCGCATTGGCTTAGTCATGGAGGTCGCTCGTACCTCCATGATCCATGTGGCGGCTCCCCATTTTCTGTGGCCGTTTGCTGTCCGGTACGCAGCGCATCAGCTCAACCTCTGGCCCCGTGTCTCCTTGCCGGAGACCTCGCCCACACTGCTGTGGACGGGGAAGGTTGGTGATGCGTCGCGTTTCCGGGTCTGGGGTGCTCGTGCGTTTGTCCGCGATACTACTGCGGACAAGCTCTCCGCTCGTGCCATTCCCTGTGTTTTCCTTGGCTTTGTTCCTGACGCGCCTGGCTGGCAGTTCTACGAGCCCACCTCGCGCCGTGTCTTTGCGTCTCAGGACGTCACCTTTGACGAGTCCGTTCCCTTCTACCGTCTCTTTCCCTACCGTACTTCTCCTCGCACCCCCCCGCCGCTCTTCCTCGCTCCAGGTTCTCCCCAGGTATACCCCCTCCCCGCACCAGGTCCTGCTCCCTCAGGTGTTTCTCAGGTAGACCCTCCCGTGCCTGCACCTGTTGAGGTCACTGGTGACTCCGGTCCTGCTGGAGGTGGTGCTGTCGTTGGGGGTACTGGGCCTGGGGGTGGGGAGCTTGGGGGTACTGAGCCTGGGGGTGCGGAGCTTACGCGTGAGGAGCCTGGAGGTGGTGCGACTGGGAGTGCTGAGCCAGTGCGTGAGGAGCCTGGAGGTGCGGAGCCTGGGGGTACTGTGCCTGCGTGTGAGGAGTCTGGAGGTGCGGAGCCTGGAGGTGCGGAGCCTGGAGGTGCGGAGCCTGGACGTGCGGAGCCTGGAGGTGCGGAGCCTACGTGTGAGGGTTCTGGGGGTGCTGAGCCTGGAGTTACTGGGTCTGAGGGTGCTGAGCCTGCTGGTGTGCGGTCCCCTTGGAGTGGCCGCCTTCGTCCGCGTGTGCCTCTCACCTCCCAGCAGCTGCACGACTGGTACGGTCGCCGTCAGGGTCGCACTACTGGAGCCCGGGGCTCTACTGCTGGCGGTCCTGGAGCTGCTGGGGCTGGGCGAACCGTTTCTGGGGGTGCCGCTGCTGGGGACACTGCGACTGGAGACCCTGGGACTGGGGGTGCCGGTTCTGGGGGTGCTGCTACTGGTGGCGCTGGTCCTGGAGGAGCTGGCGCTGGGGGTGCTGGAGTTTCTGGAGGTGCTGGAGCTACTGGTGCTGCTGGTCCTGCACAGCCGCGCCTGTTCTTCGCTCCGCCGTCTCCGTCGTCTCAGCCGCCCCCTGACTCTGTGCTTCGCCAGGTTCTTAGTCTTCCGTCTTCTACTGGTCTTCCGTTACTGCCTGGCTCGCCGCTGCCTGCTCCCTCTCCTTACACTGAGCAGTCAGGGGGTCTTACTGAGCGTCGTGAGCCTGCGTCGCGTCCTGTCTCGCCTGTTCGTCCTAGTAGTTCCACTCGTCGTGTTCCGCGTCCGCGTATGCCGCCTGTCCCCACCGCACGCCTTGTCGTCCGTCGTCCTTCCTCTGGTCCACAGTCTGTTTCTCTGCCGTCTCCCCCTGCGTCTTCCTTGCCTCACGTTCCGGACCCTGAGTCAGACCGGTTTCGTGCTGAGCACCCTACTGTCACGCGTCTGCTCGCCACTGTTGTCACTGACCCCTCGTTTGAGTCTGCTGCTGCGTCTGCTTTGGTGGCTGAGCTTGTTGACTTTGCGGCTGCCTGTCGTCTAGACTACGCTGCTAGCCTTGTTGCTGAGTCTGAGTCTGTCTGTCCTCCGTCCGTCGGGGGTGAGTGTGCTCTTAGCACGGACGTCATTGAGGACAGGCACGAGGACCTTGAGTGTCTTGCAGCCGCTGCGCCTCATCTCGTGGCCATGCTGCTTGCCCCTGAGGGAGACCCGGATGCTATAGACATCCCCACACCGCGCTCTTACGCTGAGGCGATCGCGGGTGAGTACTCCTCTCAGTGGCAGGCAGCCATGGATGCAGAGATGGCATCCTGGAAGTCCACAGGCACTTACGTCGATGAGGTTCCCCCTCCCGGGGCGAACATCGTCGATGGCATGTGGATTTTCAGGGTGAAGCGGCCGCCGGGTTCCCCGCCTGTCTTCAAGGCTCGTTATGTTGCTCGAGGCTTCAGTCAGCGAGAGGGAGTTGATTTCTTCCAGACCTTCTCCCCCACCCCGAAGATGACTACTCTTCGGGTGCTGCTGCACGTTGCCGCACAGCGTGACTACGAGCTACACTCCCTTGACTTCAGTACAGCTTTCCTACAGGGCAGCCTGCACGAGGAGATCTGGCTGCGCCGCCCACCTGGCTTCACTGGGTCGTTCCCTCCTGGTACTCAGTGGAGCCTCCGCTGGCCAGTCTACGGTCTCCGCCAGGCGCCCCGTGAGTGGCACGACACACTGAGGACTACACTTGCGGCTCTTGGGTTTGCGCCTTCGACTGCTGACCCGTCACTGTTTCTGCGCACAGACACTTCGCTGCCGCCGTTCTATATCCTTGTGTACGTCGACGACTTGGTCTTTGCTACTGCTGACACTGAGGCCCTCGCCCAGGTGAAGTCCGAGCTGCAGAAGAGACACACGTGCACAGACCTGGGTGAGCTGCGCAGCTACCTTGGCTTGCAGATCACCCGGGACAGAGCACGCCGCACCATCACCCTGACTCAGTCACACATGGTGCAGCAGGTCCTTCAGTGCTTCGGCTTCACCTGGTCCTCACCACAGTCCGTTCCTCTGGCTACAGGTCACTCGCTCTCAGCTCCACCTTCGGACGAGTCCGTAGAGCCGAGTGGTCCTTACCCAGAGCTAGTGGGCTGCCTCATGTACCTGATGACTTGCACTCGTCCTGACCTTGCATACCCTCTTGGCCTTCTGGCTCGCTACGTGGCTCCTGGTCGGCACCGAAAGGTGCACTGGGATGCTGCGAAGAGGGTACTACGCTACTTGTGCAGTACATCGGGCATGGGGCTCGTGCTTGGAGGACAGCGAGAGGTGGTCCTCACTGGGCACTCAGACGCTTCTTGGGTTGACGACCAGGCTACGCAGAGGTCGTCACAGGGTTACACTTTCAGTCTTGGCTCTGGTTCTGTTTCCTGGCGTTCTACTCGCTCGTCTTCTGTTCTCAGCTCCAGTTGTGAGGCTGAGATCTACGCCACAGCCATGGCTGCTCAGGAGTTACGCTGGCTCACCTACCTGCTGACCGACTTGGGAGAGAGGCCTCGTTCTCCTCCAGTTCTGTACGTCGACAACAAGGCTGCCATTGCCTTGTGTGAGGAGCACAGACTGGAGCACAGAACGAAGCACATCGCTCTGCGGTACTTCCTGGCTCGAGAGTTGCAGCAGCGTGGTCAGCTTCGTCTTGCACACGTGGCCACTCGGGCCAACACTGCTGATATATTCACCAAGGCACTCTCGTCTGGTGATCATCAGCGTTTTTGTACTTTGTTAGGCCTTGTACCTACGTTTCCACACTTGCTGTAGGCTTTGCTTGTACTGTGATCTATATATCTATATACCTGCATGCTTGTTCTTGCTTGGTAGGGATCACTGTACTGTTCTTGTCACATATATATCCCTGCATGCGGACTGGCCTTGTGGCCCTTTACTTGTGCTCAGAGTGTGTGGTGACGTTGTGATCCACCCTGAGCGTGCTTTGCTTCTCTTGACTGGTCTTGTGACCCCTTGTTCTCCCCCACTTTGCCTATGGGGGTGTGTCAAACTATATATGCATGTTAGTTTTATCTAGGCTGTAGTGGGGTAGCACTAGGGGGTACAGAAATTCTCTCGACATTCTCTCTTGTACCCCCCCCTTGACCTAATCCAACCACTTCTTCCTAGTCTAAGATTCTAAGAATAGATATTTTGTGGATGTATATGTGCAGCTAAATCGCAAAAATGAGATTGAAATCCATAAGGAGATTTGGCATGTCCTGTATGAAAAATCGGACATTAGCTAAGACCGGCAACTAGTCCGAGACGAGCCTTTGGGTAATTCCAAAAGAGCATTCTTGGGAATCGGGAGTCTGAAGTCTTCGATTACAGTAGGTAATCAGAACAAATGCTATGATGGAATTTAACGCAATACTACCGTACGAAAAGCAGGGACCATCTTTGGGCATTTAGTAATTCATCCTTTCGTGTTATAACTGAACAGCCTGAATAGGAGGAGTTCTTATAGAGGTACTGTTAACGCAGTGAAGAAAGACGTAACAATGAAACAATTTGGAACCCAAGTTACAAGTGTGGCAAACTCAACACAACTTCAATTTCCTGAGTAAGCATCTTGAGCACACTGCATGATGGACTAGTGGTGGTAGTGGTAGTTGTGGTGTGCCCTTCTATCCCACGCTCCATCGCATCGAGTGCCCTCTACTACACTCCACTAGCAGCTTGCCGGACAGCAAGGGCTCTCTTTGAAAAGAAGTAGCGTGTGGGAGGGGAAAGGGTGGGTCGGAGGTTGATGCGCCTTGGCAACAGTGCCAGCAGCAAGAGCAGCAGCAGCAGCAGCAGCAGTGGCAGCAGTGGGAGTAGCTGCGGCAGCAGCAGGTTATAAAGTGGCTGGAATCCTGAGAGATCAGAGGAGATTCCTGCTGACAGGGTGGGTGAGTCGCAAGGGAGGAGAGTACCATGAAAAAAGCAAAGCAGGGAAAGCGTGCAGGAAACTTCCTAGGAGGTAATAGAATGTTGTGAAGGGATGTGTTGTGCACACAAGCACATGCACACACAACGCTCAGGACATTGAAAAAAATAAAACCACATATTAGTAGCCAGCAAGGGCATTAGCGGGCAGGCAGGCATACCTTGAGGGACACAAGTGCCAGCAGCAGTCCCTGGCGTGTACCCCTCATCACAGGTGCACTGCGCCTTGCCTTCATTGGGGTTGCAGAACGACGGCGGGTGCTCATCCTTACAGACAGGCAGGTCAGAAGAGGGGTTAGGCACAATGGAGCACACGCCATGGCCGCTGCACGGCGGGGTGAGAAACTGCGCCCCACAGAACGACTGGCACTCGCTGTCACGCCTCTGGGCCTGGAACTCCCTGCAGAAGACTCCGCGGGTGCTAAGGCAGCCGTGTTGCATGTCATAATTGCATCCGATCGGTTCGCTTGCAAGGCAGTTCTTGTAGACGTACAAGACGGGGCATCCGGAGGTACCGTTGCAGGGAGTGGAAGTGGTGGGGCACTGAGGGAGAGGGTTTGCTGTGGCTTTGAGGTAATTTTCTTCAGCATGCAGGTATTGGAGGTGTGCCATGCGGTGAATGGCGGGCAGCGCCCCTACCAGCTGGTTGTTGGCAAAGTAGCTGGAATCAGAATCAGGTGGGACGATGATTGGAGGGCAAGAGGATTGGAGGGAAAGAGGATTGGAGGGAAAGTGGATTGAAGGGGAAGTAGATTGGAGGGAAAGTGGATTGGAGGGAAAGTGGATTGAAGGGGATGTGGATTGAAGGGAAAGTGGATTGAACAGAAAGTGGATTGAAGGGAAAGTGGATTGAAGGGAAAGTGAATTGAAGGGAAAGAGGGAAGGTAAATAGGATTGAAGGGTAAGGGGAAGGAAAGAGAGAAGGAAGGGAAGGGAAAGATGGGGGGGGGGGTGGGGAAAGGTGGAGACAAAAAGAGGTATGATGAGGAGGTGCAAAGAGAACGAGAGATGGCAGTTGGAGGAGTTGAGTTCCGCAAAAAAAGCACTATCCTCCCCTTCTTATGCATCATACCTCCTTCTCATCATACCTCTTTTTGTCTTTTGGAGAGATGGCTGTTGGAGGAGTTGAGTCTTGCCAAAGTTAAGCAAAAAATTCCATTCCACTATCCTCCCTTTCTTATGCATTCTCCTTCCCAAGGTTTCATTGGTCGGAGGAAATGCATATGGAGATGACGGGAAGCGGGTGGCGCCTCAAAGGTCGTTCACAAGGGAAAGAAGGCTAGGCACCATGAGATGCATTTAAGAATGATAAGGAGCAATTCCAATGTTTTGGAGTCACCGTTGAGAATTTTAATATGGATGCGCTCTTTAGCAAGCACAGGGGGACAGGCGGGTGGTTGGCAGATTTGAACAAGTGGTAATGTGAGCAGTAGGGATGGCATTTCTTGGAAGACTTGACAGAGAAGAAATAGCTTCGAAAGAGCAACACTGACAGTTCTCTGAGGTTAATGAGTCTGCTGATCCCAGCGGGAATGGTCCCCGCAAGGCGATTGTCGCAGAGATATCTGGAGATGGGTGGATGGTGGATGGTGGACGGACGGACATGGGAAGGAGAAGAGGGCCGAGATGGTGCCTTGAAAGAGTGAAAGAATGGTTGCTTTATGTGAGATGTGAGATGTGTGTGCTTCGAGTAACATGCCATGCACACACGCGGCACATGCACTCCCTCCCTCCCTCCCTCCCTCCCTCCCTCCCTCCCTCCCTGACCCACCCCGTGCCTCCCCTCCGCGTATCCCTGTGTACCCCTGCCCTTTGTGTTGAATACTATCAAAGCCTGGTGACCGAGCAGATACAATCACGACAGGCACCAAGAGGTTGAAAACGAGTGGCAGGCAGAATGAGATGCATGGAGAAAGGAGGAGGGTGGAGGGAGAATGGGCGCACAGGCTGGTGAGTGCAGTGAGGTTGCCAATGGATGCGGGAATGGTGCCACTCAGCCTGGTTTGAAACAAAAGCCTGCCCAAGTTACAAATGCACAAGCCAAAAGAATTAGAAGCACGGGACAAGGGTCGAAATGACGAATGCCACCAGCAGATTCCTTCTCAAGCCCACACGGCCTCTGCCTTTTCCAAGTATGGTTGACTTGGCACGCTTTATCATACACACTCTACTTGACTCGGTGCTTTCTGGTGGGGTCTGACTTTAAACCAGACCAAACTTAGCAATCGTCAAGTCATCTGCGTGTTGCACTGTTTAAGCTGAAAATGCCTCGCCTTGTCATGCCCTGCTCGTCCTTACATCTCTTGCAGGTTGGTGAGCGCTCCAATTGACTCGGGGATGGGCCCTGAGAGTTTTTGCCTGCCAAGGTTCCTGAGATTGTGTGCGGTACAGTGCGGCGAAGTGTGATGTCGAGTGGTACAGTGTGGATGAAGTAGGGGAAAGGAGGGGATGGGGGAAACTGTGATACGGGAGAAGGGGAGAGAGGAGGATGAGAGGAAGGTGACCTAGTGTATGTCAGGGTGAACCATGCCAAGGTGGAAATTGGATGTGGTGGACAGCTTGTAAAGGGGATGCATAACCTCACATGCATCAGCAGTGCTTGTAGCACTATCAGCAGCGCATGCATCAGCAGTGCACTGATATAGTGGAAGCACTTTGCGTCATTAACCCTGCAGCAGCACCATCGTTACTCATTCAATCTGCCTGTGACAGAGGGAACATTAGCACATACGGATGCCTCTACTCACCCTCTCACTCACTCACTCACTCGTTCAATCGCCCATTCACTCAATCAGTTACTCGCAAACTCACCCACTTGTTCACTCACCCACCCACTCACTCATTCACTCGCCCACTCACCCACTCACTCACTCACTCACCCACTCACTCACTCACTCACTCACTCACCCACTCACTCACTCACTCACTCACTCACCCACTCACTCACTCACTCACTCACTCACCCACTCACTCACCCACTCACTCACTCACTCACTCACTCACTCATTCACTCACTCACTCACTCACTCACTCACTCACTCACCCACTCACTCACTTACTCACCCACTTACTACGGCACTCTTTGCTCCCTTCATGGCACCTTGCATGCCTACCCCATCACCACTCACAACTTCTGCAGGTGTTTTAGGTTGCTGATTGCCTCTGGAATGGTGCCTGATAACCCATTCCTCTCGAGATTCCTGGTGCATGGATAGGGCAGGTTTCAGTGGAGGAGGGTTAATCTAAGAGGGGGAAACGGGGGAGGGGGGGAGACGGAGAGAAGGTGAGGGCAAAGAGGGGGAGGGAGGGCAGAGAGGGAGAGGGCAGAGCGGGGGAGGGCAGAGGATAGGAGCACAGAGGGCGGGAGGGCAGCGGAAAGGAGGGCATAGAGATGTGGGAAACAATGAAGATGGAGGGCAAGGAGGGTAGTTAACCAAAACCAGAGAGGAGAGAATGGAATGGGGAACGAGCAGAGAGAGATGAAGAAGCACATCGTTGTGTTTTTATCAGAATCAAAAAGTCCCCGTGTGTGCAACATGGCATGGTACTGCATGCTGAGATAGGTTTTGGGAGATGGTGCATGGCATGGCATAGCATGGCAGATGGTGCTGTAAGTACTTGAGTTGAGCTGGTGATTTGATATGTCGGGTGAACATATTTGAGTGATTCTGAGATTGTGTGTGGAACGCCCAACCCAACCCAACCCACGAAACACAATGGCCTGCCCTAAACATGGTGTGGACTGGGGAGAGTTAACACGAGTTTGTATGGATTG
This sequence comes from Closterium sp. Yama58-4, assembly GCA_947470075.1. Taxonomy (NCBI): domain Eukaryota; kingdom Viridiplantae; phylum Streptophyta; class Zygnematophyceae; order Desmidiales; family Closteriaceae; genus Closterium; species Closterium sp. Yama58-4. Next base: position 60,904 of record CANIUD010000764.1, read on the forward strand.
GGGGGGCGGTTTTTTTTTTTTTGTTTTTGTTTTTTTAATTTTAGTTTGGCCAAGTTACGAGTCGACCCCGAGTGCAAGAAAAACTCTAGCACATTTGGCTCGACTCGACTCGAGAGGCCGTAAAAACTCGCAGAAATGAGTCAAGTTGAACTCGACTCGCCATCGGAACATGTCTTCTGGCTGTAAGTGGTTGAGACATAGAGCTCCATGGAATTGAGGAGACAGGGATGATCAATGAGTGCATAGCAGATGGAGCATAGCATGTCACGTGAATCATAGCATGTGCAATGGTGTGTGGGCAAGGAGATGGTGTGTGGGCAAGGAGATGGTGCGTGGGCAAGGAGATGGTGCGTGGTGTGGGACATGATCATGCACGGGGGGAGAGGTCATGTCATGGTATGTGGCATGGGCGATGGTCTGTTTGTGGCATGGTGGATTGTGCAAGCCCCACGGAGAAGACAGCGCGGGGTAAAGTGAAGAGATGTAGTCGATAAGGGGAGGAAAGACTGGTGTGGTGGTGTTGCGTTGGTAAAGGAGGGACGGATGGATTGAAGGCATTGAGAGGACTGACAAGTGCAGGAGAGAAGAAAGGTTCCCCAGGGAAGCCGGGAGGGAGCCTGTAAGCCAGTTGTGGCTTAAATCTCTACAGGCAGTATACAGAAACATGGGGGTGAGGCAGCACTCAGAAACAAGGGAGGGAGAACAGCTGAAAACAGGGTGGATGGGTGGAGATAGGACTGTGTGGATGGGTGGAGATAGGACTGTGTGGATGGGTGGAGATAGGACTGTGTGGATGGGTGGAGATAAAAATGGGTGGTTGGATGGAGATAGATATGGATGGATGGGATCAGGGGTGCATGGATGGATGGAAACACATGGTCGGGACTTGGGTTGGGAGTCACAAGGGAGGGCCAATGTGGGTTGAAAATTTTAGATGCGAGGTGCAGAGGGAACCAGAGGTAGCATGAATGCACACATGCTCACTTGCACACATGCAAAAATGCATGCACGCATGCACAAATGCATGCACGCATGCATGGACTGACAGGGTCTGGAGGCCTGTTGCGAGGCCTACTTCGTTAGGGATGCTGCCTGAGATAGCAGTCTTGGTGATAACACTGATCATATGCATCACGTGCGCACATGCGATAGAAGGCATGCATGCATTATAGGGCACACATGCAATACAGGACACACGTGGAATATAGGAGACACAAGGAATACAGGAGACACATGGAATAGAATTTGCACATGCATCATGAGAGCACACATGCATCATGAGAGCGCACATGCATCATGAGAGCGCACATGCATCATGAGAGCACACATGCATCATGATTGCGCACATGCATCATGAGAGCACACATGCATCATGAGAGCACACATGCATCATGAGAGCACACATGCATCATGAGAGCGCACATGCAAAAGTTGGTGATTTCTCAACCGTACACAAAAGACACCTCCACGGTCAAAAGAGAAGGAACGGTGCGACAATGTGTAACAAAACAGGAACATACAAGAATTGCAAGGACATGTTGACATGGGAGAGTCCTGATGATATTCAAGGCACCAAGCTGCAAGCAGCACACATCCGGTGCGGGCAGTACACACCAGATGCGGGCAGCACACACCAGGTGCGGGCAGCACACACCAGGTGCGGGCAGCACACACCAGGTGCGGGCACCTGGTTCTTATACTCCCATAAATCAGTCAAGTCAGCACGGGTGGAACGAGGGAGGTGGGGAAAGAGGGGTGAAAAGGGGTGAAAAGGGGAGAAACTTGGGATGAAACGAGTGAAGGGCGGTGGAGGAGGAGGTAGAAGAGGGAACAAGCGACTCACAGGTGCTTGAGAGTGGGAATGGTGAAGAGAGCAGCTGGCAAGGTGCCATTAAGGTTGATATCTGTGAGGGTGCTGTGGGGAGGGAGTGCGATGGAAGAATGAATGGAGTTGTTGAAAGGGGTAGTGCAGTGGCCTTAGACGTAAGGGTTTAGGGCTGAACATAGGAGATGCAGGGACTGCCGCGCGGGCGAAGGAGCGCAAGTATGCTAACCGACCAGCAGGGGTTGGTTTCCTAGCAATGGCAGTGGAGACGTACAGGCACTGCTCGCCAGGGGTGCTCGAATTCCTCCGCCTCTGCGCTAACCTCGCAGCAAAGCGCCTACACAACGCGGAACCCTCGTCACCGGAGGCGGCAAAGCTCTACCACTCGTACAGGCAGCGGTGGTCGATTACCCTGCAGCGCGCCCAAGCGAACGCGCTAGCTGCTAAGACACTAACGGCCTTTGAGGCCGGGGCAGCGCCCACCCCGCTCCAGAGCGAGCCACTTGGCATCGGGGATCTTATGCACGTGCTCGAGCCACAGCTCGAGCTGCCGTAGAGTGCTTGCCTACATGTATGCTGGGAACTTAGTGTGCTGTAACAATCCTGTTTTCTAATGAAAGGTCCATTCGAGAGGGGTAGATTGCAGAGGCGCTTAAAAAATAGAGGTTGTAGAGGTAAGGGTTTAAGTAGGGCTGTACATAAGTGATGAAGAGAGGGGCCTTTTGAGGCGCTTAAAATGGTATTTGGCCGTACATAGGAGCCGAAGAGAGGGGTCCCTGACATGAAAAGACCAGCAGTGTAGACATGGTTACCAGATAGAAGTGTAACCAGGGTACACACTCTCAAAGTACTAGGTGGGTGGGTCAAACAGAGAACCATGACTCCCATCCCATTCAAGCCTTGCTTGCTCTTGCCTTGCCAGGACAAACAAGCCGACATATTGGAAAAAAAATCTCCTCACCCGGATCGGATGCATACATGAAAAGTAACAAACCCCCGACGCACTGGAGGAGTGGCGGGAATGGGTGCACAGTCAGTAAGGGGCGTTCCCTAGCATGACCCTTTGCTCACAGTGCATTCTATTCTAGGCAGGAGCAAGGGCCGTTCTCAAGCCAGCCCGTGACGCCTTTTTTCAGCTCATCGTCTCAACAAGCACGGATCGGAAATACAGCATGGTAAGCAGTGTAGTGGCTCGTAACAGGGTTGCTGCGAAATCGTCTAGTCTTTCATGAAAGAGCGGCAAACATGGAACCACAAATGGATCTTGTTTGTTCCAGTCCCCAGACGAGTCTTGGCCTCGCCTTTTTTGGCCACTTTTATTGAAAACCACTCTCAAACTCGTATGAACGAATGTTTATCCAGAGATAGAAACGAGGCCAATGTACCATACCCATAATAGAGACAAGAAAAAGGCACATGGGAAGAGATTGCAGTTATACGGAGCAGCATGCATGGCACAAGATACTGATGCATATGGCAGCAAACCTTTTGAGGCGCCTCATAAGCGTGCATGGCACATACTGATGCATATGGCAGCAAACCATGCAATGCCATGCAAAGACACGCCATGCATGCAACGCCAGGCCATGTCTCATGCCATGCCATGTCTTCCCATGTCATGCCACGCCATGTCTTGGGTGGCTTGTGGAGTCAGGTGTCAGGCATTGGCATTGAGGAATCGAACAAGCACGTGAGGTGAGAGAGTTTGCCGAGGGAAGGTTTTGAGACGTCCCAAAAAGAACATTTTATTATTTGGAGGGACCGGGAGAGTGGGGGAATTGGCATTGAGAGGACTAACAGGCTTGTGAGATGAGAGAGGTTGCCCATGGATGCCGGGAGGGAGCCATGGAGGTAATTGCTGCTTAGATCCCTGCAGTAGGCATATGGGTGAAAGGCGGTAGATGGATGGATGGATGGATGGATGGATGGATGGATGGATGGATGGATGGATGGATGGATGGATGGACGGACGGACGGACGGACGGACGGACGGACGGACGGACGGACGGACGGATGGATGGATGGATGGATGGATGGATGGATGGATGGATGGATGGATGGATGGATGGATGGATGGATGGATGGATGGATGGATGGATAGATGGATGGATGGATGGATGGATGGATGGATGGATGGATGGATGGACTGACATGGTCTGGAGGCATGTTGCAAGCCCTACTGCATCAGGTATTCTGCCTGAGAGCTTGTTGTTGGTGAGGTCACTGCATATATGCATAATGAAAAGACATGAACCATGTGAGCAGACATAACACACGCCCATGCAAGAGCCCAAGGGAGAAACACAGGGGGTCAAAGAAAGCAGAACGTTTGGAATGTCAGAGCAGTGGTCGCAGCAATGTGCCAGATCGGACACATCTGCCAGATTCAGCCACATCTGCCAGATTCGGCCACATCTGCCAGATTCGGCCACGTGTGCCAGATTCGGCCACATGTGCCAGATCGGCCGCTGTAGAGGAGAGTTCTTAACTTTACCAAGCACTTAGTTTTCAACACCCTCCTAAATCCAGTGATGGCAAAAGAGGACGGAAGCAAAAGCAGACGGAAGCAAAAGCAGACGATAAAGGAAATGCGGGAGGGGCGGGGAAGGATAGTGGGTGAGGAAGCGAGGGAAGGTAGGGTTGGTTATGGAAGAATGGAAGTGAATGGGCGAGCACAAGCCTCGCAGGTGCATGAGGAGTTGCTGTAAATAATTCTAAAAAACAACTCCAACTGGTGCTCTTGAGGGTTTTGTATGGTAGTATCGAAGAGAGCGGGTGAGGAGTCTCACAGGTGCTTGAGATTGGGCATGGTGAAGAGCGCAGCAGGCAAGGAGCCGCTAAGACCACTTCCCGTTATGGATCTGCAGGAAAGGAGTGGAATGGAAGGAAGAGTGGAAGGGAGTCGACTTTTGAGTCGAGTCAAAAGTCACCTTGGGAGCCGCTGGATTCGCTTTCTGATATGGATCCGCAGGAAAGGAGTGGTATGGTATGGAAGGAGTCGATGGAGCTGTTTAAAGGAGTTGGGTGAACCAAAACAACAACAGAAAAAAAAAAACCAAGACACAACACATTCTAATTACCTCTTGATCGGAATTAACTTGCCGCTATATCCGCCCCATGCGTTCACCACTTTAAGGCATGCCACTTCATTCCAACCAGATTATCCCATCTCACGCATGCCTTGCCATGCCGATCCACTCACAGCAGTGTGAGGTGCTTCAAGGCTGTGATGGTCACCGGAAAAGGGAGCTCAAATGCATTATCAACTAGATAGACCTTGAACCCTTGGGGGGCCACAACGTAGGTATCGCTTAAGCTTGCGTTGCTGGGAGGGGGGAAAGGAAGAGCAGAGGAAGAAAGGAGGGAGAGAGGGAGGGTTGAATGGAGGGATGAACGGGATGCAACAGGCTTACAGTGCAATGTCATGCTTACAGTTGACATGCTTACAGTGCAATGACATGCTTACAGTGCAATGACATGCTTACAGTGCAATGACATGCCCGTCGCCATCACAGCGCACAAAAGCCATGCTGTCACAGTCTCTGCCCCTACTCCATGTGTCCGTGCCGTTGAATTGATGCCATGCAGGTGCCAGCTTCTCCAATACTTCCACTGCCATGATTCATCCATGCCATTCACCCATGCCATTCACCCATGCCATTCACCCATGCCATCTTCCAATGCCATGTTAATGCAACGATACCATACCTTGCACAACACTCGTTGCCATGCCACACCATACCATGCCACACCATATCATGTCACACCACGCAACATCATGCCTTGCACACCTTAACATGCCATGTCATTCCAATGTCATGCATGAATGTCCAGAGCAGTGAGGAAGAGAGCGAGGGGAGCAGAGTGGAGAGCAGGGAATGGATGGATGATGAAGCAGTGCAGCGCATTCGAGCAGGGAGTGGAGCGCATTTGAACTGGTTCAAAAGGGCAGCTGTGATAGAGGCGCCTCAAAAGCAGGGAGATGATGAAGCAATGCAGCAAATTCAAACTTGCATTACATAACCACAAAATCTTACTATCGCACATTTCAGAATCTTACTATCGCACACGAGCACAGCATGGTTTAGTACAGGAAGAGCCATTACAGAATGGTCACCTCCACCCAGTTCAGCACAGCTCATAAGACGGCTCAATGTCAGGGTTCTCGTTTAAGAGGAGGAGGTGGGACGAAGAAACTGGGTCCTGTACGGCTTACTGTCAGCACGCACCACGGCTTATTGTCAGCATGCACCACGGCTAACTGTCAGCACGGCTTACTGTCGGCGTCCACCACGGGAGCAGCGCGTGCGAGGGGCATGCAGCAGCGCGCCACCACCAGCGCCACCACCGCCGCTCTCGCAGCCACCATGACGCCGCCGCGCCTCCCCATCGCCGCGGCGCAACGCGGCCCCATGGTCTCCGCGCGCCGCTGCCCGTGTGCTTGTTTTTCTCGTGCTGCTATGTCGTCTCCGGCGTACACGTGAGCCGTTTGCGGCGTGCGCGCGTTGCAGCGAGGGCGATCGAGACTCTTGAGTAAAACGGAATTCTACTATTGCTGGAGAAGTCGACTCCAGCGGGCAGCTGCTGTCAATGGCGACTCTAACGCGAAATTCTAATCTCGTGCATCTGATTCTCGTCGTTGCCTTCGTCTGCCACATGGGCCTCGGTAAGAGCACGAAACGCGACCGCTACTGGGAAAGAGCACTGCGATGGAGGGATGATGCACTGAACTGGTTTGGGCCATGCTGGGTGGTGAAGATCAAAAGCTCACCCACATCAATCGCTTCTGTCACCAAACAACGCCGTTGTACAAAAACCACGAAAACGTCCCCAAGATGCGCAGAACCGCTCTGCATCGCATAGCAGCGTCAAAGCCACGATGAATTTGAAGACCCTGGCTGACCGGACCAGTGGTTGGTGGGGAGGTGGGGCAACACCTGAAGGTGCAAGGATCAACGCGTTACAGGAAGACTATACCACTTATTAAAATCTGAGGTGTGTATCTGTATGCTACGTACTTGTGCAATAGAATGATTGTGTTAAGATTTCACGCAGGATGATAATGGCGACAGGCAAATGATTCAAAAGGTCCTTGTGGCTGGCACAGAGTTTTGAGAGAGATAAAAAAAAACGAGAATCAGGTTTTGTTGCAGACTATGCAACGTCTATGTAGTGCAGTGCATCACAAATGTTAAGTTTGATGACATACACAGCGCTAAATCCTTTTTTTTTATGGGAAAGTTTCAATGTAACGCGTTATATTCTGCACCGTCACACCTTCCCAAACCCCCTTACCAACCACTGGTCAGCCCAAGTCTTCAATTTCATGGTGGCTTTGATTCAAACAACACCGACGCTGCTATGCGGTGCAGAGCGCTTTGCGTATCGCGGGGGCGTTTTTGTGGTTTGTAAAACGGCGTCGTTTGTTGAAAGAAGCAATTGACGTGGGCGAGCATTTGATCTTCACCATTTTTTTTTGGCACAATCCAGAACCACCGCTCCAACCAGTATTCTTATTCCCTGGTCACGCAGCGCCATGGCACAAGCTGGTTGATTGCACCCATCACACTACTTTCCTTGCGTCAGTGTTTTGCAAGACTCTCATCGTGAAAGGGGAAGACAAAGGCGAGAACAGGGTACTATCTTTTAGCATTTCGCTTGTAGCACACGTGAGAAGTGAAATTTCGCGTTACAGTCGCCCGATATAGTACTACTGCATGCAGCGGAACGGCTTAGTATTCTGTTCTGCTAAATAAGTTCAATCTCCTGCCCTGCACGTGCACACGTAACGGCTCTTGAGCGCGCAAGCAACGAGCTGCCCGCCGTACGGGTCACCCACGTTCGCCGGATACGTGCGCCAGGCGTCACACGGACAACACGCGCGGTCGGGCCGCATTGCGCCGCGGCTATGACGAGGCACGGCGGCGTCACGATGGCGGCGAGAGCGGCGGTGTTGGCGTTGGTGGTGGCGCGCTGCTGCATGCCCCTCGCACGCGCTGCTCCCGTGGCGGACGCTGAGAGTAAGCCGTCAAGCCGTGCTGGCAGCAAGTCCTTGACCCCTTTCTTCTCTCAACCAGTGCGTGTGCCGTACCGCCCCGTAAGCATGCAACATAAACTACTTTCATGCTCCCGTGGTGGACGCCGAGAGTAAGCCGTTAAGCCGAGAGTAAGCCGTTAAGCCGAGAGTAAGCCGTTAAGCCGAGAGTAAGCCGTTAAGCCGAGAGTAAGCCGTTAAGCCGAGAGTAAGCCGTTAAGCCGAGAGTAAGCCGTTAAGCCGAGAGCGAGCCGTTAAGCCGAGAGCAAGCTGTTAAGCCGAGAGTAAGCCGTTAAGCCGAGGGTAAGCTGTTAAGCCGTGCTGCACTGCACGCTGAGAGTAAGCCGTGATGCACCCTATTTATTATCTCCACATCCTCCTTTTGGCAGCCACAAGTCCCCAACACTAAGCGGCCGTGCCATGTGCCATATCACCCCAGGACCGTAAACCTATTCAGCATGCAACATGAACTCCGCACCAGCAACTACTAGTTAAACCTGGGTGTGTGACTCCAAGGTGACCTACAGGTCAATTTTGGGTTAGGTTGGGGTGAGACGTTTTTACAGTAGTCCTTATCTCTGCTCCTTGCAGCTGTCCCTCTTGCCATCCCCAACTCAATCATGCCTTTACCCTCTCCCCTTGCCTGTTCCTCTCACCTCTCCCCTTTTGTGGGGATGTCCCCAACACGTTCTGTGGCATGGTATGCTGCATTGCCGGGGGAATTGTATGGCACGGATGGACGAATGGCTTGAATGCATGGCAGTGGAAGCTTTGGAGAATCTGGCACAAGAATGGAACGAGGCCGAGAGTACAAGCACATGGAAGAGGGGCAGGGATTGCAACAGCATGGATGCCGTGGAGTGTGATAACGATGGGCATGTTATTGCACTGTAAGCATGTCATTGCACTGTAAGCATGTCATTGCACTGTAAGCATGTCATTGCACTGTAAGCATGTCATTGCACTGTAAGCATGTCATTGCACTGTAAGCATGTCATTGCACTGTAAGCATGTCATTGCACTGTAAGCATGTCATTGCACTGTAAGCATGTCATTGCACTGTAAGCATGTCATTGCACTGTAAGCATGTCATTGCACTGTAAGCATGTCATTGCACTGTAAGCATGTCATTGCACTGTAAGCATGTCATTGCACTGTAAGCATGTCATTGTATTGTAAGCATGTCAATGCACTGTAAGCATGTCAGTGCACTGTAAGCATGTCATTGCACTGTAAGCATGTCATTGCACTGTAAGCATGTCATTGCAGCGTAAGCATGTCATTGCACTGTAAGCATGTCATTGCACTGTAAGCATGTCATTGCACTGTAAGCATGTCATTGCACTGTAAGCATGTCATTGCACTGTAAGCATGTCATTGCACTGTAAGCATGTCATTGCACTGTAAGCATGTCATTGCACTGTAAGCATGTCATTGCACGTTAAGCATGTAATTGCACTGTAAGCATGTCATTGCACTGTAAGCATGTCATTGCACTGTAAAGATGTCATTGCACTGTAAGCATGTCATTGCACTGTAAGCATGTCATTGCACTGTAAGCATGTCATTGCACTGTAAGCATGTCATTGCACTGTAAGCATGTCATTGCACTGTAAGCATGTCATTGTATTGTAAGCATGTCAATGCACTGTAAGCATGTCATTGCACTGTAAGCATGTCATTGCACTGTAAGCATGTCATTGCACTGTAAGCATGTCATTGCACTGTAAGCATGTCATTGCAGTGTAAGCATGTCATTGCACTGTAAGCATGTCATTGCACTGTAAGCATGTCATTGCACTGTAAGCATGTCATTGCACTGTAAGCATGTCATTGCACTGTAAGCATGTCATTGCACTGTAAGCATGTCATTGCACTGTAAGCATGTCATTGCACTGTAAGCATGTCATTGCACTGTAAGCATGTCATTGCACTGTAAGCATGTCATTGCACTGTAAGCATGTCATTGCACTGTAAGCATGTCATTGCACTGTAAGCATGTCATTGCACTGTAAGCATGTCATTGCACTGTAAGCATGTCATTGCACTGTAAGCATGTCATTGCACTGTAAGCATGTCATTGCACTGTAAGCATGTCATTGCACTGTAAGCATGTCATTGCAGTGTAAGCATGTCATTGCACTGTAAGCATGTCATTGCACTGTAAGCATGTCATTGCACTGTAAGCATGTCATTGCACTGTAAGCATGTCATTGCAGCGTAAGCATGTCATTGCACTGTAAGCATGTCATTGCACTGTAAGCATGTCATTGCACTGTAAGCATGTCATTGCACTGTAAGCATGTCATTGCACTGTAAGCATGTCATTGCACTGTAAGCATGTCATTGCACTGTAAGCATGTCATTGCACTGTAAGCATGTCATTGCACGTTAAGCATGTAATTGCACTGTAAGCATGTCATTGCACTGTAAGCATGTCATTGCACTGTAAGCATGTCATTGCACTGTAAGCATGTCATTGCACTGTAAGCATGTCATTGCACTGTAAGCATGTTATTGCACTGTAAGCATGTCATTGCACTGTAAGCATGTCATTGCACTGTAAGCATGTCATTGCACTGTAAGCATGTCATTGCACTGTAAGCATGTCATTGCACTGTAAGCATGTCATTGCACTGTAAGCATGTCATTGCACTGTAAGCATGTCATTGCACTGTAAGCATGTCATTGCACTGTAAGCATGTCATTGCACTGTAAGCATGTCATTGCACTGTAAGCATGTCATTGCACTGTAAGCATGTCATTGCACTGTAAGCATGTCATTGCACTGTAAGCATGTCATTGCACTGTAAGCATGTCATTGCACTGTAAGCATGTCATTGCACTGTAAGCATGTCATTGCACTGTAAGCATGTCATTGCACTGTAAGCATGTCATTGCACTGTAAGCATGTCATTGCACTGTAAGCATGTCATTGCACTGTAAGCATGTCATTGCACTGTAAGCATGTCATTGCACTGTAAGCATGTCATTGCACTGTAAGCATGTCATTGCACTGTAAGCATGTCATTGCACTGTAAGCATGTCATTGCACTGTAAGCATGTCATTGCACTGTAAGCATGTCATTGCACTGTAAGCATGTCATTGCACTGTAAGCATGTCATTGCACTGTAAGCATGTCATTGCACTGTAAGCATGTCATTGCACTGTAAGCATGTCATTGCACTGTAAGCATGTCATTGCACTGTAAGCATGTCATTGCACTGTAAGCATGTCATTGCACTGTAAGCATGTCATTGCACTGTAAGCATGTCATTGCACTGTAAGCATGTCATTGCAGCGTAAGCATGTCATTGCACTGTAAGCATGTCATTGCACTGTAAGCATGTCATTGCACTGTAAGCATGTCATTGCACTGTAAGCATGTCATTGCACTGTAAGCATGTCATTGCACTGTAAGCATGTCATTGCACTGTAAGCATGTCATTGCACTGTAAGCATGTCATTGCACGTTAAGCATGTAATTGCACTGTAAGCATGTCATTGCACTGTAAGCATGTCATTGCACTGTAAGCATGTCATTGCACTGTAAGCATGTCATTGCACTGTAAGCATGTCATTGCACTGTAAGCATGTCATTGCAGTGTAAGCATGTCATTGCACTGTAAGCATGTCATTGCACTGTAAGCATGTCATTGCACTGTAAGCATGTCATTGCACTGTAAGCATGTCATTGCACTGTAAGCATGTCATTGCACTGTAAGCATGTCATTGCACTGTAAGCATGTCATTGCACTGTAAGCATGTCATTGCACTGTAAGCATGTCATTGCACTGTAAGCATGTCATTGCACTGTAAGCATGTCATTGCACTGTAAGCATGTCATTGCACTGTAAGCATGTCATTGCACTGTAAGAATGTCATTGCACTGTAAGCATGTCATTGCACTGTAAGCATGTCATTGCACTGTAAGCATGTCATTGCACTGTAAGCATGTCATTGCACTGTAAGCATGTCATAACACTGTAAGCATGTCATTTCACTGTAAGCATGTCATTGCACTGTAAGCATGTCATTGCACTGTAAGCATGTCATTGCACTGTAAGCATGTCATTGCACTGTAAGCATGTCATTGCACTGTAAGCATGTCATTGCACTGTAAGCATGTCATTGCACTGTAAGCATGTCATTGCACTGTAAGCATGTCATTGCACTGTAAGCATGTCATTGCACTGTAAGCATGTCATTGCACTGTAAGCATGTCATTGCACTGTAAGCATGTCATTGCACTGTAAGCATGTCATTGCACTGTAAGCATGTCATTGCACTGTAAGCATGTCATTGCACTGTAAGCATGTCATTGCACTGTAAGCATGTCATTGCACTGTAAGCATGTCATTGCACTGTAAGCATGTCATTGCAGCGTAAGCATGTCATTGCACTGTAAGCATGTCATTGCACTGTAAGCATGTCATTGCACTGTAAGCATGTCATTGCACTGTAAGCATGTCATTGCACTGTAAGCATGTCATTGCACTGTAAGCATGTCATTGCACTGTAAGCATGTCATTGCACTGTAAGCATGTCATTGCACTGTAAGCATGTCATTGCACTGTAAGCATGTCATTGCACTGTAAGCATGTCATTGCACTGTAAGCATGTCATTGCACTGTAAGCATGTCATTGCACTGTAAGCATGTCATTGCACTGTAAGCATGTCATTGCACTGTAAGCATGTCATTGCACTGTAAGCATGTCATTGCACTGTAAGCATGTCATTGCACTGTAAGCATGTCATTGCACTGTAAGCATGTCATTGCACTGTAAGCATGTCATTGCACTGTAAGCATGTCATTGCACTGTAAGCATGTCATTGCACTGTAAGCATGTCATTGCACTGTAAGCATGTCATTGCACTGTAAGCATGTCATTGCAGTGTAAGCATGTCATTGCACTGTAAGCATGTCATTGCACTGTAAGCATGTCATTGCACTGTAAGCATGTCATTGCACTGTAAGCATGTCATTGCACTGTAAGCATGTCATTGCACTGTAAGCATGTCATTGCACTGTAAGCATGTCATTGCACTGTAAGCATGTCATTGCACTGTAAGCATGTCATTGCACTGTAAGCATGTCATTGCACTGTAAGCATGTCATTGCACTGTAAGCATGTCGTTGCACTGTAAGCATGTCATTGCACTGTAAGCATGTCATTGCACTGTAAGCATGTCACAGCACTATAAGCATGTCATTGCACTGTAAGCATGTCATTGCACTGTAAGCATGTCATTGCACTGTAAGCATGTCATTGCACTGTAAGCATGTCATTGCACTGTAAGCATGTCATTGCACTGTAAGCATGTCATTGCAGGTTAAGCATGTAATTGCACTGTAAGCATGTCATTGCACTGTAAGCATGTCATTGCACTGTAAGGATGTCACTGCACTGTAAGCATGTCAGTGCACTGTAAGCATGTCATTGCACTGTAAGCATGTGATTGCAATGTAAGCATGTCATTGCACTGTAAGCATGTCATTGCACTGTAAGCATGTCATTGCACTGTAAGCATGTCATTGCACTGTAAGCATGTCATTGCACTGTAAGCATGTCATTGCACTGTAAGCATGTCATTGTACCGTAAGCATGTCATTGCACTGTAAGCATGTCATTGCACTGTAAGCATGTCATTGCACTGTAAGCATGTCATTGCACTGTAAGCATGTCATTGCACTGTAAGCATGTCATTGCACTGTAAGCATGTCATTGCACTGTAAGCATGTCATTGCACTGTAAGCATGTCATTGCACTGTAAGCATGTCATTGCACTGTAAGCATGTCATTGCACTGTAAGCATGTCATTGCACTGTAAGCATGTCATTGCACTGTAAGCATGTCATTGCACTGTAAGCATGTCATTGCACTGTAAGCATGTCATTGCAGTGTAAGCATGTCATTGCACTGTAAGCATGTCATTGCACTGTAAGCATGTCATTGCACTGTAAGCATGTCATTGCACTGTAAGCATGTCATTGCACTGTAAGCATGTCATTGCACTGTAAGCATGTCATTGCACTGTAAGCATGTCATTGCACTGTAAGCATGTCATTGCACTGTAAGCATGTCATTGCACTGTAAGCATGTCATTGCACTGTAAGCATGTCATTGCACTGTAAGCATGTCATTGCACTGTAAGCATGTCATTGCACTGTAAGCATGTCATTGCACTGTAAGCATGTCATTGCACTGTAAGCATGTCATTGCACTGTAAGCATGTCATTGCACTGTAAGCATGTCATTGCACTGTAAGCATGTCATTGCACTGTAAGCATGTCATTGCACTGTAAGCATGTCATTGCACTGTAAGCATGTCATTGCACTGTAAGCATGTCATTGCACTGTAAGCATGTCATTGCACTGTAAGCATGTCATTGCACTGTAAGCATGTCATTGCACTGTAAGCATGTCATTGCACTGTAAGCATGTCATTGCACTGTAAGCATGTCATTGCACTGTAAGAATGTCATTGCACTGTAAGCATGTCATTGCAGTGTAAGCATGTCATTGCACTGTAAGCATGTCATTGCACTGTAAGCATGTCATTGCACTGTAAGCATGTCATTGCACTGTAAGCATGTCATTGCACTGTAAGCATGTCATTGCACTGTAAGCATGTCATTGCACTGTAAGCATGTCATTGCACTGTAAGCATGTCATTGCACTGTAAGCATGTCATTGCACTGTAAGCATGTCATTGCACTGTAAGCATGTCATTGCACTGTAAGCATGTCATTGCACTGTAAGCATGTCATTGCACTGTAAGCATGTCATTGCACTGTAAGCATGTCATTGCACTGTAAGCATGTCATTGCACTGTAAGCATGTCATTGCACTGTAAGCATGTCATTGCACTGTAAGCATGTCATTGCACTGTAAGCATGTCATTGCACTGTAAGCATGTCATTGCACTGTAAGCATGTCATTGCACTGTAAGCATGTCATTGCACTGTAAGCATGTCATTGCACTGTAAGCATGTCATTGCACTGTAAGCATGTCATTGCACTGTAAGCATGTCATATGCACACTGTAAGCATGTCATTGCACTGTAAGCATGTCATTGCACTGTAAGCATGTCATTGCACTGTAAGCATGTCATTGCACTGTAAGCATGTCATTGCACTGTAAGCATGTCATTGCACTGTAAGCATGTCATTGCACATTGCACTGTAAGCATGTCATTGCACTGTAAGCATGTCATTGCACTGTAAGCATGTCATTGCACTGTAAGCATGTCATTGCACTGTAAGCATGTCATTGCACTGTAAGCATGTCATTGCACTGTAAGCATGTCATTACACTGGAAGAAGCACGTCATTTCACTGTATTCCATGCATTCCTTGCGTCTGATTCCAATCCAATCACTTCTCATATGTGAAATCATCTTCTTATTTGACCTCAGTTTACCTTCCTTTCCTTCCATTGCATCCTTCTCTTCTCCCACAACACACACACCACACCACAGCTCCATTCACTCCTGCACCCTCGTTGGCACCCTGCCTTCTGCTCTCCTCGCATTGCCATATCTCAAGAAACTGTGAGACTTGTGCTCCCGCACTCTCCCTCGGTCGTTTCTTCACCCTCTTGCCCTCACTCACTTGCCCTTGCTTGTATTGACTTCTTGATGCTTGTGCTGACTTGCATTTGATTTTCTGAGCACGCCTGGTCCTGCCTTGCCTATTTCAACCCTTTCCCCTTACCCCTATTATCTCCACCCATCCACCCTTGTGTCTCCTGCCCTTCCGCCATCTTTGTGTGTTGCCTTCAGTGATTTGGAGTTTTGCAATCAAATCCCTCAGTCGGTGCTTGATTCCACAGAGGGATTGTCTTCTCCCTTATACTTGTCAGTTCCATTTATTCTGCCATGCACCTGTCTCTTCTCTCATGCATTTCCCTTCTTTGCGAACCTCCCTCATTTTCCAGCGCATCTGTCAGTTCCACCATCCACGTTTTCTCGCATGCACATCTCTTTTCTCATGGTCCACCTGCCTAGGTCCACCTGCCTAGGTCCACCTGCCTAGGTCCACCTGCCTAGGTCCACCTGCCTAGGTCCACCTACCTAGGTCCACCTGCCTAGGTCCACCTACCTAGGTCCACCTGCCTAGGTCCACCTACCTAGGTCCACCTGCCTAGGTCCACCTACCTAGGTCCACCTACCTAGGTCCACCTACCTAGGTCCACCTACCTAGGTCCACCTACCTAGGTCCACCTACCTAGGTCCACCTACCTAGGTCCACCTACCTGCACGCTCCTCCTGCTCTTTTTGGGACAGACAGCAGCAGCCCCACACCTGCTACCTACATGTGCGCGCCCAACTGCATGCCTACCGCCCCCCCCTTATCGTGTGAATTGAATCCCCTCCACCCCAGCAACAGCCCACACCTGCTGCCAGCACGCTCCTTCCACTCTCCCTTTTCTCCCGTCCACTCTACTCTACCTTTTCTCCCTCCACTCTCCCTTTTCTCCCCTCCACTCTCCCTTTTCTCCCCTCCACTCTCCCTTTTCTCCCCTCCACTCTCCCTTTTCTCCCCTCAACGCTCCCTTTTCTCCCCTCCACTGCTCTCCTGACAATCCTCTCCTATCTCCCACCGCTTCATCTGCTCCGCTGCCCTCCTCCCTCTTCCCCCTCTTCCCCCTCTTCTCCCCTCCCTTCCTACGTTCTCCCCTCTGTGCCTGCTGTCGCCCCAACCATGCAACAGCTATGACCCTGCCCTGCACACGAGCGATCTCAAAGCCTCCGCTCTGCAAGGGCTGGCCAATCTGCGGCAGCTCACTTACCTGTGAGTGCGCTGGCAGGAGGAATACGGGTGGGGATTGTTGTTCAGAATCCTCGAAAACAGCCTTCAAATATAAGAAACCTTCAGCAGCTCACTTACCTCTGAATGTGCTAGCGGGAGCGATGTAGGCAGGCAGGCAGGGATTCAATGAGTGGGTATGTGAATTCCAGCGCGAGGGGGTGAGTGCATGGTAGAGGTGGGAGAGTGAGAGTAAGGGATGCAGCAAGATGAGGCTTACATTGGTTACTCCAGCTGACGCTGCGTCAAACATTTCATGGCCCCTAACTCGCACCCCATCTTATAAACAGCCTCTGGTCAACCCTCCCTCTTCGCTTCAGGGCATACTGATGTTGCGAAACCCTTAATGTGCATGGTGCATGGATGGTGCATGCATGGTGCATGGGTGGTGCATGCATGGTGCATGCATGGTGCATGGATGGTGCATGCATGGTGCATGTATGGTACATGCAGGAGTTTGATGGGAAACCATCTAGTCGACTCACTACCAGAGCAGCTCTCCCAGCTGCAGAAGCTGCAGTCTCTGTAAGGCCGGCTGAGGGGCATGTGATGGCATGTGATGGCATGTGATGGCATGTGATTGCATGGGATGGCATGTGATGGCAAGTGATGGCATGTGATGGCATGTGATGGCATGTGATGGCATGTGATGGCATGTGATGGCATGGGGTGGCATGTGATGGCACGTGATGGCATGTGGTGGCATGTGATGGCATGTGATGGCATGTGATGGCATGTGATGGCATGTGATGGCATGTGATGGCATGTGATGGCATGTGATGGCATGTGATGGCATGTGATGGCATGTGATGGCATGTGATGGCATGTGATGGCATGTGATGGCATGTGATGGCATGTGATGGCATGTGATGGCATGTGATGGCATGTGATGGCATGTGATGGCATGTGATGGCATGGGGTGGCATGTGATGGCACGTGATGGCATGTGATGGCATGTGATGGCATGTGATGGCATGTGATGGCATGTGATGGCATGTGATGGCATGTGATGGCATGTGATGGCATGTGATGGCATGTGATGGCATGTGATGGCATGGGGTGGCATGTGATGGCACGTGATGGCATGTGATGGCATGGGATGGCATGTGATGGCATGGGATAGCATGTGATGGCATGTGATGGCATGTGATGGCATGTGATGGCATGTGATGGCATGTGATGGCATGTGATGGCATGTGATGGCATGTGATGGCATGTGATGGCATGTGATGGCATGTGATGGCATGTGATGGCATGTGATGGCATGTGATGGCATGTGATGGCATGTGATGGCATGTGATGGCATGTGATGGCATGTGATGGCATGTGATGGCATGTGATGGCATGTGATGGCATGTGATGGCATGTGATGGCATGTGATGGCATGTGATGGCATGTGATGGCATGTGATGGCATGTGATGGCATGTGATGGCATGGGGTGGCATGTGATGGCACGTGATGGCATGTGATGGCATGTGATGGCATGTGATGGCATGTGATGGCATGTGATGGCATGTGATGCATGGGATGATGGCATGTGATGGCATGGGATGGCATGGGATGGCATGGGATGGCATGTCATGGCATGTGATGGCATGGGATAGCATGTGATGGCATGTGATGGCATGTGATAGAACTCGGATGCTCTAAGCTATGCTTCCTTATTTTGCCATGCTGCCTCCTTGTGCCATGCTCCCTCGCTTCTTCTGTTCTTCTCGCTCTTCATGTTCACCTTGCCCATCCTCGGGTTCGACATCTCCCCTTCCCGCCAACTTCCCTGCTCTGAGCTCTTCTCTTCCCTGCCCCTTGCTCTTCTCTGCTCTGTGCTTTTCTCTGCTCCTCACTCCTCCATGCTCCGTGCTCTTCCCTGCTCCTCGCCTCTCGACTGCTCCTCGCCTCTCGACTGCTCCTTGCCTCTCGACTGCTCCTTGCCTCTTGACTGCTCCTTGCCTCTTGACTGCTCGTTGCCTCTTGACTGCTCCTTGCCTCTTGACTGCTCGCATCATCAGACGCTTGGATGCTCAGCGCCGACTGTCTGGGGAGCTGCCTGCGTGGATCTTCAGCCTCACAGACTTGACTTTACTGTGCGTGCTGCCATGCACCATCTGCCATGCACCATCTGCCATGCACCATCTGCCATGCACCATCTGCCATGCACCATCTGCCATGCCATGCACCATTCACCACCCTACATCATTTTCCTTGTACATACATCGTACCCTTATGACCGTTTTCTTTATCTCAACTTCCTTTCCGATACTCTCAGTATACTCCAGAGTACCATACTAGTTCGCCTGAGGATGCCTTGATACCAGAGATGGCAATTTGCATAACACGACCTTCTGTTCCGGCCTTCCCCATCCAATGATTCCTCTCCCCTCTCCATACTTCCCCCCTGTTTCTGCCCAAGCCCAACCCTCTCCGTCCACCAGGGATATCCAGGGCAACAACTTTACAGGCTCCATTCCAGAGGCAATCAGCAGCCTCAAGCAGTTGCGGAAGCTGTGAGTGGTGGTGGGTTAGGTTAGGCATGCAAGGTGCTGCGGGGTGATCAGGTGTGATGGATCAGTGAGTGCTTGTGTGAATGAGTGAGTGAATGTCTGAGAGTGAGTAATTGAGAGAAAGAGAGTAAGAATGAGTGGCCTGGCTAGAATGGTTTTTCTTGTGAGGCCTTGCCCCTGCCATGCTTGTACCTTTTAGTCCATATCAATGAATGAAGGACCGCTTAAGAATGAGTGCAAAATGATTGTGTTGCAGGGTAAATGGGGCCATGTGCTGCCATCAGCAAAAACGCACAGCAGACACATACACTGCAGACACATGCAGAGCAGACACATGCAGAGCACACACATCCACTGCACACACATCCACTGCACACACATCCACTGCACACACATGCACTGCACACACATGCACTGCAGGTCCATGCGAGGCACTGCCATGCTTCTCAACCTTCTCACACCCAACCTCCACCGCTTCCCTCCGCCTCTCCTCTCTCTGCTTCATCCCCTTTGCCTCCTTGCCTCCATGCTGCTCCAAAGAAAACACTGTAATCCCAGTGGATCTCTCTGCGCCACACTTCACCGCACTGTGCCGCACATGATCGCAGACGCATCATGGAGCCAACGCTGTCAGGGTCCATCCCCGAGTCAATAGGAGCGCTCACCAACCTGCAAGATCTGTAAGGAAGAGTGTTTTGAGACGTCTCACAACAACCTGCAAGACCTGTAAGGAGGAGGGAGGGATACCCGCGTTGCAAGGCCGTGAGACTGGTACTTGGCACTTGCTCTGGTCCTTTCCCAAAAGCCTTTTGTGCCTTTGCAATGGCTCTCGTATGTGCCCTTTCTAACTTCCCTTGAGCCGTGAGGAGGAGTGCGTGCACTGGTACTTGTCCTCTCCAGCCCTTCTCCAATGTCTCTTGTTCTTTTGGAAATGATTCTAAAAGCGATGGCACGGCATACAATCTTCTCTTTTTGGTTGGGCAAAGGATTTTCAAAATTTCAACAAGTTTACTAGTGCAATAGATGTTAACTCATAGAATCTCCCAATCTCAGTTTGCTTGCATCAATCCCAACCCTACCGAATTCCTCGCCTCAAGTGTCTACCTTTGCCTCAAACATGTTCCACTTCACACTTGTGCTTTCTATAGTTTCTTCCTTTCTTGTGTTTGTGCAACGTTTTGTTTCTTGTTTGCTTATATATATACGTAAATATTCATACATATAATATATATATTTAGTATCTGGCTTGTGGGACCCTCCAGTGCAGTGGTCACTTCTCTTGACTCTAGTACTACCCAGTGTTCTAAGAACCCTAGACCAGCAGCACTGGCATGCACTCTCACACATACTATGGGTGCTTCGTTCCCATCCTGTGCCATCCCGTGCCATCCTGTGCCATCCCATGCCATGACATCATGCGACAGAGACTTGGAAGACTGCGGCAGCCTGGATGGCACCATTCCCGCCTCCATTGGCAACCTCACTGCACTCACCTCCCTGTGCGCCCATTTTCTCTCCACACGAACCTTCCCTTCTCTCTAATATCTGCATAATCTGCCAATGAAAAGTAACCCTGCACTGCACCCATGCATGGTGCATCCTCTCCGCTGCAGCCTTCCACCTTCCAACCGCTCCCTGCGTCTTAGTCATAATCATCCTTTCTGTCTTTAACCTACAACGCGCCCTCGTCTTCCCCTTTCTACGCTTCCGTTTACCATGGAGCCTGGCGTCTGATCTACCGTAGAAGCAAAAGAAACTGTAAGAAAAGAGAAAAATTCCTATGGTGCGTCGGACACACAGCAGCAAGGTTGAGAGAAAAAAAGAGATGCTCGGTGTTAACAAAAAGCAGCTGTGAGTTGTTAGGGTTAGTAAAGCGAAATATATGCCTACATATGAATATATGCAGATATAGGCATATAGATACAAATATATCAAATAATATAAATGTATATATAGCTACAAGGGCTTTAGGGTTTGAGAGGGGAGCTGGTTTGATTTGCCATAGGTGAGAGGGGACGAAAATTTAAGCTGGGTGGAAGGGGAGTTGGTTGGATGGGTTGCTGCGTGAGGTGAGAAGGGGGGGCTCCATGTCCTGTGAGAGGTAAGGAGGAGTTGGGTGGGGCTTGCAAGTGGCGAGAATAGGAATTGCGTACGCTATAAGTGGCGAGAGGAGGAGTTGGTTGAGAAGGGCAAGGGGAAGGATTGGGGAGGTTTCAGCTGTGAGATTTGAGAGAAGAAGGGGGAATGGTTGGGCTGTGAGAGCGGATGGAATTGGAGGGAGGGGTGGGGAAGAGAGTCTGGGGTTGGGTTGTCGGTTGGTCAAATTGATGGGAAGGTAATTCAAGCAGACTTGACTAATCGAGAATTCTATAAAGCCATGTTTGGAGGTCGATTGCAGACTAATCAGACTGAATACCCTGAAATATTCAACTCTACTCTCCTCCTTTTCCTTTCCGCCCTCTCCCAACCTCTCCATGCCCCAGGAGTCTTCATGAATCCTTTCTCTCAGGCTCCATTCCAGAGGAAATCAGCAGCCTCGGGCAGCTACAAAACTTGTGAGTGGTGATGAGGGTAGGCATGCAAGGTGCCGTAGAGTGGAGTGGAGTGGAGTGGAGTGGAGTGGAGTGGAGTGGAGTGGAGTGGAGTGGAGTGGAGTGGAGTGGAGTGGAGTGATTCAATGTGATAGGTAGCCCGCTAGGTCCCTGCTGAGGGAGTAAAGAGGTGGGGGGAAAGTAAGAGGCTGAGACAGGGGATGGGTGGAACCATCTGGAAAAGAGCTTGAGCTAGCGTAGAGAGAGTAGAGTAGGTTTACCGGGTTGGAGTTTTGAAGTAGGCTCTGGAGCTCAAGGCTCGAGGCTCTTCTTGGTAGATCCCAAAGGAGCTTGAGATAGAGATGGTTCACCAATTCTTGGGGCTCCAGGCTCATCTAGGTAGATCGCAAATGAGTTGGGAAGGATGGGACGGGATTGGAATTCGATGACACTATGCAATAAGGTTGGTTGAAACTTCTGATTGGTGGGTTGAGTTGAGTTGAGTGCGTAAACAAGGGACCCAGGGGGCAAATGAGTGGATTATTGAGTGAGGGAGCGCGTGGAATAAACTTTGTCAGAGACTCAAAGGCTAGTTTGATTCAAAAATCCAACACCGGCGGTCTCTTGATCGCTGATCTATCTCTTGTTTCCATCCAGTACGTTGAATGCACCACAGCCACCACATCTACTGTAAGCAGCTGAACCTACTGTACCTTGTGCCATGCCATCCCATCCCATGCCATCCCATGCCATCCCATGCCATCCCACCCACCCCATGCCATGGCAGGGACCTCCAAAACACCATGCTGAATGGCACCATTCCCGCCGGCATTGGCCACCTCACCGCACTTTACACCCTGTGCGTGCGCCCATCTTCCCTTCGCCTTCCTCCTAAGTTCCCCCTCTCTGCGTTGCCATGCCATGGCACCAGGAATCTATCGTAAGAGCGCACAACAAGCTGTCCATTCTGAGACATTACCCCCCCACGCTCATCATGCCACAGAAACCTTAAGTACAACAGTCTCTCAGGCTCCATTCCAGAGGCAATCAGCAGCCTCAAGCAGCTTGGGGAGTTGTGAGTGGTGATGGGGCAGACATGCAAGGTGCTGTGGGGTGATCAGGCGTGGTGGCCTTCAGTGAGTGAGCGGGAAGGAGAGTGAAAGGCCGAGGAGAAAGAGAGTGGGAGAGAGTGTGAGTGAGTGCGTGGGTGAGGGGGTGAGAGGGTGAGGTGAGCTATGAGTTATTGCCCTAGCCGTTCGTCCCATCCCATCCCATCCCATCTCATCCCATCCCATCCCATCCCATCCCATCTCATCCCATCCCATCCCATCCCATCCCATCCCATGCCATCCCATTCCAGCCATCCCATGCCATCCCATTCCATGCCATCCCATGCCATCCCATGCCATGCCATCCCATGCCATCCCATGGCAGGGAGCTGAAGGACAACAGGCTGAGTGGCACCATTCCCGCCTTCATTACCCACCTCACCGCACTCAACACCCTGTGCGCCCATTCTCCCTCCACTCTCTTCCTCTCCAAGCCTTTTTTCCACCTGCCTCTCTCGCTGCCAAGCATGGGAATTTGAGATGGTGGGTGGGATGATAATTGAGATTGGGGGTATGGTGGGAGAAGAAGGCAATGAATAGGAGAGTACTCACCTTTCACCAACATCACTCACACGCTTCCACAGTAGCATGTCTGCTTTTTCCTTTCCTCCTTTCTTCTGCTCTTCTACTTTTCTCCTTCTCTCTTCTCTCTTCTCTTCTCCTCCTCCTATTTTCTTCTTCTCCTCCTCTCCTCCTCTCTTTTCTGCTCTCCTTTTCTCTCTTCTTCTCCTCTCCACCTCACTCTTCTAATCTTCTGCCGCTTCTCCACTTCCCCCCGTACCTTACTCTTCTCTCCGTCTCTGCATGACACATCATTCACCCGTATTCAGAAGTCTTGGAGACAACCGCCTCGTAGGGACGATACCTGATGCAATCACTACGCTCACCGATCTTGCATACCTGTCAGTCAGTGTTACCTCTTAAGTTGTCACCGCACTCAAAACGTCATCTCTGAGTATTGATGTATACAATTACGTCCTTCAAAACATGTCAGGGTTACATGTCAGGGTTAGCTGAGACGACTTGAAAGTCATGCTTTGCCAGGTCACCTCTTGTAAAGGGTTTTCAGAAGCAACCATCTGCACTCAAATGTCACCCTGTGCAATCATCTCCAACAACTGTCAGTGTTACCCATCTCGTCTCCTCAATGAAACGCCACCCACACATCTCTACTTTCAGCCACCCGCACGTCTCTTCCCTGCCATCCCATGCCATGCCATCCCATGCCATGCCATGCCATGCCATGCCATCCCATGCCATGCCATCCCATGCCATGCCATCCCATCCCATCCCATCCCATCCCATCCCATCCCATCCATCCCATCCCATCCCATCCCATCCCATCCCATCCCATCCCATCCCATCCCATCCCATCCCATCCCATCCCATCCCATCCCATCCCATCCCATCCCATCCCGTCCCATCCCATCCCATGCCATGCCATGGCAGGGACTTTCAGAGCAACAACCTGAGTGGCACCATTCCCGCCTCCATTGCCCACCTCCAAAAACTCTACTTCCTGTGCGCCTGTTCTCCCCTCCAACCCCACCTCTCCATTCCTTCTTTCCACCTCGCTCTCTCTGCCAGGCATGGGGGCTTTGAGAGGTGTGGGTAAGATGAAATGAGAGGAGGCACGTTGTGTGGATGGCTAACCTTCCTGCTGGTGTGGGTGTGTTTTTCTCAAAGCAAACTACTTTCAGCTACAGCACACACACTCTTCCACAGCGTCATGTCTGCCTTCTTCTCCTCTCCTTGTCGCTTCTCCTTCTACCTTCTTCTTCACTCTCTACTCTCCCTCTCGTCCTCCCTCTTATACTCTCCACCTCTCTCTTCTTCTCCTTCCCTCCTCTGCCTCTTCTCCTCTTCTCCTCTTCCCCTCTTCCCGTCTTCCCCTCTCTTTTTTTCCTTCCCTCCATGTCCCCTCTCCAGTGGACTTGGCAACAATCGCCTTACAGGGACGATGCCTGCTGCAATCACCACGCTCACTAATCTCGATTACCTGTCAGTGTTCCCTCCTTGTTCGTCACGTCACACATGTCATATGTGAGCGGTGGTGTGTACACCCCATGCACTCATCTCCAAACAAGAACCAGTGCCACCCATAACTCTTCTTCTCTGTGTAACAGCCTCTCTACTGCCCGCATCATCGCGTTTTCTGCTACCCAGCCTCTCCTTGCTGCGGCCCGCACATTCAGGGTGCCAACCTCGTCAGCCTTTTCAATGAATGCCCTCCACTCGCTTCCTCCCATGCTCACTCCGCCGTGACACCACTTACTCTCCACTTCCCTCTTGTGCCAACACATCTTTTCTGTAGATCCATCGTACTCATTCAGTGATGATTTCGAATCACTTTCTGCTCAGCGCCCTTTCTAGCCCAGTTCCATTCTGTCTATGCCTAACAAGTGATGATAGATGAATCAAATCCTAAGCACGTCAGCTAATTGCACCCAGTGTTGACAACACGGAAAGTGGAATCGACAGCTCAAAAGTCCCTCTCACACAGCGTGGACAGAAACAACCATCTCATTCATTACGCACATGCTACTCCTTTCTCATCTCTCCATCTTTCCCTTCACTCCCTCTTTCCCGTCACTCCCATTCCCCGCCACTCCTCTTCCTTTTCAATCTTCCCCTCCCGCCTTTGTTTGGCATCACAGCAACTTAAAGGGCAACCAGTTGACGGGAGAGGTGCCCTCGTTCGACCATACGGACCCATTCTATTCGTTTACTGGGGACCCTTTCAACAACAATTACCAGTTTGACGACCTCGCCGCCTCGGAAAGCCCTCTTTCTTTCAACACTTCCAGCCCTGTCGAAACTCTACAGCTGGACACCTTGTGTATGTTCCTTTTCGACCATCAGCTTATCAGAAAGTCTAGGCAGGAAACTAGAAACAGGAAAGAGGATTTCCACTAGCAGGCGGGTGAGTACATATAGCAAACCCTAATTTGGGTTGTACTCGCTATAAAGTACCCCACTGCAGGCTAGACAAACATCACATTCTGATACAGCTCGTTCAAGCTACCTAAAAACTTGCATTTCATGTCCTCCAAAGTCGCCTGCTTGCCAATATGTCGGCTTTCTCTGCATCAATACCCAGCAATCTTTCTCCAATGTGCTGCTTCTGTACATACCCACGCTTCCTCCCTCTTCTCATCCACCCCCCAGGCACCAAACCACCGTGTGAACCACCAGGCCCTGCAGTCGTGGGAGTGGCGTTGTCTGCTCTTCAGGCACCTCAGAACCTGCTGCTGCTGCTGATGCTTCCACTAGCAGTGCTACAGCTGCTGGCCTTCACACTGCCACAGTTTCTGAGGCGCCTTAAGAATCGGCCCCACACACGCTACTTCTTTTCAAAGAGAGCCCTTGCTGCCCGGCAAGCTGCCATGGGTGTGGAGATTACTTGCTAGTGACCCACTTGTTACCGTATCGCCCCGGATAAAAGCGCAGGCCTATGATAAGCGCATGCGCTTCTATCTGGAGCAATGCGCTTATGGCCGATCCTCAATTATAAGCGCAAACCCTGTAAAACCCTGACTTATTATAAGCGCATGTATAATATTAAAATTTGAATTTGCTTGAAACGGTAACGAAATTCCAATTTGCAGCGAGGTCACACCAATTTCGGTTCGATTGACTCGCGAGGACCTTACATTCTGCGCGTCCAGTCATTATGAGCTGGAATTCCGGCGCAATGACGTGTAACTGCCCCTGTGTGCCCGCAGAAATTCGCCCGCGTGCGACTCTGAATTGTGACCCCCTATCATTGCGCTTCGATTAAAATTGCAATAAGGGGATGTACAATCTGGTGCAGTAAGAATATAAATTTGTATTAGTCATTATATAAGCGCATGCGCTTATATTTTTTACTCAATTATAAGCGCACCCCCCTAAAAAACACTGATTTATTATAAGCGCACCTGCGCTTTAATCCGGGGTAATACGGTACGTGGGAATGATATCGGTAACAAGTTTTGCACATTCATTAACGGTAACGGCATGGTGTAATGAAAACGGTAGCGTTGTTCTTAAGTTGTATACTGGATGCCATGCTCTATTGTGTTCGTTTACGAGTGTCACATAACACACTCGTTTCGAGTATAACATACGGTAACAGAAGCGTGTCTTCCTCCACACATTGATCCCACAATGCCATGATCACACACAACCAACTGCTGGTAGCTATTGATACTTGTTACACAGAATCAGCTCAGGGTTGATCACAAGTGATATTGCAGCGGACGTAGTGACCTCAGGTCAGTGTGAATGGAAAATGACAGAAGTGATAATAAAAAAGACATACATTGGTTTATATAGGAATTAGAAGGAATACAAAAAGTCCTAGCTAGCCATGTACTCTAAGGGGTGCATTCCTGTGTGGACATTTGTGTCTCAATCGCTTTGGGACACCCAAAAACAGCATAAACTGTAGTGTGTCCCAAATACGAGTCGCTTTTCAGCGACCAGTACTGTATTTTTCATTGGTCAGCGTGAAACGCGCTGACGTCGCTGACGAATTGCAAATCGACCCGTCATTTAAAAAAAATTGCACGCGGTTCGCAATGTCAATGCACCTAAACAACCCACAATGTCAATTTCGCGCAGGAAACAATCCCGCGCGTCGAAACCTAACCCCAACCAATCGGTTGAGAAAATGGGTGTATAGTCATTCGTGTCACCCAACCAAATGCGCAGAAATTTACATTTCGCTTGGTCGCGCAGTGTCGCGCTACATTTTTTTTTGTGACGCGAGATTGCCCAAATGTTTCGACGCGACTCGGGAAAAGGGGCATTGAGACACAAATGTCCACACAGGAATGTACCCCAAGGGATACATTCCCTTATTCCAGCGAGGTTAAAAAACAATGCGGCGCGCGAAACCAATTCGACTTAAAATGTTTCTGCCTGCAGCGGTCTTGATCTGGCAGTTGGTGATGTCGCTTTCACTCTTCTAACTCATTGACTTTGTACTCGGTAGAGTTGGCTCCCACAACATACAGGAATGCCTCCTCATTTAAGGGTACATTCCTGTGTCAACATTTGTGTCTAAATCCACGTTTTCCCAAACGTTGAAAAAAATTGTCAATCTCGCGCCACAAAAAATCAATGTATCCCGAAACTAGGCGACCATGCGAAATGCACAGTTGGGCGCATTTGATTGGGTAATAAATATTACTATACACCCGTTTCTTCAATCACTTGGCTGGGGTGTTGTTTCGACGCGCGGGATTCTTTTCCGCGCGAAATTGGCATTTCGGGCATACCAGGTGCATTGACATTTCGAACCGCATGCGATTTTTTAACAATGACGGGTCGGTTTACAATTTGTCGGCGACGTCAGCGCGCTTCACGCTGACCAATAAAAAATACAGTAATGGTCGCTAAAAGGCGACTCGCGTTTGAGACATTGCACGTTTTATGTCGTTTTAACGCGTCACAAACGCTTTGAGACACAAATGTCGACACAGGAATGTACCCTAAGTTCAAATCTCAACCCCCCCCTGGACGTGTGGGAGGTTGACTCGCTTGACTACTCCGGTGAGATTGGTACTGCTGACGCGCAGTCGCTTGGTGAGGAAGACGGCTGCCATCTCGGTGGTACGGCAGTACGTCACGTCAAGCTTGAGCTCATCAATCTCGTCCTTGATGAAAAAGTACCGAAGCGCGATGTGCTTTTTATGGTTCACAAAGCCAGGCTTGTTCGTGATCCTGAAAGCGCTCTGGATGTCGCAATGAAGGCAAAATGTTGGCGATGTTGGGATTTTCGCCTCCTGCAGGAGCTCTTGCAGATAGAGCCCTTCGCGAACTGCAGCAGTTGCAGCGATGTACTCTGCTCCGGCTGACGACAGGGCAACCAGCTCCTGCTTCTAGGAATTCCAGGAGATTGGGCCTGTTGGCTCGAGGTGGAAGACGAAGCCCGTTTGTGACCATTGATTAGCAGGGTCAGCATGTCAGAACATTGTGTTGTGTAGGCTGTAGTGGGGTAGCCCATATGGGGTACAACCCAATTTAGGGTTAGTACTTGTACCAAACTGTTGCATAGTGCATTCATTCCTGCTGTTCATTCTGACATGATATCAGAGCAGGTCCTGTCCCAGGACCGTTCTCGTTAGGGCCCACCGATCGTATTCTGCCCGTCGCGCTGCCCCACCACACGCGCATGCCCTGCCCTGCCCTGCGTTGCGCCGCCCCGCGCACGCCCTGCCCTGCCTTGCGTTGCGTCGCGCTGCCCCGCGCACGCCCTGCCCTGCCCTGCGTCGCGCTGCCCCGCGCACGCCCTGCCCTGCCCTGCGTCGCGCTGCCCCGCGCACGCCCTGCCCTGCGTCACGTGCCCCGCGAACGCCCTGCCCCTGCTGCCGGTCGCGTCGTGCGCCCCTGCTGCCCGTCGCGTCGCACGCTCCTGCTGCCCGTCGCGCCGCACGCTCCTGCTGCCCGTCGCGTCGTGTCGCCCGTGCGGGCTGCCCCAGCCTGCCACGTTGCCCGTCCGCCCTGCCCTGGCCCGTCGCGTCGCCCGTGCAGGCTGCCTCAGCCCGTCGCGTCGCCCGTCCGCCCTGCCTCTGCCCGTCGCGTCGCCCGTACGGGCTGCCCTGCCTGTCGCGTCGCCCGTGCGGGCTGCCCCAGCCCGTCGTGTCGCCCGTACGCCCTGCTCTGCCCGTCGCGTGACCCGCGCGCGCCCTGCCCTGCCCGTGCGCCGCACGTCCGCCCTGCCCTGCCCAGCACGCGGCCCGCGCGCACCCTGCCCTGCCCGCGCGCCGCGTCTACGCCCTGCCCTGCTAGTCGCGCGGCCCGCGCACGCCCTACCCTACTCGCGCGCCGCGCGTACACCCTGCCCTGCCTGCGCGCCGACCTACTTCCAGCGCGCCGCCCTGCTCTGGCCGCGCGCCGCCCTTCCCTGACTGTGCACCGGCCCGCCCTACCTTACGCGCTAACCCTAGTGCCTGATCGCCACGTCCATGCCCTGCCTTCTCTACGTGCTGCCCTGCTCGTCACACGCCACATTGCTTTGCCTGCTATGACTTCTCTTCGTGGTAACAGTGGGAATGGTGGTGGTGGCCGTAGTAGCAGTCGCGGTTGAGATGAAAGTTTTGCCTCTTCGCTGGGACGGGAAGTCTTGGGAGTTGAGCCATTCGTGTCGAGGGAGAAGGTGTGCGGGGCGGTATCGCGGCCATTTGGGGCCGATTGAGAGGGTTGGGAAGATGTTCCCGCATCGTCATTCCGCAATGTTTGGAGTCCTCGCTCCAGGCTGGTGAGTCGCTGAAGCAGTTGTGTAAGGATGACGGTTCCAATCGTCGTCATCTCCTCGTTTGTCGTAGCCAGGTTGGGCTGTGCTTTAGCGGCCAGATTTGTCTAACCTCCAGACCCTCCAGCCATTCTTCCGCGTGAGCGTGTGCTGGACGCCACTTTTCGTTCGCCAAAGATTTTGGTGGTGGCGTTGCGAAGGATTCCCGAGTCGCTCTCATACCATGCTGCGATCAGAAGTTGATTGTAATCAGGATCTCCTTGGAAAGGTTTGCGCACAACTAAGTGGTGGTGGTGGGCCCTTGACCTCAATTCAGAGTGAATGTAACATGCAAATACAGGCACATAAATAAGAGTATTGGTGGAATACGAAACGACATAACTAGCCATGTACTTTAAAGCCAGCAGGCAAAATAATGACCCCCCTCTTCTAGTTGGGCCCAACTTAAATCAGTTGGTCAGCACAAGGTTAGCAATATATGGAACTTGCATAGCAGGCAAGCAGGTCAAGTGTACCCAAAAGTTGCGAAAAGGTTTACGACCAATCCTGTTACGGGTGCAATGGATCAAGGTAGCGAGGATTGCACTAAGGTGTTCAACGAATACAAAATGTGAGCGAAGGCATGAGCGAACATTTATACGCGAAACGTGCGTGCGAGCTAGTTAGTTCTAGGCTGGCATCGAGGCTCGGGCTAGCCTTGAAGCGTAGGCCGCTACGGCCGTGCCAGCGGTGCACGGTTTGAGAAAACAGTGCGCGCGAAGTGGCGAAGTCCCGTTAGCAGTAACGGGCGAACAACGGCTGCTGCTGTACGCGATGTTGCAGGTCGCTGTAAGGAATGCCGAGAAAATTCGTTACACTACCCCCCCCTCTCAAGAAGCCCCCTCCGCTACGCGAGTGCGTGTATATCGCGGAATCCCCGGCTCCTCAGGTACACTTGCAGGGCAGGGTGGTTTTCGATGTTGGCCAGGGGCACCCAGCTGTCCTCCGTTGGCGTGCGGTCCTTCCAGCGGATGAGGAACTCGATCCTCTTGATGCGTGTGGGGTGCCGAACCCGATGGCTGAGAATGTCGGGTTCGATGGTTTGCTCCTATGCAGGGCAAGTCATGGATGGCGGGCGGTGACGCGGAAGTTGGCTGGTGGTTGGGATGTACGGGCCGAGCAAGTTGATGTGGAGTGAGGGGCTGATGTACCAGTCGGCCAGTAACAGTAGGTGGGCGGTCACGGTCGTGATCATGTGGCTGATTTGGAACGGTCCACAGTAGCGGGGTCGAAGTTTTGGTACGTCGGCAATCGTAAGTTTTGGGTGTCGAGCAGGACGTAATCGCTTGACTGGTATGTGACTGGACGGTGGTGGCGGGCAGCGTTGCGCTTAGCGATGACGTTTGCTTTCTTGATAGCTTCTGCGGCTCTGGTTTGGGCAGCTTGCAGAATTTCAGCGAACTGTTGAGCGCGTGGCGTGGGGTTGTCTGGACTCGGCGTCATGGGCACTGTTGGGTGGTGCCAGTGGTTCAGGTAAAACGGGGACTGCTACGTCGTTGCTGACGTGGCGTTGTTGTACGCGAACTCAATCAGCGGCAGCTGCTGCTCCCAGGTTGTTAGGTCGTCGCATGTGGCACAAATAAACTGCTCCATCGTCTGATTTTTCCGCTTCATTTGACCGTCGGTCTCGGGGTGGTACGACGAGCTGAACTGTAGCCGTGTCTCGAACTGCTCCCAAAGGTTCCGCCAGAAGTTTCTGGTAAACTTCGTCTCGTGGTCGCTGATTATCGCAGCTGGTATCCTGTGCAGTCGAACGACAGTTGCGATGAACAGGCGAGCGGTCTCCTCGGCTGAGATCGACTTCTTGCACGCAGCGAAGTGAGCAATTTTCGTCAGTCTGTCAACTACGACCATTACCGCGTCGTTACCTCCAGAGTTCGAACCCCCGTGACAAAATCCATGGTAACCTGCTGCCAGGCGCACTCGGGTGGTGGGATCGGCTGCAACTGACCCGCCTTTTGCTTCCGCGAGCTTTTCATCACCTGACACGTGGGGCACGAGCCCACGTGGTGCTGCACGTCGGTCAACATCTCCGGCCAGTAGTAATACCGGTGCAGCTGCTGTCGCGTTTTTTCTACCCCAAAATGTCCCGAGGTAATCCCGTCGTGTGCCTCTTGTAGTAGTGGATACGCGGGTACCCAGATGCGGTTGGTACCGGTTTTACGTAATAGACACCTCTTGCTTCTGCCAGGTGCTGTGATTTTCCAGTCGTGAAAAATGGGTCGGTGCGGTATCCGTGGGTGAATAGTCCTGTGAGCAGTGGGTTGGTTTGGGTGAGTAGGATTGCGTGGAGTTGGGCAGTAGGGCGGGTGAGTGCGTCTGCGATGTTGGATGCACCTTTTTTTGTACGTGACGGTGTAGTGGAAGTTGGACTCCAGATAGTCCAACCAGCGGATCTGTCGTGGGTTGAGGTGCGGTTGGGCGCAAAGGTACTGTAAGGATTGGTGGTGTGTCCGTACTGTCACGTCTGCTCCCGTGAGGTAATATCGCTACACTTTGAACGCGTGCACGATCGCCAGCATCTCGCGGTCGTGTATCGGGTAGTTGCGTTCGGGCGGATGAATCTTGCGGAACTCGTACGCGATTGGCTGGAGGCCGTTGCCGGAGTCCTGCAAGAGTACGGCTCCCTCAGCGACGTCGCTAGCGTCAGTGACGAGCTCGAACGGACGGTGCGGATCGTCGATGTGAAGCCGGGCGGCGAGCACAAAATTTTCTTGAGGGCCGAGAAGGCAGCCTGCTTTCCCCCCCCACACGTGTACTCGACCCACTTCCTCAGTAGGTCGGTCAACGGAGCAGTCAACTGCGCCATGTCGGGGACGAACCGTCGCACGTAGTTGATGAACCCCAAAAATCTCTGTAGCTCCGTCAGATTTGTCGGCGCGTGCCAGGCCTGAATTGTCGCGATCTTCTTCGGGTCTATTTCCACTCCGTCAGCTGAAATAATGTGGCCTAAAAACTCCATTCTCTCCTGTAGAACTCACACTTGGAGGCTTTCGTCAGTAGGCGGTTCTCACTCAGGATTTCAAAAAATGGTTCGATGTCCCGTAGGTGCTGTGCTCGGTCGGGGCTGTAGATCAGTATGTCGTTAAAGTAAACGATGATGCACTTATCTAAAAGCGGGCGGAAAGCCTCGTTCATGGTCATTTGGAGGGTGGCGGGGGCGGTGGTCAGTCCGAAGGGCATTACCATGTATTCGAACGATCCGTAACGTGTTCGGAAAGCGGATTTTGGGCAGTCGGGCAGATTGACGCGGATTTGGTGGTAGCCTCACCGAAGGTCTATTTTTGAGAAAACTAGGGCGATGCGTAGTTGGTCGATCAGTTCGTCGGCTCGCGAAACAGGGTAACAAGACTTGATGGTAACCTTGTTCAGTGCGCGGTAATCGATGCACATGCAAAACCCCCCGTCCTTCTTCGGTGTGAATAGGATCGGTGCCGCGAAGGGAGACAGACTCGAGCTAATGAACTCCTTTTCGAGCAGGTAATCCAGCTGTTTTCTCAGTTCGTCCAGTTTGGGTTGGGTCAGTTGGAACTGTCGTTGTACTGTCGGTTGTGCTCCCGGTTCTAATTCTATCCTATGGTCGTGCGGTTGCTGAGGTGGCTGTCCCGTCGGTAGGTCGTCCGGAAATATCCACTGTACTGCTTCAGGAGTGCTGTCAAGTCATCCGGTATGTCGGCAAGCAGTTCCTGTAGATTGCCCCCCTGGTCTGCTGCCTCGGCTTCTCGAATGTCAACCACGTACACGTCAGCTCCTGCTGCTATGGCACGTTTCATCGTATCGCATTGACACGCACCGACGAAGACTCAGGCGAGCCCCAGCGAGGTAGTGCTATGTTGTTACCGTTCACTCGCACAGTGCAGTCACCCATCGTCCAGTTGATTCACGGATTGTGCCGTCACAACCAATCACGGCCGAGTAAAATGTCGGTTGCATCGAGTGTAGTCGCGAGCATTTCTTGGCTAAACGTAAAGTTACCCCCGTATCGAATCCGAATCAGGTCCACGCGTTCCCGTATCGCAACTGGCGTGCCGTCAACCAGTATTGCATCGATCTCAGGTAAACACCTGTCCAGTGGCAGTTTCAGTTTCCGTGTTGTGGCTGTGTTGATGAGGCTGTGGCTGGCTCCCTGGTCGACGAATATTTTAACTAAGTCTGTCCCGATCTTCCCACTCAACGGTATGGGGCTGTCTACCGTAGTACACTCCTTATTCGGCCGAGTGTGGTCGATTGCGTGAACCGGCACAATCACTGGATGAGGGTCGGTTGGGTCGGGCGAGCGGCGTGACCTGTCAGTAGAGGGCCCGTCTGCTACTGACTCCCAGCGTTTCCCTGCTGCTTGGTCTGTTTCTGCTGCTCGGCTTCCCCCTTTCCCTTAGCGTTTTCCGAGCATTCACTTTTCCAGTGTCCTGACCGATTGCACGCGAAGGAGCGCCCTTTCAACGGTGCGGCATCGGCATTCGCGACGACGACACGTATCGTAGCGCCTTCGTTTGTCCCACAAGACCGATGTCCCCAGTTGCTGCTACTCCGGAAGGACCCCGGTTTTGGTTGGCGGAAAAAATCGAGTTTCTCAGCCATAGCAAGGATCTCTTGAAAGTCGGTGACGCCGCGGAGCTGGATTTCCTAAGCGATTTCATGCTTCAGGCCGCCGATGTAGCGGTTCATGCGCTCGCTTTCATGCATGTAGCCCACATGCTCACACAACGCCAGGAACCCGCTGGTGTAATCCTGGACAAAACCGAGTGGCGCCAAGTGCGGAGCTTCTGACGCGCCGCGATCGAAGCCGCAATTGGCTCAAATCGGGCTCGCAGACCTGTGCATCACGCATCCCACGTGCGATATTGAGGCACCTCCACGAAATACGACGGCGCCCAGGGTCCGGTTTGTCCTTCTCGTGACGGTAGAGTCGCGTAGTTTGTCGGCTTCGTGACGATGACACGCCACCAATCCATGGCGGATCCTCGCAGCAACGACACGGCGTAGCGGATTTTCACCGTATCCTCGGAGAAGTAGTTGGCGTCGAAAAACACGTTCATCGTGAACAACCACGCCTGAACGGTAGGACCACCCCGTTGACTCGGGTCAAAGCATGGCGGACGCTATAGCTTCAGCGGCATCGGCGACTGAAGTGTAGATTCGCCGGACGGCACCTAAATTGTGACGCGAGGTTTGCTTCTGGCCGCATTCGTCGCTTCGGGGGGTGTCGGGCCGTAGTTGTCGTCTCCGTTGTGGCGGACGACGGCATCACTGGCCGCGCTCGCGGGTCGCCCCACACTTCCGTGTTGCGAGGTTTGTGGTGCAGGTTGTCCCGGAGTGCGAAGTGCTTGCGATTGTGCTTGCTGTGCTTGTGCGACATCATTCTGCAGGGAGTGTCGTTCTGCCGTCAGCGTTGCAATTTCTTCGGAGCTTTCGTGCAGCTACTGAAGCAGTTCATTCAGACGTTCCTGCGTGAGGGTGGTGGCAACGATGTATTCAGCCATGGCGAAGGGCGTCGCTCGACTTAGTCTAGGCGCAGTCGAGGCTGGACACGTTTACGAGAAAATGCGAAGACAGCGGCTCCTAGGGGCTAAGGTGCGTGAGTCCCTTCGAGTGAAAAATCAAAAGTTGATTTCCTGGGGTGCGGAGATGCGCGGTCCGAAAAGGAAAGAAGCTCTGATACCAAGTGTTACGGGTGCAATGGATCGAGGTAGCGAGGATTGCACTAAGGTGTTCAACGAGTACAAAATGTGAGCGAAGGCATGAGCGAACATTTATACGCGAAACATGCAAACGGTAACGCGGTGCGTGCGAGCTAGCTAGTGCTAGGCTGGCATCGAGGTTCGGGCTAGTCCCGAAGCGTAGGCCGCTACGGCCGGGCCCGCGGTGCATGGTTTGGCAAAACAGTGCGCGCGAAGTTGGCGAAGCCCCGTTAGCAGTTTCGGGCGAACAACCGCTGCTACCGTACGCGATGTTGCAGGTCGCGATAAGGAATGCAGAGAAAATTCCTTACAAATCCACAGCCTCGTGGCAATGTGCACAGACACGAACAGGGGCCACATCTTGTCGCATAGTAGGGCGCTTGTAAGCTGCCGCTCTCAATCAAGAAACTGACCCCACCAGTCAACGTGTCCTACAAAAAAACAACACACACTGGACATGCCCTACTAACATGCCACAAACTCGTACCCTTGTCTCAATCGCCTTCCACGCACACCCAGCTGCCTCCTTTCCCCACGCTACCGTTCACTGCGAATAATGTAGATTAGCCGTCCATCGGAAACAGTATCGTAGTCGTCCACTGGCTTTGAACGAGTTTAGGGTGAGAACCGGAGCGCCAACCGCGGGATCGCCTATACCCCTGCTAATTGATTGACACGTCAGCTCAATACGTATTGCGTGTATACTATACCTCGAAATGACTTTGTGATGCTAACGAGGAGTGGTCATAACGAATGGCGCAGACTTTTGTTTTAATAAGGCAGTAACACAAACACTTAGTGCACGTAAAAAAAACAAATGTTACGGAATGACATGCAGAAACAAAATTTCCTAAAATGCAGATGCTACAGTGTATCAGGCGCGTGAAAAACACAATAAATGAGGATTTTTGTTCAAAGTGCATAATGCATACAGATAATCTACACCTTATCTACATATCCCGCTACCATACAAGATCACTAAACTACCGTAAAAACACTGGCTGCTCCTCATCCTCATCATAATTCTACTCCTGCAAATCAATGTTTCTCGTCAGATCCAGACCCTCATCACTGTACTCGTCTGCCGCCAGCTTATCCTCTAAAATCTCTTTCCAGCCAACAATGCACAGCTTGTCAATCCCGAGGCAGCCGTCCTTTCGAGTGACATCACTGCTGTTGATCCAGCGCTGCAGTAGACGTGCCTGCTAGGCAAGGGCACCAGGATCTCCAGACCGATCCAACTGAGACCTCGTGGCGCTGGGATGGCGGAACTTGTACCTCACCAGCAAGAGAAGCAAACATTCAGTGTGAGATACACATGGTTTAAAAACCAAAGCTTGAAATTGTTTGAGCTTACCGGTGCAAGGATGACAAGCAGCTGAACTGGAAACAAACCCACAGGCATGTCGCCACTCGAATCCCACAGCCTCGAGCACTTCACAAACACAGGGCTGGAAAACGGCTTCCCCTTCTTGTCGACACGCCAGGGGATGCCCAACAACACTGCAAGTGCGACATCAGAGTTGAAATATGCCACGTTTTAAAAAACGTTAACTTCCATTTAACAACTTACGCGATGCGTAGCGCTCCACATAATCTGCACAAAGTTGGGGTAAGTCAAACGACACCACATACACAATCTCGCCCTTAACATTCCGCTATTTCTTCAAAAAAATGCTCGGTTCGTTGCTCGAAGCTTGCAGGTGACAGGATCGGTAAATTTTACCGATCCTGTCATTGAAGCGGACACACGCGTGCTTCAAAAGGCCATTTGACTTCAACAGTAGAGCGAGCTTCAAGCCTTCTGAAGAGGCCACGCTGTGACCGGCTTTCCCTGCACATGTGTTATAATGAGTTAGTCTGAGTACAGCAAGAGATGACATGCCATGTGATATGCACTTACTGATCAAAGCTGCGAGCATCTGTTCAGGCTCGGGTGGCAGGTTCAACGACTTCTGCTTGAAAAGGAAATTGTTGCATGCCTCCTTGATGTGGGCCTGAAGCAAAGAAAAAAAACTGTAAGTGACTGTGCGTTGATGATTTTTGTAAATCAAACAGTATGGTAGCTTACCCGCCAATTCAGTTTTCCAAGCTGATCTTCAGCGAGCTTCTCGGCCAGATGCTTCAACAGCGCCATCGCATCCTTCAGGTCTGTTTCCCGGCTGTGAAGCTCAGCTTTAAGTTCCTCGACTTGTTTTTCTTGGTCGGCAACCTTGAGTTGAAGCTCATCATTCACCTCGAACTGCTGCCTTCCCTCCTCGCGAAAACGCACAGCCTCAGTGGCATAGGCCTTTCCACACGCGCGGGTCATCGCCGACTCCATCGGGCTATCTCCAGCTTTGCATATTCCAGAAGGAAAATGATTAATGACATGAAATCGCGGGTGCAGCTTGGTACGAAATACAAACAATGACTCACCCGCAGCATCACCATCTTCATCCGTAGCGACGGCTGCATCAACATTTGCAGCCACAGTCGCTGCGGCACGAGGAGCACGGTCACCAACGCCTTCAGGTATACCTCCGCGAGCAGCTTCGGCGGGAGAAGCCTGGGCAGATTTCGCCGCCGCCTGTGGTGCAGCTCCCTTCCCCCCCGCACCCAGTGTTCCAGGGCCTGACACGACACTCAACCTCCGTCAAGCTTGATGTGTCCGTTGTCCGGTATGACAATGGTCGGGCGTAGCAGTGTCGGTTTTATCGTCAGCTTCAACTGTGAACAAAGGAAAAATAGGGATTAATTGACAGGATAATCACTTACAAATTGATAATAAAGTGAACGCGGCGACAACAGAGACTATGTACCCAAGTCGCCGTTGCTGGAGATGTACTTGTGGTTTTCCTTGCTGGCGCGGGAAGACAGTTGTCTAGTCTGCAAATGCATCATAGAGGGAGGGACTAGCCCTTAAGGATTGCCGCGCGCCATCGTTAGTGAGAAACAATATAAGGCTACAAAAACGTGTAGCCAGCTATACGCAAGATGTACCTTTATATACAGACAGGGGCCATGACAATAACGAAAGGAAGCGGAAGCGGTTCGCCAGCTTATAAAGAAAGGGTATATAGGAGGAAGTAGCGCACCGCCATTCGCTCGAAGTGCACAGCTACCGAACCACATACAGTGGGGCGTGATTATGTAGGCTCGGCATGGGGCGATAGTGGGTAAGGTCGAACAGGGCGGAGGAAGAGAAGTTCAAAACTCGAAATTTGAATTTCTAAATTGCAGTGACGACGCTCAAGCAGCAGCAACCACGGCTAAGGAGATGAGTGGGAAAGGGAGGGAGGGGAGTGAGTGTGCAAGGGGAAGATGGTTGGGGGATACAGAGGAGGGTACACAGAGTGGATCAGGGGGGAGGTTGGGCTCGTCACGTACGTGGCTTCTTTAAAGCGCACGACAGCGCAGAGAGGATGCAGTGCTGTGTACAGCACTGCACAGTAGCGCACGACAACGAATGTTCTGCTGTACACGGCACTTTGACCACATGGTGTTGCCTCGCTGGAAGGAGCATTGTTTAGCGACACCTGCGCACGACATTGAGGTTGGCAGTGTTTGTCGCCTCGATACAGTGAGCATTAAAAAATGAGGATTTGAGGCGAGGTGTACACCACCACACTAAATCAGTCGCTCAAACCGTTGCTAGTGCAGACATACGCCCGTCCCGGGCAAATAATTTGTGGACTGAACTCCCCAAGGCTAGGTTCGTGGCTGCCCCAAAGGCGTCGACAACGCGGAGTGCAAGTTGGGTTGTTGATGCCCCGCTAGAGTACTCACTGTGTTACGACAGCTGTGCAATTGAAATTTCGGATCGAAGTGTTTGTCCCCATTGAGACAGTGGGAAGGCAGTTTCTAACAAGTGCTCCTTTTGCATCGCCACAAAGTCAAGC
Organism: Closterium sp. Yama58-4; assembly: GCA_947470075.1. Taxonomy (NCBI): domain Eukaryota; kingdom Viridiplantae; phylum Streptophyta; class Zygnematophyceae; order Desmidiales; family Closteriaceae; genus Closterium; species Closterium sp. Yama58-4. Next base: position 100,558 of record CANIUD010000764.1, read on the forward strand.
GCATCGATTGAACCACTGCAAGGTGTTTTCTTCACTAAGTGCTGATAGATAGAGAAGATACATAACTACTCTCGGATCATGGAGCTGCTACACCAACAAAGAAACCGTGACCAACCCGAAAAAAAAAAAAAAAAAAATCGTGTTCACTGTTCTTACCTTCCTGGTAGATTACAGATGGAAAAAAAAAAAAAAAAAAAAAAAAAAAAAAAACAACAACAACAACAAGGTCTGTTGTTGGCCTAGTTGTTCAAGCTGGAATATCTGATGAGCTGTCGCCCGTGCCCCCAACGAAGTTTTTTAGACAGCAGGTATCACGCCGTTCTCCCTATACCGTGCACCATTAATTTCACTAAGTTTTTGTCTCTGACTTAGTTACAATGAGGCATGCCACTTACTAAAATCAGCAATTTCACAATCAGCATATAAATTATAGTACAGTGTACAAGTGCTAGACAACCAGTGATGTACTGCTTTATATATTAATTATAGAACCTACACCCGAAACACACTACCATCTGAAATGGTTCCACACAAACTTGGCATTGGGATGAGTCGGATCAGCTGTTTTGGGCAGAACATGAATCACACGCAGAATGCTCTCTACCAGCACCACCCCGTAATCCCGGCTAGATGGCCACCACTTCAGCATCTTCATGTCAGTAGTTGCAGATTGTGTTGTAGTGGCATAGTAACGACAGAATGCAAGCTCCTCCGAAATTTGCTCCTCGGTAGCGTTGCCGTCATCGCCCACAGTTTGCACTGTCCGCCGAAACGTGAAGATGCAAAATAGTTTGACGAGCCAAACCTGCTTCACATCGTTGTCGTCCTTACCCTCAACGTCGACATCAGAAAACCAGGGCTTCCCGTAGAACATTGGAGTGGCGCGAGCATACTGTGGGTATCTGCTATATCTCGTGAAATCGTCGTCAGGTGGCACAGCGACACCGCCGTGCAGCTCGATCACGTGATGGTAGTGCACCTTCGTACGCCTGTCCGGATGCTCCTGTTGAAGATATCCCTTGATGCTGCCTTCCAGCCAATGGAAATCGCCCGGGACGCCCGACTTATACGCCTTTAAGTTTTTGTCGCTTGGGTCTCTCAGCACTATCCGTGATGACGCTCCAGTCACTGTTGCACGTCCCCTCTCGATTGCCTGCTCATGCAATAGTAGGTGTAATGAATAAGCATGATGGAGGACACATCATCACAAACACGGTCAGCGTCAACCATTAGAATATGTGTAAATCAGACGACATAAAAAAGGTAATTGTCAATGACAAGAAATGCAAATACACCAAGATGGATGACGACGACGACGACGATGACGATGGCAACAACGACAACCAAAACAACGACGTCGACGATGACGACGATAACGACGACGACGAGGCCAACAACAACTACGACGACACTGACCACAACAACAGCAACAGCCAGGATACGACGATCACGCACGACAATGAGTGCGACGACGACGGCGACGTCGACGACGACAACAACAATGACGATGCCGCCGCTGACGACAACGACAACGACGACCATAACGACAACGACAACAGCTGCTAGGACGACGAGGACGACGAGGACGACGAGGACGACGACGACGACGACAACGATAGCGATGGCAACGATGACGCCAACGACAACAACAACGACTACTACAATGACGACAACGACGACGACAATGACGACGACGATGATGACAACGACGAAGACTATGACGACAACGAAGACAAATACATTGACGATGACGACATCGTGATGAACAACGGCATAAACGACGACGACAACGTGACGACCAACAGAAGTACAACTATACGTACAATGACGATGAATACATCAAGGATAACAGCATCAACACCATCGCATACCTGTTGTAGGGCAACACTTCATGCTTGACTATCACTCTCCTCCTCAGCGGACGTGGTCATCTTCTCGACCAGCTCAGAATTGAGGCAACGCCGAGTGATCGATGCCTCGGCGTTCCTCTTGTTTGATGCTCGGTACGGGCGCTTCATCACAGCAACGTGCACATGCTCGTAGACATCAGTGCAGTAGTGAATAAGAATGCCACGACGCTTGATGTCATCGGTGACATGCAGCATCCTGTGAATCTTGGGGACGTTGAACTCCGACTTCTGGTCCCCTTTGAATTCGCTCATGAGCATCAGCACCAACCTGCACGTATACGAGCATAAACAAAGAGTAGTTGGTACGTGAGTTGAGAGACCATGACTTAATGACACTATATATTAGGAAGCAAACAGTTGCATTTGCTGACGACAAGCAATCACAATTATGTTTACTCACGTGCGCGTGATCTCGTCCAGGTTCTTCAACGAAGCGTCATCGTGGTATGTCCGATGCCACACCTCGGAGTGCCATGGCAAAACAACTCCACTGCACGGATTGTCTTGGCATCGACATTGGCCATGAGCAGGAGCACTGGCAACACTTGCATGCTCGCTTGATGATAAAAAGCCTTGAAACTGGCATGCCCGCTGAAATAACCATCTGTGTGCGCCGGAAGTCGGAAGAACGACTGTCTGCTGTACTGGGTGATGGTGCGCAGCGAAGCATCGAGCTTGTGCAGTGTCTCTGTACTGAGCTTCGACTTGAGACCTTCCAAGGTGTGCTTGTACACACCTAGGAGCGACATGTGCATGAAGTCGGATGTTATTTGCCGATAAGGATTAGCAAAATCCTTATCGGCAAATCGCTGACCCCACAGGGCGCTTTGTTAGGTTGCGACCAAAACTTTCGTACCAACATCACAACAGAAGGACAGAAACAACAATGCTCGCAAGCTGTATGATGCTTACATGGATGCAGTGGGTGCTGTGGTCTCGCTCGATATCATCTCGTGCGTCCTTCGTGTGCGCGCGTTCCATCTCGCCAACGAGCTCCTTTTGACGTTCCTTGTTCCGAAACACCAATGGGTAGTCCATGTTGTTGAGCTCCTCCTTTGGTACTAGGCATCTAGGACAAGGGTACTTTGTCTTGATCCCCGACTTGGTTCCGACAACTTTGCACTGCTCTGGGTAATCACCGACATACGAGTATGTCATCGGATAGACCTTACGACGAATGCCGTATGGGTCTGTGAGAAACATGCCGCTGCACACAACGAACAAGGACCTCAATGTTAGTCAAATGTCACAAATCCGTGTACGCAGAGAGGACAGCATGGATATACATTATCACAAGAGATAGTAAATTTACACGAGCAGCACACTTACTTGTGTTGTCCAACCTTCAACTCCTCCATGATGAGATTAAGGGCCTCTTGGAACACTTCCAGCCGTCGACGTGGTTGATCCGCTTTCGAGAAGAAGCTGTCGTCATCTTCAGGTAGCAAAGCGACGAGTCGATGGCCGTGTGTCCTCCAACGATTCCCCGCAGCGATGTTGGCGAGTGAAATGTACACATGCCATCCCTTGAGGCCTCCATTGATGGTGAGTGTCGTCTCGTCTGAGTAGATAATCACAGCAGCTACAGATGCTCCTTGAGGCAACTCTTTAAGAGCTTCTCGCCACCAGCTCCCCATCTCGGGAAATTTGTAAATCCGCGCTGCATTAGGAATATCCTTGGGTGGTTTCACGACGAAATCGGCAGCCTTTGCCACGTTCTCGTAAAGGCTTCTCACGCATGACAGCACAGATCGACGCCACACGATCACTGGCTGCAAATCCCCCTCCTTCGCGAGATTAACCTGTTCGAAGGGATGCGAATCAGCATCGGCTAGTTGTAACTTCTCGTAGCTGTCAAACGCGGCGAGTGACGTGATCCTTAGACGCCCCGGATTACTCAACACCTTTATGAGGATTGATATCAACTCCTTGATATCCACCCTCGAGAGTCCGGAACCTCCAGTAGTTATCCTTACGAAACGATACACACGAGAGTCAACGTCGACGAGGGACGCATCTCCCCCTGGGTAGAAATGATACCCTGTTTGATCCTCGTTCATCTCGACAGCGTCAGCATTCTCGGCCCTGCGACTGCACTCTGCCACCCTATCCGTGCGTAGACGTTTGTTCGAATTCGTGCGAATGCGATCTGCAGCAGCTTGGAGCGCCTCCACAGCACCCTGGCTGCTTTCTCCACGCAACTCGGGTGTTGGATCTGCTGGTTTGTACTTGTGCTGCCCTCAACTCATATGCCATGCCTTAGCCAAAGGAGTAGCAAAACGCACAATGCAGTCCTTCACATCACACCCATAATGGAGTTCCTCCATTCTGCCAAGTGTGGACTTGCACAATCCTCCAATATGGTAAAATGCACACAGTATTAACAGACACAAAGCTTATCACGAAGTCACAATCTCCACAGAACCTACAGCTACAACACCCTATGGGATAGTCTTCACTTCCAACACCATCTCGCACACCTGCAACAAAACCGCAAAGCACGGCACAATGTTAGAATTTTACATCTAAGGACCAGATCATGCTGACAATGTAAACAGATTCGTCATGTTGATTGCAAACTGAAATTGCTCCAAAAACCAACAACAGAACTCACTAAAGTATATAACAAATGCACATAAATGATCTGCACATGCCATACATGTGCATATCGTGGGGTGGCAAACAGACGCGCTGTAACAGGAGAACACCTGGAAAAACAGACAGGCAACTTCATTATAGTGGAAACACACCGCGAAAAACATGAATCCAGACACATTGGAAAGCATGGACACCATTCCACGCATCACCCAAATGGGTAAACTGAAAATCGGCGACCAACTACAACATTTAGATTAAAAATGGCACATAATCATTACTTCGAGAAACTTGCAAAAAACACCACGAGAAATATGCATATGCCTATACGAAATCTGAGACATAACACGGTTACCTTGGTCCGATAGGCGCAGAACAGTCAACGATGGCGGTCGTGTTGACTTCTTGGGTGCAGTACGCGCAGGAAAAGGTAGGAGGTGTGGTGAAAAAAAAAAAAAAACGTATTCAGTCGCAAATGTGAGAAATGACTGCTCGAGCACAACAACCCGTCACGATGGAGGTGTGGTGTGGGAAATGTTAGGGCACGTTACATTTTCGATTTTTTTTTTTTTTTCCAAACGAACCGGACCGTTAGAACGGTTCAAAGTGGTTCATTTTTAGAACGCTTTGTTCATGTGGCTTTCAATACGCTTCAGAGTGGTAACTGTCCGAACCACCCAAAAAAATCGAAATTGTAACATGCCCTTAGAAGGGGAAAGGCGTCATTTCGTGACTATTCACCAAGCACCATCGTTAACAAAACAAAGCTGACCACACAAAAACGAGCAGCATCGCACCCCACCGTAACCACTATGTTATCTCTTGAAACGGTAAAGCTGCAAATCAAATAGGTTCCTATGGGTTGGGGGTCGATTTCCAACTTTGCCTTCATGTTACTGGTGGGGCCATTTCACGAGGAACTTTTGTGCTCCGCGTCACGTCATGCCAGCCACCCTGGACCCACCTGGACGAATGGAAGCACGCCAACGTTCAGGTGCGTTGTCGTGTTTCAGGGTTGTCACCCAACCATGCGCAACTTTGGCACCTCGCATCATGCCAACCACCCTGGGTGTGTCGGGGACGAGCCAGCGACGCACAGCGTCCTGTGCCAAGGACGTCCAGTGTCGAGGCACAGTGAGAACCAAGGCCAGCGTCCTGTTCGCTTGTTTAGATGCGGTGCAATTGGATGCGTCACTATTTACTATGGTAGCGTAGTTTCCAGTATGGCCGAGATAGGTTTAGAGCAAAAACGTTATGAGAATGCAGCAGTGTTTTATTCCGCGTGTTTCAATGAACGCGACAGGCTGTAACACCTGAGAAAATACAATTTCCTACCTCTCTTCGTGTTACCACCGTAGTTACAAATACAGTTAAATTACCACTTTGTACAAGGAAATTATGTACAAGATTGTGCGTATCTTCATCCACAAAAACCATATTTGAACTTGGAAATCAAGTCAACAACTGCTTCGCATACAAAAGTGTAATATAACCATACGAATAATGAGCTTTGGACTTGGATTTTATTTTATACTTATTAACGGGTGACGGAAATGTACCTTCGTTTTTTTTTTTTTCAATAAAGTATATTTTCAGTCTATATTATATTCTGCACATGAGCCTCAGTTTGCCAACAACGCGTTACACAAAAAAAGGCGCATTTCACACAGTGCAGCACATTTGAAGGGTTCCGTGATGCTTGGATGCGCTCCATTCTGATTGGTGTCAATGTCTCGTAGTTTTTCTAAGCCTCTGCCGAAGCAACGAGCACCGCAGCCGAGGCAAGAAATGACCCCCGCGAGCCTCCAGATTAAGGTATGTGTGGGTTGCTACACGTGAGAAATCAGCCCATCGTGGTAGGTGTAGATGCCCAATCGCCAATCAGAGTCGTTTTGTGAGAGTACGACGTCATTGCTACGCTTTAGTAGCTTGATTCTGCTTTACTATGCATTATCTAGCTTAGCTTTGCTTTATTTTGCTTGATTTCCTAGGTTCGTTGCTTTTACTATATTATTATAGTTTTAGGCACCGAACTAGGTTGAGTGCACCGAATTCTAGGCTTTTCGGTTGCCACCGAATTGCCTTCTACCGAATTCGGGAAGGACCCGTTCGGGACGCTTCGCGATCCGCGGAACCTTCTAGTAACACCCGGGTTACTGCCTTTGTGTCGAGCCTATATATAGCCTCGCCTTGTACCCAGGTGAATCATTCAATAGAATCATCTTTCCTGAACCAGATCCTCACACACGTTTGCTGTTGGTTTGCATTTGGTTTACCACTAGAAATGAGTTGCGACTAATTTTCGAATGAGAAGCGTGAACCCCCAGATTTGCGATGCAGACGGGCAGCATTTCGAGCGAAATGCGTGCCCGTCACCGCCTGACGGGCAGCAGGCGTGTGAAATGCGGAATGCGCCTGTCTGACTCGCAGCATTCGCGCGCAGGGTGGAATGCAGCTGTCTGACTGGCAGCGACCGCGTGAAATGCTCAGCACATCCCACAAAATTTTGGCCCGAAAAGCCCCCCCCAGGTTACCCACAGCTTACCCCCTGGGGGGATACCCCGGGGTCCTTGTCTAGGTAAGCCGCGGGTCACCTCGGCAAAAACCACTTCGCGTGGTGACCCCGAGGTCACCCACAGGTGGTGACCCACAGGAAACCGCTCCCAACCTGTGGGAGCGAATCACACGCGAGCCGGCTTCTCGCTATGGAATACATCGCCAACACTAAAATTGTGCCTACAGTACACGAAAGACCCTACAGTTTGACCAAAATGTTACACGTATAAAAAATACCTGATTTGGGCACAATAAAAACTGATAGTATTCAAATTATTCGTTTCACACCTATATTCATTTAGCGATTGAATAATAGCTTGGGTTTAGCATATTTATGGGTTTTACCTCTTACAGATTGCACTATTAGCATTCCACTATGCAATCATGTACATATTGAAAGTGTGACACTGCAGGAACTTTTAACAATTGCACAGATATAACCTTCAGCTAGGACATTATACATCCACCCTACATACATCACGTTTCATCAGCAATGATTTCCCCTGGAGAATAATCAATCAATACCTCATGTGTAATAGTATGCTCCTGCAACACACCCACCAACAAACACAGAGGAAACCAGAAAAGCAGCAACACATGGCATGTCTCAGCGACATGGCGTCAAGCGTTTTACCTCACGAATGCGGCAGAGAGTGCAGAGAGAGTGCACTCCCAGAGTTCGAAATCAAAGCACTCGTTTTTTAACTGTTCACGAATGCGTGAGAGGATCGCCACCGTTGTCTGTAAAAACGATGTCGACATACATACGAAGCCACGGAACAAGCGCTAAGAGAACCCGGACTACGGTTAAGCGGGAATGTCGGGGTTAAAAAATTTTCGCGCACGACTAACGTACCTCGCATTGAATCTTCACGCACGACATGGCCGGATTGATGGACTCCTGTGCGCTGTAGCTCGCAGGACTGATCATCTCGCCACACTGCAGATTTCGCGACTGAATGAGAATCATATGGGATGATAAAAACACATTAAGCGCTGGAAAAACGACCTCAGGGTACGCGCGCTACAACTGTAAAGAACCTGAAAAAAAAAAAAAAAAAAAAAAAAAAAAAAAACAACAACAACAACAACAACAACAACAAATAACATGTGCAATCGTTGTATCTTGTCGTTCAACGCGAAACATAACCACCATTAATGCGGAGATAACTACTAGAACGGGAGCTAGACTACGGGCTAGGCACGAGTGCTCGTGTGATCTCTGCGTTCGTTGGTCCTTAGTCGTTTTCCTAGTGCACACACAGCTTGCTAGTTCACAGGGAGAATTGGCAAGAGTTTCACTAGAGAAAGTTGACAATAATGGTACAATGAAGTTGGCAAGGCAAGACTACATCAGAGCTAGCATGCAAGCAAGTCTACTGCCAGCGCAGCACGGTCGACCGCGTGCCAGCACGACCTGGTCGACCGCGCTCCAGTAGTGCAGAGGCACGGCTTGCCAACACTGCAGGTCGACGGCGTGCCAACGTCGCAGGTTGACGGCGCGCCAACGTTGCTCCCGCAGGACAGCAGCGCACCTACTTCGCAGGTGCTCGCAGATGATTGGCGTGCTGTGCCTCGTCACCTGCACAGCGCACACACCACGTCAACTTTGTGCTGACGACTGCTTCTGATCAGCCACGTCGACCTCGGGATACCACCACCGAGGTCGTCCTTGCCAACCTCGCCTGGGCGACCGTCGCGTGCCTCCGCAGAACCTCGTCACCCAGGTAACCTGGTCGACCGGGCAACCACGTCGACCAGCTGCTCCTGTATGTGCCCGTCGACCTCCCAAGTCGACGGCCACCTCTGGTCGACCTCACCAGGTGGACCAATACCCCAGGTCGACCAGCGCCAGGTCGACGTCGCTTCTGGTCGACCAGCTCCTCGTCGACCAACATGGTTGTCAGCCGACCCCAAAGTCGGCTACCCGAAGTCGGCGTCACCAAGTTGACGCCCTGCTACTCGACGCCCAGCTGCTCGGCGTCATAAGTCCCTCTGTCGTGGTCGACGTCGGCCTCTCCTTCGTCGACCACCACGTTCGGTCGACCACCAGGTCAACATCACGCCTGGTCGACCAGCCAGGTCGACCAGCAGTTCTGTTGGCCGACCACCCAAGTCGGCTGCCCCAAGATGGCGTCACCAGGTCGACGCCCTCTGCAGGTCGACTTCCCAGGGCGACTACCAGAAGTTAGCGCCCTCCCGAAGTCGGCGCCCATGCAGTGGCTCCCCGTGCAGGTCGACCAACCTCGTCGACCAGCTCGCCCACTGCTGCAGGTCGGCTGCACCCCTACACCCGACCACGAAGTCGGCTCCGCCCAAGCGAGGACGGGGCCAACACACAACTCCCGTTGACACTCCCCTGCCGCGTTCACGCTTGGTCCCCCGGCCCACACGGCAGTACTTCTTCGGAGAAAAGCTCGTCGACGTGCACCCAACACACAGCACGTCGTCCACCGCACCAGCCATGCAAGAGGGCATGGCACCTACTGCTGCATGTCGTCAACTTCGTCGCCCACGTCGGCCTGGTGCACCTGGCCGATGGCGACGGAGCACCGGTTGAAGGCCGGATAGTGCAGCGCCTTCGTCAGGAAGTCGGCCGGCTGCTCAGCGGTTGGGATGTACTGCAGCGCAAACTTCCCCCGCTTCACCATGTGCTGCAGCCAAGCCTGTCGCCGCTCCATGTGCTTGAGGTTGCCCGTCAACCCCATGCCCTCGGCGACCGTGATGGCCGACTTGTTGTCCACCTGAAGGACGGTCGGCTTCCCAGCATCCAGCTGCTGGAACTCTGCGAGGAGGAAGCGACTTCGACGTCCTTCCTTGCCGGCTTCGACGGCCGCCACGTACTCCGACTCGGTCGACGACAGCGTCGCGCACTTGATGCGCTGGCTCGACCAGGAAATCGCGGCCCCTCCGTAGACGAACACGTAGCCGCCCGTGCTCGTCCTGTTCTGCTTGTCACCGGCGTCGTCGGCGTCCACGTAGCCGACCAGCTCCAGCGACTCAGGTCCACCGCCGAACTCCAGGGCAGTGTCGCGCGTGTTGGCGAGGTAGGCGAGGCAGCGGTCAACCTCGCGCCAGTGCTGGTCGCTCCTCACCGTGAGGCCGCTCCCCAGCTTGCTGCAGGCGAAGGCGATGTCCGGCCTTGTCGTCGTCGCCGCGAACTGCAGCGAGCCAACCTTCTGCCGGTACTCCTCCTCCTGTCGCTCCTGTGCCTCCTCGTCGTCGAAGGTGAGCTCGGCGTAGGCGTCGACCGAGACCGGCGTCTTCGGGGTGCGCCCGGTCTGCTCCTGGTCGAGGAAGCGCCTACGCAGCTTGTCGGCATAGCCCTGCTGGTGCAGCCACAGCTTCCTCACCACCGGCGAGATCTCACGCAGCTCGAAGGCGGCCTCCAGCAGCTCCTTCAACTCCTTCAGCATTTCGACGCTGCTGCTGGTGGCGAGCAGGTCGTCGACGTAGACCAGCACCCAGCAGGCCACTCCGTCGTCACCGACCTTGAAGTACAGAGCCTCGTCGACCTGGCTCTTCTTCCACCCGGCGCCGACCAGCACGTCGTTGAGCGCCAAGTACCACAACAGCGGCGACTGCTTCAGCCCGTAGAGGCTCTTCAGCAGCTTGCACACCCGGCCGGTCCCGTCGTTGAAGTAGTCCGGCTGGGACATGTAGAGCACCCGGTCGAGCTTGCTCTGCAAGAAGGCGTTCTTCATGTCGAGCTGCATCAGGTTGAGGTTGAGGACGGCGACGATGCTGAGGAAGATCCTCAGCGTGACGTAGCTGCCCACCGGCGCGAACGTCTCGTCGTAGTCGGCGCCGTACACCTGCGTGAAGCCCTTCACGACCAGCCTCGCCTTCTCTCGCTCGACGGTGTCGTCGACGCGGTACTTAGTCGTCAGCACTTACCGGTTCTTCATGATGTTCACTCCCGGCGAGCGCTCGACCAGCTCCCAAGTGCCCATGTTGATGAGGCTGCGGATCTCCTCCTCCATGGCGGCCTTCACCGCCGGGCCCTTCCAGCTCGCCAACGCCTCCTTCACCGTCATCGTTGAGATGTCCCAGCGGTGCTCGGGGTCGGCCTGCAAGTCGGGGTCGAGCTCCGGAAACTCCTCATCCTCCTCGGCGTCGTCGTACAGCAGGTCGTCATCGTCCACGTCGTACACCGTGGTGAAGGCAGCGGGGACGAAGAAGTCGGGCGGCCTCCGAGGTCGGCCTGACTTCCGGGGCTCAGGCTGAACCTCCACCACGTCGCTGTCGGTAGACGTCTCCCCTTCGTCACCGGCTTCGCTGCCCTCGTCGTCCTGCTGCACCTCGGTCGACTTCCTGGTCGACCTCTCCCCTACGGTCGGCTCCTCTGCCGACTGCCTGGTTGCCGACTGCTCCGCGGTCGGCGTCACCGCTCCCTGCTCCTCTGTCGGCTGCTGCCTTGCTGGTGCCTTCGTGGCCGGCTTCATCCAAGTCGGTTGCTCCTCCTCGACATGCTCTTCCCCGACATCGACTTGCCGCTCATCACGTCGGCCACCGGCAATGCCCTTGGCCGGCACCGAAGGTGATGTCACACGACTCCCCTCATCGCCGGAGGCCGACACCGGAGTCAGCCCGCGCAGGTCGGCCACAAGGGGAGGGGCAGGGGTCGGAGGAGAAGGAGAAGGAGGACGGACGACCTCGGCGTCCTCATCAGCGTCGCCGTCGAGGTATCAGTCGGCGGGGTGGTCGGCGTCCGACCTGACACCGGCCCGTGCTCCGACTTCCACACCTCCAGCGACATATCCTCGTAGAACATTACGTCCGACTTGGTGACCACCCGGTTGGCGTCGATGTCGAGGAGCTCCCAGCCCTTGCTCGCCGTCGACACACTGAGGTGAAGGCCCCACCTGGCCTTCGGTGTCAGCTTTCCACCGCGCTGCTGTTCGGGGACCAGGAACTGCGCCATGCAGCCCCACACCCGCGCCATCGACAAGAAGGGTTTCTGTCCGGTCAGCAGCTGGTGCGGCGTCGTCCCCGGCGTCGCCGATCGCTCCAGGCAGTTGCGGACCCAGACGGCCTGCCGCAGAGCGAGGTGCCACCAGTGGTGCTGCACGCCCATGTGTAGCAGCATCGTTCGTACTGATTCCACCACCGTCTTCATCTCCCGCTCCGCCATGCCGTTCTGCTGCGGGGTGTACGGGCAGGTCAGGTCGTGGACGATCCCCTTGCCGTCCACGAAGTCGGTGAACTGCTTCCCGAGGAACTCCCCTCCCCGGTCGGAGCGCAACATCAGCACCGACTTCTTCGTCTGCCTCTCCACCAACACCAGCCATTGCTGGAACTCTAGCAGCACATCCGACTTCTTGGCGACCGGCCTCACCCACACGTAGCGGGTCTTGCGGTCCTTCAGCAGCAAGAAGTACAGGCTGCCGTCCTTGGCAGCCACGCGGAACGGCCCACACAGGTCGAGGTGCACTACGGCCAGTACGTCGTCGGCGTCGGAGCCTTGGTCGGGGAAGGTGTGCCTCGCCAGCTTCCCGCCGACACACGAGACACACGGTGAGTCGGCGCCCGTCGCCGACTTGAGGTCCAGCCCAATGGCGACCTCGTTCTTCGCCGAGCGCCTGATGGTGTCCATGCCAACGTGTGCAAGCCGAGCATGCAGCCTGTCCGGCGTCGACTTCGTCTTCGAGACGATCGCCCGCAGGGCCACAACCTCCGGCGTGGTCGACGTCGACCTCGTGCAGGGACGCAGGTCGGTGCAGAGTACTCGCCCGTAGTACGTCGCCCGACCGAGCACCTCTCCTGCTGCTGAGACGAGCAGCATCCCGTCGCCGTCCTCCTGCAGCTTCACGCCGTGCTCCTTCAGCTGGCCGGACGACAGCAGGTTGGCCCGCACACCCGGGACGTACAACACGTCGGGGATGAGCACCTGCTTTCCGGCCTCCCCTTGTAGGGCGACGGTGCCGCGGCCCTGGACGTCCTGCAGCGCCCCATTGAAGCCGCGCACGTGCTTGATGGGGCCGCTCGGCTGCAGGTCGACGAAAACTCCCCTCGTTCCCATCAGGTGATGGGAGCAGCCGCTGTCGAGCAGGACCACCGCCGGGTTCGCCTGCACAGCCGCCGCCACCGCCTGGAAGTCCTCTCCGGCCTCCGGCGCCAACGAGACGGTCGGCTCCACGACGCCGACCAGCGAGCTCCACGCGCCTTGCCGCCAGCAGAGGAGTCGGCGTCCTTCGCCGAGGTCGACTTCGTCGACTGCTTCTCCTTGCGCGGCTGGTTTCCTCCTCGACGAGGACGACGACTGCCAGACCTCCCGCGGCCTCCCTTGGCGTCGTCGTTGTTGGAGCCACTGCGGTCGGGGCACTCGAAGGAGAGGTGGTCGGGGCTGTGACAGATCCAGCACTCCCGACGTCGACTTCCTCCTCCCCGGCCACCGCTCTCCTTGGTCGACTTCTTCTTGTCGACCTCCTTGGCCGACTTCCAGCCACTGCTACCACCGCCGCCAGACTGTCCGCGCTGCCCCGGTCGGCCTCCTTGCTTCGCTGGGGCGACGAAGTTCGCCTGCGCCAAGAGCTCCTGGGACCGCTCAGCCTCCTGCATCGCCTCATCCTGCAGGATGTACGAGGTCAAGTTGTCCTCGTTGAGCGTCGCCCTCGTGCTCGGCGCCATGGACAGCCGCTTCAGCAGGTTGTAGCTGCTTGGGAGTCCCTGCATGACGTAGGTGATGTACGTCGCAGTCGAGTACTGTGCGCCGGCCATCCTGATGGTGGCGAGAATTCGCCGGGCCCGGTTGCAGTAGTCGGTCGCTGTCTCCTCGTCGCCCATACGCAGGTGCGTCAGCTGCCCCTCCAGCTGGGCGATGAACAAGTCGTCGGTGACTTGGTAGGTCGACTCAATGAAGTGCCACGCCCGGTGGCCGGCGTCGAGGTACTCTCGGCACCACTTCAAGGCGATCTGCATGCCCGGCGAGCAGCACCGCGAGATGACCGTGAATGTCAACAGCTGTACGGCGCGGAACTCCGCTCGTAAGTCGGCGTGATGCTCCTCCGGCGTCGCCACGGTCCCTCGGGCGAAGTCGATCAGCCCGGCCATCTCCAGCTGGGGCTCGATGGCTTCCTTCCAGGTGAGTATGTCGGGTCGACCAACAAGCGGCGGGGTGACCAGGATCCTGTCCGGCGTGAACTTGAAGTAGCCGTAGCTCGGAGCAATCCCGCCTGCCGTCACCTGAGTCGCCGACATCAGCGACAGTCCGCTTCGTCGACCTTCGACGTCACCCTGCGAGGATCCTGCAGCCGCCGACGACTGCCTTCCTCGCGCCGGAACACCGCCGACTTCATCGGCGTGAATCACACCACGCTGCCTCGACGTGCCTCCCGCACTGCTGCCGACTTGGCCACCTTCGGCGTTAACGCCTACGTCGACGCCGCCTTCGTTGGTCACCAGTCGAGGAGAAGCCGGTCGAGAAGGGGGATGCTCCGTCGCCCACATGGTACGGAGTCCAGCCTCGACGACCGCCCAGGGTATCACCCCATACTCCTGGGCCTCATGACGTCTCCTCGCATCCTCCAGCCGTCCCTCCAGGGTGTCCATCACCTTGGCGTCACCTACGCGCACGTTAGGGACATGTACGGCTGCCGGCCTACGAGCAACTTAGGTATGTGACCTCTACGTCGACCTGACAAAAAGGTAAGTCGTGTGCCTTCCACGCTCACCGCACCATGCAGGAATAGCATCCCAATCCGCTAACCAACTGGGCTAAAAGGGCATGTTTCCTTGGTGGGTCAGCGCACCCATACCCCCCCAGGACGACACCTGTAGCCCTTGGGAGACCACTTTGGGCCATTCCAGTGTCCATTTCCAACACTCCCCTCACTGGGAGGGCCCACCACTAGGGCACAGGAAGTCGCCAACAGCAGGAATCGAACCCCGGTCCTCCACGCTCACCGCACCATGCGGAGATAACTACTAGAACGGGAGCTAGACTACGGGCTAGGCACGAGTGCTCGTGTGATCTCTGCGTTCGTTGGTCCTTAGTCGTTTTCCTAGTGCACACACAGCTTGCTAGTTCACAGGGAGAATTGGCAAGAGTTTCACTAGAGAAAGTTGACAATAATGGTACAATGAAGTTGGCAAGGCAAGACTACATCAGAGCTAGCATGCAAGCAAGTCTACTGCCAGCGCAGCACGGTCGACCGCGTGCCAGCACGACCTGGTCGACCGCGCTCCAGTAGTGCAGAGGCACGGCTTGCCAACACTGCAGGTCGACGGCGTGCCAACGTCGCAGGTTGACGGCATGCCAACGTTGCTCCCGCAGGACAGCAGCGCACCTACTTCGCAGGTGCTCGCAGATGATTGGCGTGCCGTGCTTCGTCACCTGCACAGCGCACACACCACGTCAACTTCGTGCTGACGACTGCTTCTGATCAGCCACGTCGACCTCGGGATACCACCACCGAGGTCGTCCTTGCCAACCTCGCCTGGGCGACCGTCGCGTGCCTCCGCAGAACCTCGTCACCCAGGTAACCTGGTCGACCGGGCAACCACGTCGACCAGCTGCTCCTGTATGTGCCCGTCGACCTCCCAAGTCGACGGCCACCTCCGGTCGACCTCACCAGGTCGACCACTACCCCTGGTCGACCAGCTCCAGGTCGACGTCGCTTCTAGTCGACCAGCTCCTCGTCGACCAACATGGTTGTCAGCCGACCCCAAAGTCGGCTACCCGAAGTCGGCGTCACCAAGTTGACGCCCTGCTACTCGACGCCCAGCTGCTCGGCGTCATAAGTCCCTTTGTCGTGGTCGACGTCGGCCTCTCCTTCGTCGACCACCACGTTCGGTCGACCACCAGGTCAACATCACGCCTGGTCGACCAGCCAGGTCGACCAGCAGTTCTGTTGGCCGACCACCCAAGTCGGCTGCCCCAAGATGGCGTCACCAGGTCGACGCCCTCTGCAGGTCGACTTCCCAGGGCGACTACCAGAAGTTAGCGCCCTCCCGAAGTCGGCGCCCATGCAGTGGCTCCCCGTGCAGGTCGACCAACCTCGTCGACCAGCTCGCCCACTGCTGCAGGTCGGCTGCACCCCTACACCCGACCACGAAGTCGGCTCCGCCCAAGCGAGGACGGGGCCAACACACAACTCCCGTTGACAATTAAGGCCTCATCAGAGCTAATCGCGACAAGCTGCTTCTTGTTCACGTGCGCTGCATGGAATGTCGTAGTAGCTGCTCTACGTGAGTATCTGGGGCTGAAAACTACCTTAGGAATGACGAGTTAGTGTAAGATTGCTGATTATAAGTACTCTAAAGGTGCTGGGAGAAGAGAGGCAGTAGAAGAAGCTGTCGAAGAGCTCTGATTGGCTCGTGAACAGGTTTGGTGCCACGTAACCCAACCCATCACTGTAATCCAACCCATCATTGAGCGATGCGATAGCGTAACATGTGGCGGATAAGAGAGATGCGTACTGGCTAGAAAAAAAAACCAATTTGAGTCGAAATACAGAACCAGCAGGTTTGGAATTTCCATACGTGGCAGCTTCGGCAGAACCAGAGTGGCGACAAAGGAAACAGCCAGTGCCGTTCCCGCCAAAGTTGGGGTAACCTCGGGGTTCCCCCCCGAACTGTAAATCTTTCCGATTGGTCGAAATATCTGTTACCACGTTGGGCGCTTAGTTTGGCGGTCGTCGCTGACGTCGCCAGTGTCTTGGGGTAAGCTGTAGGTAGCACAGAGGGAGCTTGTGGGTCAGCACGTGAGGGTGACCCCGGGGTGTGCCTCATTCTGAAAGTGATTTCGGCGAGGTGAATTTTGGGATGCAGGCGCAAAATGCTGCCCGTCACTGTCTGACGGGCAGCATTCACACAAAATGCGGAAAGCGTTAGTCTGACAGGCAGCATTCACGCAAAATGCGGAAAGCGTTAGTATGACGGGCAGCAGGCGTGTGAAATGATGCCCGCCACAGTCTGACGGGCAGAAGGTGCGCAAAATGGGGAATGCGGCAGTCTGACGGGCAGCAGGCATTCGAAAGGCTGTGCCTCGCTCTACAGCAGCTGTCCGGTGTCCCCAACAGTGACGTCACCATCCCCGAGACCCACCACCTCATGCTCCCCTTTCATCATTCCCTGCTCCCCCATTCCCTGCTCCCCCATTCCCTGCTCCCCCATTCCCTGCTCCCCCATTCCCTTCTCCCCCATTCCCTGCTACCCCACTCCCTGTCCCCCCATTCACTGCCCCCCCATTCCCTGCTCCCCCCTTCCCCGCTCCCCCATTCCCTGCTCCCCCATTCCCTGCTCTCCCCTTCCCCGCTCCCCCATTCCCTGTCCCCCATTTGCCTGCCCCACCATTCCCTGTTCCCTCATTCCCTGCTCCCCCATTCCCTGTTCACCCATTCCCCGCTCCCCCATTCCCTGTCCCCCGATTCCCTGTCCCCCCATTTTCTGAGTGGAAAATCCCTGCTCCCCCATTCCCTGCTCCCCCATTCCCTGTCCCCCCATTCCCTGTCCCCCCATTCCCTGTTCCCCCATTCTCTGTCCCCCCATTCCCTGCTCCCCCAGTCTCTGCTCCCCCATTTCCTGTTCCCCCATTCCCTGCATGCCCCCTTCCCCGCTCCCCCATTCCCTGTCCCCCGATTCCCTATCCCCCCATTCCCTGTTCCCCCATTCCCCGCTCCCCCATTCCCTGTCCCCCATTTGCCTGCCCCACCACTCCCTGTTCCCCCATTCCCTGCTCCCCCATTCCCTGTCCCCCAATTCCCTGTCCCCCCATTCCCTGAGTGGAAAATCCCTGCTCCCCCATTCCCTGTCCCCCCATTCCCTGTCCCCCCATTCCCTGTCCCCCCATTTCCTGTTCCCCCATTCCCTGTCCTCCCATTCCCTGTCCCCCCATTCCCTGCTCCCCCATGCCCTGTTCCCCCATTCCCTGAGTGGAAAATCCCTTCTCCCCCATTCCCTGCTCCCCCATTCCCTGTCCCCCCATTCCCTGTCCCCCCATTCCCTGTTCCCCCATTCCCTGTCCCCCCATTCCCTGCTCCCCCAGTCTCTGCTCCCCCATTCACTCTTTCCCAATTCCCTGTCCCCCGGATTCTCCGTCCCCCCATTCCCTGTCCCCCCATTCCCTGTCCCCCCATTCCCTGCTCCCCCATTCCCTGTTCCCCCATTCCCTGTCCCCCCTTTCCCGCTCCCCCATTCCCTGTCTCCTCATTCCCTGGTCCACCATTCCCGGCTCCCCCATTCCAGGTACGCTATAGATTGTAACCTTTTATTTAGCGTGTAGGCATGCTCGTTAAGCCGTTTTCATTCTTCTATACTTACTCTCACTTCCCACACCAACCCCCATTTGCCTGTAGGAACCCCACTCAAATCACTGCTCTACTGCTCTCACTGCTGCCATCTACTGCTCTCACTTCTGCAGTCGACTAACATTAGGTCTGCCACCTTGTTATGCTCACTGCAGCATTCCTGCTTCTCCCACTGCTGCCTTATTAGTTAAGGGTTTGTGGCATCCTGTTTCACTATCTGCTGACCTACCCTACTTCACACACACCTGTCTTCTCAGTGCATTCCCTCACTGCTGCCTTAGTGATTCACTCACTGCTGCCCACCTCAATCCGCCATGCTCCCACCTCAATCTCCAATGCTCCCCACCTCATTCTCCCATGCTCCCCACCTCATTCCCCCATGCTCCCCACCTCGATCCCCCATGCTCCCCACCTCGATCCCCCATGCTCCCCACCTCAATACCCCATGCTCCCCACCTCAATCCCCCATGCTCCACACATCAATCCCCCTTGCTCCCCACGTCAATCCCCACCCTACACCACTGGCGACACCTTACTCCCTCCCACAGCCACCTCATCCGCCCTTCTCCCCGATGTACTCCCACCTCTAATAGTGCCGAATCCAGTATGGGCTCTTCAGTGTCCTGGTCCACTCCATTTTATCTCCTTCTCACCCCTGTCTGACGGCCACCCCTCTGTTTCCCACCCCCTGCCAGGCATGGCCTGACGTGTGCGAGGCGCACAGGTCAACCACCTGAAGTGCATCACCCGGAGTGGTGTTGGAGGTTGCCTGCATTTGAGAATAAGTATCCAAAGCAGGCTACAGTGCTTAGCAATGGGGTGCAGAGTGGCTTGAGTTGAGGTCTGAGAGTGAGTTACAACATGGGAGGGCGACTGTTGAGAACATTATATGAGTGTGTTGTGGAGGCAATACCCCCAGCAGTTGCACGGGTCAACCGTTGCTGCCCAAAAATCACCGCTTCCGCTGCTATGACACATACTCCCGTTTGCTTGGTGACCACCCTTTTGCACAGGTTCGATTGCCCTGGCTGATATATGTCGTGATCAGCTCACTATATCCAGAAAGTGGTGATGGCCGTACGAGCATTGCGATCCTGGGGACATTGAGCACTTCATTAGTCAGTGGGTGGTGCCGGATGTCATAGACTTTGAGATTGATGTTTGGGGTAGTTGAGCGAATGACGCTGTTCAAGTATGGCCGCTATGTATACTTGGTGTATAAGACCTATTATCGTGTGTGTACCAGACCAATAGAAAGTATGTGAAGTTTTGCAAAATGCATCCTAATCCAAGAGTAAAAGGCACGCTTGACTATTGAAGGTTGATGTAGGGTTGTTTGATGCCTGAGACACATGACGGTGGTGCCTGTTTTGCGTTGCCCAACAAACAACAGCGGGGAGAAAACGGAAGGCATGAATATGGCTGGCAGAAACTACCCCTGTACAGGAGGCACATGAGATATGAAGATTGTGCGCAGCAATATCGAGGGTGCTCATGTGTTTGGGGTGGCAAAAGGTGGCTATGCGTGTAGAGCAGTGTGTGTGGAATACTCTGATGCAAAGGGGGGAAAAGGTGAGAGAGGATAGTAGTGACTGTCGTGTGTGGGTGGTATGTGACTACGCTGGTGGGTAGGCTGGTGGGTAGGCTGGTGGGTAGACTAGAGGGCAGACTGGTGGGTAGGCTGGTGGGTAGACTGGAGGGTAGACTGGTGGGTAGAATAGAGGGCAGAATGGTGGGTAGGCTGGTGGGTAGATTGGAGGGCAGACTGGTGGGTAGGCTAGTGGGTATGCTGGTGGGTAGGCTAGTGGGTAGGCTGGTGGGTAGGCTGGTGGGTAGGCTGGTGGGTAGGCTGGTGGGTAGGCTGGTGGGTAGGCTGGTGGGTAGGCTGGTGGGTAGGCTGGTGGGTAGGCTGGTGGGTAGGCTGGTGGGTAGGCTGGATGGTAGACTGGTGGGTGGGCTGTGAGTAACATCTGGAGCGGTGGGTATAATGCGAGTGAAGTCAAGGCTGGTAGGCTGAGCGAGGGACCCTATGAGCATCTGAGGGAATCTAGGGAGTCATATGTTTGTTCCAGGGTGGAGTGTGTAAACTGTACCTCTTGAAATATTGACTGTTTGGGTGGCTCCGAAGCTGTTTTCAGGGCGGCATGAATGGTCTACGCAATGATGGGTCACCCGGTCCTGCACACAAAGAATGGATACGTACGGAACGCCACCTTAAGGCGTGTTGAGTCTCGTGTGGCCTTGTTAGTAAACCAGACATACTAACAAACATGTGAAGAACGCTCAACAATAAAAACACACAATCGTTTACCCATGAAGAATTAGATGGGGTCAATGTGGCAGCAAGGATGCACGGTGCCACTCGGCAAAAATGTCCTTCGTCCATTGCCAGTTCATCGGTCCGAGCACGCGAACTTTCTTCCCATGGCGCACACGAGTTGCGGATAATATGTCTCAGGACGAGGCGCTCAACGGTGTTGTTCCAATGAAGAATCGAGAGTGTTATCCGTGCTTCCATACTCCCCCGAAAATGTACCCTCTTCGGTGCATATTTGCAAATTACCTAATGAAATGACTCGTTCAGCCAGCTGGACGCCCCAGGCACGAACGGTCGCATCTTGTCTGCGGAACAGTGTTTCTGTAACCACTTCCTGAAGGCTAGATGTGTGGTTCCACCGTATTTATACACTGCACTCTCTGGACCCCACCCATCAGCGACGCACCGTGGCACAATGCCATGTCGAGCACATCCAGAGTGATCACCAGCCCAATGCTCGGTTGATAGAGCAAGCTCAGACTCGACGTCCTCCGCGCTCATGGTGCGGCCTTCTTTGGCAAGAGTAGCACAGCGCGCCATCACGTGATGAAAATGGATACTATACTGCTGCACAAAACTCAATCTTTGACAACTGCCATATCATCCGATGAACCAACCCCCCCTTCAGCACTTGGTGTCTCACACCGCTTGTTGCGCCGCGTTCTTTTGGCCTTGCGCACCCATCGCCGTTCCCCCTCCATGGCTGTCTAAGGCAGCAGAGAGTGAATCACAATGGCAGCAGTGAGAGAATGACTAAGGCAGCAGTGAGTGAATCACAATGGCAGCAGTGAGAGAATGACTAAGGCAGCAGTGAGTGAATCACAATGGCAGCAGTGAGAGAATGACTGTGGCAGCAGAGAGTGAATCACAATGGCAGCAGTGAGAGAATGAGTAAGGCGCAATTGAGTGTAAGCAAAAGGCTTGTGTAATTGAAACTTGTGAGTAACTGTGAGTGAAATTAGAAGGGAACTGTGAGTGCAAGAAAGAGGCAGTGTTACAAACCTGAAGGAGATAGATGGCACTCTCAATGGTCGAATTGCGGGCCTAACCTTGCAAGAAGATGTCCCTGTCGCTGACTGGAACGTAGCTTAGAGCAACACAGCCGTCAGGCGAGGAGGTGAGAGTGATTTGAATAGGGTTCCTACAGGCAACTGGGGATTGGTGTGGGAGGTGAGAGTGATTTGAAAAGAATGAAATGGGCAGCATTAGAATGCCTAAACGCTGGATAAAAGGTGACATTCTACGGCGTACCTGGAATGAGGGATCAGGGAATGGGGGAACTGGGAATGGGGGGACAGGGATTTGGGGGACAGGGAACCGTGGAACAGGGAATAGGGGAGAGGGAAAGGGGGAGCGGGAAAGGGGGAGCGGGGAATGGGGGAGCGGGAAAGGGGGAACAGGGAATGGGGGAGGTGGGAACGGGGGAGCAGGGAATGAGGGGACAGTGAAGGGGGGAGTAGGAAATGGGAGAACAGGGAATTGGGGAACAGGGATTGGGGGAGCAGAGAATGGAGGAGCAGGGAATGGGGGAGCAGGGAATGGGGGAACGGGGAATGGGGGAACAGGGAATGGGTGAGTGGGGAATGGGGGAACAGGGAACGAGGGAACATGGAATGAGGGGGCAGGGAATGGGGGAATAGGGAATGGGGGAACAGGGAATGGGGGGACAGGGAATCGGGGGACAGGGAATCGGGGAACAGGTAGTGGGGGAGCGGGGAATGGGGGATCAGGGAATGGGGGAGGTGGGAATGGGGGAACAGGGAATGAGGGAACAGGGAATGAGGGAACATGGAATGGGGGAGCAGGGAATGGGGGAGCAGGGAATGGGGGAACGGGGAATGGGGGAACAGGGAATCGGGGAACAGGGAATGGGGGAGCGGGGAATGGGGGAACAGGGAATGGGTGAGCGGGGAATGGGGGAACAGGGAATGGGGGAACAGGGAATGAGGGAACATGGAATGGGGGAGCAGGGAATGGGGGAATAGGGAATGGGAGAACGGGGAATGGGGGGACAGGGAATCGGGGAACAGGGAATGGGGGAGCGGGAAATGGGGAACAGGGAATGGGGGAGGTGGGAACGGGGGAGAAGGAAATGAGGGGACAGTGAAGGGGGGAGCAGGGAAGGGGGGAGCGGGGAATGGGGGAATAGGGAATGGGGGAACCGGGAATGGGGGGACAGGGAATCGGGGGACAGGCAGTCGGGGAACAGCAAATGGGGGAGCGGGGAATGGGGGATCAGGGAATGGGGGAGGGGGGAATGGGGGAGCAGGGGATGAGGGGACAGGGAATGGGGGAGCAGGGAACAGGGGAGAAGGGAATGGAGGAGCAGGGAATGGGGGAGCAGGGAATGGGGGAGCAGGGAATGGGGGAACAGGGAATGGGGGAAGTGGGAATGGGAGAACAGGGAATGAGGGAACATGGAATGGGGGAGCAGGGAATGGGGGAGCAGGGAATGGGGGAATGGGGAATGGGGGGACAGGGAACCGGGGGACAGGGAATAGGGGAACAGGGAGTGGGGGAGCGGGGAATGGGGGATCAGGGAATGGGGGGGGTGGGAATGGGGGAGCAGGGAATGGGGAAGCAGGGCATGGAGAGCGGGAATGGGGGAGCAGGGAATGGGGGAGCAGGGAATGGGGGAGCAGGGAATGGGGGAGCGGGAAATGGGGGAGTGGGGAATGGGGGAGCAGGGAATGGGGGAGGTGGGAATGGGGGGACAGGGAATGAGGGAACAGGGAATGAAGGAACATGGAATGGGGGAGCAGGGAATGGGGGAGCGGGGAATGGGTGAACAGGGAATGGGGGAGGGGGGAACGGGGGAGCAGGGAATCGGTGAACAGGGAATGGGGGAGCGGGGAATGGGGGAACAGGGAATGGGTGAGCGGAGAATGGGGGAACAGGGAATGAGGGAGGTGGGAATGGGGGAAGGGAATGAGGGAACTGGGAATGAGGGTACATGGAATGGGGGAGCAGGGAATGGGGGAGGGGGGAATGGGGGATCAGGGAATGGGCGAGGGGGGAATGGGGGAGCAGGGAATCGGGGAACAGGGAATGGGGGAGCGGGGAATGGGGGAACAGGGAATGGGTGGCGGGGAGCGGGGAATGGGGGAGCAGGGAATGGGGGAGGTGGGAATGGAGGAATAGGGAATGAGGGAACATGGAATGGGGGAGCAGGGAATGGGGGAATAGGGAATCAGAGAACAGGGAATGGGGGAGCGGGGAATGGGGGAACAGGGTATGGGGGAGCGGGGAATGGGGGGAGAGGGGAATGGGGGAGCGGGAAAGGGGGAACAGGGTGTCAAACATTATATATGTTGGTTGTTGTTAGGCTACAGTGGGCTAGACTATATGGGGTACACTATTCTAGGGTTTGTATTTGTACTGCCTTCCCTGTTAGTTCAGCCATTCCAGTCAGTTATTCTTGACATGGTTTCAGAGCAGGTCCTTCGCTAGGACCGTCCTTCGGGCCCACCTACCTACCTACCTACCTACTACCTACCTACTACCGGAGCGCGTTCTTAGCGCCTCCCCCGTAGCGCCCTCGAGCGCTTCATTTTTTTTTTTTTTTTTTTTCGGCCCCGCTGGCCCCGTCGATCGAGCCCCGTCTAGAGGCCCCGCGGCCCCGTCGCATTTGACCTAGAGGCCCCTCACGGCCCCGTCGCGCCGCCCCTTAGCGCCTCTAACGACCCCGCTGCCCGCCCCTTAGCGGCCTCGTCGGCCCCGCGATCGCCCCTAACGGCCCGCGCACCGCCCGCTACCGACCCACGCAGCCCGCATTTCACCCGCGCGGCCTGCGTGCTGCCCGCTGCCGGCCCGCGCACCGCCAGAGCCACTCGCGTGCCGCACGCCCGTTGCCTGCAGCCGCTCGCGCACGCCCCGCAGTCGCCCATCGCCTGCCCGCGCACGCCCCGCAGCCGCCCGTCGCCTGCTCGCGCACGCCCCGCAGCCGCCCGTCGCCTGCTAGCGCACGCCCCGCAGGCCTGCAGCCCGCCGTCTCAGTGGCCGCCCGCCCGCAGCCGCCCGTCGCCTGCTCGCACACGCCCCGCAGCCGCCCGTCGCCTGCTCGCGCACGCCCCGCTGCCCGCAGCCGCTTGTACGCCGCTTCTTCCGCTGCTGCTTGCGCACCGCTGCCTCCCGAGCGCCACCGCTGCCCGTGCGCCGTCGCTGCCCCTACGCTGCTGCTGCCCGTGCGCCACCGCTGCCCGTGCACCGCCGCTGCCGCCCGTGCGCTTCTGCAGCCGCCGCCCGCGAGGCACTCGCTCTCACTGCTGTTATTTTCTACCTACCGTGCACACTGCTGCCACTGCAGCTGCCACCAGTGCACCGTTGCAGCTCCTGCTGCCCAGCTACCTACTACTGCCGCTCGTGTGCCACTACGGACAGTCGACCCCGCCCGCGCCTTACCTAGCGGCCCCGCCGGCCCCGTTGACCCTCCGCACACCGTTCCAGCGGCCTGATTCCTACTGCTACTACTGCTACTGCTACTGTCGCTATGGCTAGTCCTCCCGTTCTAGCTTTCGATGCCGAGGGCCGTCCGGTGAAGTTCGAAACCTGGCTAGATGACCTGCACCTGTTCTTACAGCTCACTGCCAAGGAAGATATCTCACTGTACGACCACGCCCTAGGCCATGCCACTGCCCCTGACTCGTCTGCTGACAGCACTCTGCGTTCCCAGTGGCAGACCCGTGATGCGCACGCTCGCTTTGCTATTCGCAACTCCCTGCCGCTAGACGAGCGCGAGCACTTCGGCCAGTGCAAGACTGCTAAGGACCTCTACACAGCTGTAGTTGCCCGCTACTCCTCACCTGCTTCTGCCACGCTAGGCCGCCTCACTCTCCCCTACCTGTTCCCCGACCTAGCCTCCTTTCACACTGTCGCAGACCTCATCACCCACCTTAAGACTAGTGAGGCCCGCTTTCGCGCTGCTATGCCTGCCGAGTTTCTCACTAGCAACCCCCCCCCGCTCTGGATCACTCTCTACCACATCGTCACCCGCCTCCCTGACTCTCTGCGCGCTGTCAGGGACCACTTCCTCTCTCGCTCCCCCACTGAGCTCACTGTTGCCCTCCTCGAGAAGGAACTGCTTGCAGCTGAGGCGAGTATTGTAGCTGTAGGCACCTCTCGTGGCGACCCCCGCACCCCGTTCTTTGAGGGGTGTTCCCCTTCCCCCCTCCTCCCCTCTGTCGCCTCTGCTGCTGCTGTCGACCTCCTCGGTGCTGAGAAGGTCGGGACCGCGTCTGCTTCGAGCGGGCGCCGCAGGAACAAGGGGGGCAGGGGTGGGGGTGGCGGCGGAGGAGGTGGGGGTGGAGGCGGTGGGAGTGGAGGCGCGGCTGAGGAGGCCGGTGGCGGCAGTGGGGGAGGAGACAGCAGCGGCGGGAGTGGTGGCAGGGGCGGAGGCGGCAGCGGGGGCGGAGGTGGTCGTGGTGGCGGCAGGGGTGGAGGTGGCCGGGGCGGAGGCGGTGGGGGTGGTGGTCGTGGAGGCACTGGCGGAGGGCAGAGTCAGCAGCCCGCCCCGACGCTTCAGGCCGCCCGTGAGTGGTATGCGCAGCGTGGGGTTACCTGCACGTACGTTATTCGCACAGGTGACCGCAGCGGCCAGCAGTGTGGGAGGCCGCACCCCACGCAGCGCTGCTTCGCGCGCCTTAACGACACGTGGCGCACCCAGTTTCCTAGTGCCACTGACCTGCCGCGCTGGGCTGAGCTGGAAAAGAGGGGTGTTGATATTTGGGCTCTAGACTTTGATGCTATTCTCACTGCCATGTATGCGATGTCTATTAGTGGAGAGGGTGCTCAGTACTTGCGTGTTCCGCCCGACCCGGGCATTCAGGCCAGTCCGGCTGCCGCTCTAGGTGCTAGTGCGTCCGCTCCCACAGGTCCTGGTGAGGCTGCTGCCCTAGGTGCTAGTGCGTCTGTGCCCCCTGGTACTGAGTCGACTGCAGCACTGCACACCTTCACACTGGACTCAGGTGCTTCTCGCTCTTTCTTTCGTGACCGCACTGTCCTTGAGCCACTCGCTCGGCCAGTTGCGGTCTCCCTTGCTGACCCCTCTGGGTCTCGACCTCCTCCACTGTCCTTCCTTGTCCGGCGGTCCCGTCCGGCACGCTGTCAGGTCTCTACCTCCCCTCGTTCTCTACGAACTTGGTGGCAGGTAGTGCACTCCAGGACGGGGGTGTTCACCAGTTCACCCCTGCCTACGAGCGCGTGACACACTGCACGTGTGCTCGGACGGGTCGCCACCTGGCTACTTTCACTCGAGAGCCGGGGTCGGACCTGTACACACTGACCACTGAGTCCCCTCAGGTAGCTGCGTCTGCGTCTACGTCTGCGTCTGCGTCAGGTCAGCTGTCCGCCCCCTGCTCGTGTCGCTCTCTGGCGCATGAGACTGTCCTTTGGCACCACCGCCTTGGTCACCCGTCTGTGCAGCGCCTTCGTGCCATGCACAAACGGGACCTTGTTGCTGGTCTTCCCAGGGTGCTCCCTCCCCTTCCCGACTCACCTGCTCCCCCCTGTATTCCCTATGTCGAGGGGCGGCAGCGCGCCGCACCTCACTCCTCCTCCTTTCCCCCGACGACTGCTCCCTTGCAGACGCTCCACATGGACGTGTGGGGCCCAGCCCGCGTCCGTGGTCAGGGTCAGGAGAGGTACTTCCTGATTGTTGTTGACGACTTCTCGCGCTACACCACGGTCTTCCCCTTGTGCGCCAAGGGTGACGTCCCTGATGTCTTGATCCCTTGGATCCGCAGATCTCGTCTCCAGCTCAGTGAGCGTTTCCGCTCCGACTTCCCTGTCCTGCGTCTGCACTTTGACAGAGGTGGGGAGTTTTCCTCTGGCCTATTGGAGGCCTTCTGTCAGCAGGAGGGCATTGAGCAGTCGTTCACGCTTCCGGCCTCTCCACAGCAAAATGGGGTTGCTGAGCGCCGCATTGGTCTGGTCATGGAGGTCGCTCGTACCTCCTTGAGCCATGCGGCTGCCCCCCATTTTCTGTGGCCGTTTGCAGTCCGATACGCTGCGCATCAGCTCAACCTCTGGCCCCGTGTCTCCTTGCCTGAGACTTCTCCGACACTGCGTTGGACGGGAGAGGCTGGCGATGCGTCGCGTTTTCGGGTCTGGGGATCCCGAGCTTTTGTCCGCGACACGTCCCCGGACAAGCTCTCCCGTCGCGCTGTCCCCTGCGTCTTCCTTGGCTTTGTTCCGGACGCCCCTGGCTGGCAGTTCTACCACCCCACCTCGCGTCGTGTCCTGGCCTCTCAGGACGTCTCTTTTGACGAGTCCGTCCCCTACTACCGCCTCTTCCCCTACCGCACTGCCCCGCTCCCCCCCCCGCCTCTCTTCCTCGCTCCAGGTGCTGAGGTACCAGACCCCCTCCCCCCTCAGGGTGCCGCTCCCTCAGGTGTGTCCCAGGTAGACCCGGGTGAGCCTGTCGAGGTAGCTGTCGACTCTCGTCCTGCTAGGGGTGCTGAGCCTGGGGGTGCTGCGTCTGGGGGTGCTGAGCCTGGGGGTGCTGCGTCTGGGGGTGCTGAGCCTGGGAGTGCTGAGTCTGAGGGTGCGGAGCCTGGGGGTGCTGAGCCTGGAGGTGCGGAGCCTGGGGGTGCTGGGTCTGGGGGTGCTGAGCCTGAGCGTGCGACACCTGGAGGAGCCCTCTCCTCCCAGCAGCTGCAGGAGAGGTACCTCGAGTACTGCCGCCTCCGGAGAGGTGCTGCTGGAGCTCGTCCCGGTACTTCCCCTCCTACCCAGGAGCTCCCCCCCATTCAGCAGATCCGCGAGTGGTACACACGGCGCTGCAGTCTTCGGAGTGGTGCTCCTGGTGCTGCGGACCCTGGGGGTGGCGCTGCTGCTGGTACAGAGGACTCGGACGTTGGAGCTGCTGCTGGAGCTGAGGACCCGAGCGGTGGCGCTGCTGCTGCTGCTGAGGACCCGGGCGTTGGAGCTGCTACTGGTGCTGAGGACCCGGGCGTTGGAGCTGCTACTGGTGCGGAGGACCCGAGCGGTGGCGCTGCTGCTGGTGCTGAGGACCCGAGTGGTGGAGCTGCTGCTGGTGCTGCGGACCCGGACGCTGGAGCTACTGCTGGTACTGAGGACCCGGCCGCTGGAGTCTCTTCTGCTTCTGGAGACGCTGCGCGGCCGCGGCCGTACTTCGTACCGCTCCTTCAGCAGGTTCTTGGGCAGGCTCCTCCTCCTTGTCCTCCTCCCTCCGTAGAGTGTCCCCCGCCTGTCCAGCCGCAGTCACAGTTACCGCCTACCTCGTCTCTCCCTGCTCCCTCTCCTTACACTGGTCCCACAGGAGGTCTTACAGAGCGTCGTGAGCCTGAGTCTCGTCCTGCGTTGCCTGTTCGTCCTGCTCGCGCTGGTAGTCGTGTCCGTCGTGAGCGTCCTCCTCCTGTCCCTGGCACTCACTACATGACTCTGCGTCCCTCCACTGCTCCTCAGCGTGTCCCGCTACCGTCTCCTCCTGCGTCCTCTTTGCCTGACATTCCGGATCCTGAGTCTGACCGGTATCGTGCTGAGCACCCTACTGTCACGCGTCTCCTCGCTACTGTTGTCACTGACCCTACCTTTGAGTCCTCGACTGCGTCTGCTCTGGTCGCTGAGTTGGTTGACTTTGCTGCTGCCTGTCGTCTAGACTACGCTGCTAGCCTTGTTGCTGAGTCTGAGTCTGAGTCTGTCTGTCCTCCGTCCGTCGGGGGTGAGTGTGCTCTTGGCACGGACGTCCTTGAGGACAGACAGGAGGAGTTCCAGTGTCTTGCTGCTGCTTTGCCCCGTCTCGTGTCCTTGCTAGTTGCCCCTGAGGGAGACCCGGATGCACCAGACATCCCGACCCCGCGCACTTACGCTGAGGCGATGGCGGGTCCCTACTCCTCTCAGTGGCAGACAGCCATGGACGCCGAGATGGCTTCCTGGAAGTCCACACGCACCTACGTCGACGAGGTTCCCCCTCCTGGGGCGAACATCGTCAGTGGCATGTGGATTTTCAGGGTGAAGCGGCCGCCGGGTTCTCCGCCTGTCTTCAAGGCGCGTTACGTGGCTCGAGGCTTCAGTCAGCGAGAGGGAGTTGACTTCTTCCAGACCTTCTCCCCCACCCCGAAGATGACTACTCTTCGGGTGCTGCTGCACATAGCCGCTCACCGCGACTACGAGCTTCACTCACTTGACTTCAGCACTGCTTTCTTGCAGGGCAGCCTGCACGAGGAGATCTGGCTGCGTCGCCCACCTGGCTTCACTGGGTCGTTTCCTCCTGGTACCCAGTGGAGGCTTCAGCGGCCAGTCTACGGTCTCCGCCAGGCTCCGCGTGAGTGGCACGACACACTGAGGACTACACTTGCGGCTCTTGGGTTCGCGCCTTCTACAGCTGACCCGTCGCTGTTCCTGCGCACCGACACTTCGCTGTCGCCGTTCTACATCCTCGTGTACGTCGACGACTTGGTCTTTGCCACTGCTGACACTGCAGGGCTCGCCTACGTGAAGTCGGAGCTGCAGAGGAGACACACGTGCACAGACCTGGGTGAGCTGACAAGCTATCTTGGCTTGCGGATCACCCGGGACAGAGCACGGTGCACCATCACCCTGACTCAGTCACACATGGTGCAGCAGGTTCTCCAGCGCTTCCGCTTCACGTACTCCTCGCCTCAGTCCACTCCTCTGCCTACCGGTCACTCGCTCTCAGCTCTGCCTTCGGATGAGTCCGTAGAGCCGAGTGGCCCGTATCCAGAGCTTGTGGGCTGCCTCATGTACCTGATGACCTGCACTCGACCTGACCTTGCATACCCTCTTAGCATCCTTGCACGCTATGTCGCTCCTGGCCGTCACAGGAAGGAGCACATGGATGCCGCTAAGAGGGTGTTGCGCTACTTGTGCAGTACGTCGGGCATGGGGCTTGTGCTTGGAGGGCGAGACCGAGTTGTTCTCACAGGGCACTCAGACGCTTCTTGGGCAGACGACCAGGCCACTCAGCGGTCGTCTCAGGGTTACACCTTCAGCCTTGGCTCTGGCTCAGTTTCTTGGCGCTCTACACGCTCTTCTTCTGTTCTCGGCTCCAGTTGCGAGGCTGAGATCTACGCTACAGCCATGGCTGCCCAGGAGCTACGCTGGCTGACCTACCTGCTGACCGACCTTGGAGAGCGGCCTCGTTCTCCTCCAGTACTGTACGTCGACAACAAGGCTGCCATTGCCTTGTGTGAGGAGCACAGATTGGAGCACAGAACGAAGCACATCGCCCTGCGGTACTTCCTTGCTCGTGAGCTGCAGCAGCGCGGTCAGCTTTGTATTCGCTACGTGGCCACTGAGGCCAACACTGCTGATGTGTTCACCAAGGCGCTTCAGCCTCGTGACCATCAGCGCTTCTGCACTCTACTAGGCCTTGTGCCTACTGGACCTCACTTGCTTACCTCGTGACTTTGCTTGTACTGTGATCACTATATATATATATATACATATATATATACCTGCATGTTTACTCTTGCTAGGTTGTGATCACTGTATCTCTTGCTCTGTTATAAACCTGCATGTGAACTGGTCTTGTGACCACTAGCTTGTGCTCGGAATTTGTGTGGAATCCTCGAGATCCACCCTGAGCTTGTTGTTGCCTTGCTTTGCTTTGACTGGTCTTGTGACCCCTAGATCTCCCCCACTTTGCCTATGGGGGTGTGTCAAACATTATATATGTTGGTTGTTGTTAGGCTACAGTGGGCTAGACTATATGGGGTACACTATTCTAGGGTTTGTATTTGTACTGCCTTCCCTGTTAGTTCAGCCATTCCAGTCAGTTATTCTTGATACAGGGAATGGGGGAGGTGGGAACGGGGGAGTAGGGAATGAGGGACAGTGAAGGGGGGAGCAGGGAAGGGGGGAGCGGGGAATGGGGGAATAGGGAATGGGGGAACCGGGAATGGAGGGACAGGGAATCGGGGGGCAGGGAATCAGGGGACAGGGAGTCGGGGAACAGGGAATGGGGGAGCGGGGAATGGGGGATCAGGGAATGGAGGAGGGGGGAATGGGGGAATAGGGAATGGGGGAACGGGCAATGGGGGGACAGGGAATCGGGAAACAGGGAATGGGGGAGCGGGGAATGGGGGAACATGGAATGGGGGAGGTGGGAACGGGGGAGCAGGGAATGGGGGAGCAGGGAATGGGGGAGCAGGGAATGGGGGAACAGGGGATGGCTGCGAACAGCCGCATTCCTCGGGGCTTGCGAATGCTGGCCGTACGCCAGTGACGGGCAGCATTTTGCGCGCATGCTGTTCCTCTGACAGCCGCTTTCTGCATTTCGCGCGTCTGCTGCCAGTCAGACAGTGACGTGCAGCATTTCACGCGCCTGCTGCCCGTCTTCATGGACAGCATTTCGCGTACGTGCTGCCCGTGAGATAGCTCTACTGCTACTTGGGCGCGAACCTTGAGGCGCCCGCTGCTGGGTGAGTGGGGAATGGGGGAACAGGAAATGGAGGAGCACGTAGTGGGGGAACAGGGAATGTGCAAAACTACCTTGCGGTCGAACTACGAACGCGTCAGCAGGACCATGGCGAATGTCAGAATGTGGTGTTTGTCTAGCCTGCAGTGGGGTACTCTATAGCGAGTACAGCCCGAATTAGGGTTTGCTATATGTACTCAACTGCCTGCTAGTGAAAACCCCTCTTTCCTGTTTCTCATTCCTGCCTGTAGATTCTAACATGCTATTAGAGCAGGTCAACCCTCCTGGGTCGATCCTGTGGGTGGTCCCGCCCGATGCTTCCGCTGCTGTTCTTCCCACCGCGCGCCTGCCCCGTCAACCCGCGCGCCCTCCCCCGAGCTACTGCCCACGCACCGCCCCCCCCGCTGCTGCCTGTGTTAGGGTTTGGGGGTGGCGAGTGTGGGGGTGGCGAGTATGGGGGTGACGGGTGTGTGCGCCGTCCCCTGCTCCTCCTCCTCCTCTGTCTCCCACTGCTGCAGCTGCCGCTGAGGGGGGTGGATGTGTTGGAGCCGTCGGAGTCGTATGAGGGGGGTGGCATGTGAGCAGTCCTAGAGGTACAGCAGGGGGTGTGTGAAAGAAGTGTGGGACAGCTAGGGGAAGTTGAGTGGAGGCAGCCGTCTTGTCGTCCGCAGCGCCTGTAGTCCAGAGAGCCAGCTGCGTCTGTGGCCGTGTATGTAGTTCGGGTATAGCCTGGTAGCCACAGTGTGAGCACTCCTGGTAGTCCAGAGAGCCAGCTGCGTCTGTGGCCGTGTAGTCCGGGTATAGCCTGGTAGCCACAGTGTGAGCACTCCTGGGAGCACATAGAGCCAGCTGCGCCTGTCGCCGTGTAGTCCGGGTATAGCCTGGTAGCGACAGTGCTGCGCACTCCTGTTGCCCGTGTGTCTGTAGCTTCAGCCGTCGCCTCCCATCTTCTCGCCTCCACAGTTTCTCCTCCTCCTCACTTGCCCTCTGTGATAGTCTCTAGCTTTGCTTATCATTGTGAACTACTGCTCTGCCTGCTTGTTGTGTTGATTGTACCCCACTTTGACTATGGGGTTGTGTCAGAATGTGATGTTTGTCTAGCCTGCAGTGGGGTACTCTATAGCGAGTACAGCCCGAATTAGGGTTTGCTATATGTACTCAACTGCCTGCTAGTGAAAACCCCTCTTTCCTGTTTCTCTTTCCTGCCTGTAGATTCTAACACGCAAGTCCTGCCTAAACGCCATGCGCGGTTCGCTACCTGCTATTAGAAATGTGTCGATTTCGGTGCGCTCCTTACGGTGTCGGTCATGCTATTGCCTTGGACGCAATGTTGGACGTCCGCTTACAGGTCTACGTTCCCCGATTTCCCTTTTGTTGATTTGCTTTGTTATATGTCG
Source organism: Closterium sp. Yama58-4 (assembly GCA_947470075.1). NCBI lineage: Eukaryota > Viridiplantae > Streptophyta > Zygnematophyceae > Desmidiales > Closteriaceae > Closterium > Closterium sp. Yama58-4. Next base: position 133,980 of record CANIUD010000764.1, read on the forward strand.
TGGCCCTGGTCGTCACGACGAGTACTATCCGCCAATGACACAGAGTGGGGCCTTAAAATGCGCTTCGATATCGGAAATCGTATACTAGGCAGCTTAGTCAGGTATGCTTTCGATGATTATTCTACTTGGAATTACCTTGTCTTCACACGCCTTGCTACTATGAATATCGCATACTCTCGTCGCTACTGTGACACCCCCCGTGTGGCGTCTTTTCTACTGTGTTCCCGCTAAAACCGGCCACGTTGCCGCTGTCTCTTCTAAGATAACAATAGGCATCAATGAGCACGTTAATGGTCGTGTAACCCATGCCCAACTTGAAGTTCAAGTGGACCCAACTAGAATGTCTGCGCATTCGCACCCCAGCTTTCCGACCTTGTTCACACGTAGATTTGTTTCCCAAGTTCCGTGTGAAAATGCACAGCCAGTTTGCGCGCGACAATTGTCAGTTGCCGCAACCAATTGCAGTGGTTGGTAAACACTTCCTCAATCGCAGGCCAATCATGTAGCTGCATTGTTTCTCTCGTCAATTTTGTCAGACCGAACAGTAAGTTTCCCCCCGTACCCTTGCCAAAGCCTCACCCTCCAAGCCCCAGCGATCCTCGGTCATTTCAAGCTAGGCCCGGGTGCACAATTTTGCAGTCTCGTTTAAAGGGGTACACTCCCTTATTGCAGCAAAATCCAACCGTGCGACTCCAGACGGTTACGAACTGCTTGGGCAGAATCCTGGCCACTGCTGCTGCCTGATGCTGTCTGCCCTGACGGTCCAGATGCTCCGTAACCGTACGCGACTCTCCGCGTCATTCTGCAGCTTCGCATTCAGTCTCGGTATTGTGTGCTTCACTTGCTGCAGTTAAGAGTGCACAATGTCTTTCCCATTTCACTATTCATAACACCTCCCCATATATTTTTCAGGCTTCGTTGTATTGACAGCAGTTGTGATTACAGCTTTGTCATGCACTTCCGTGCAGCTTTTTCATTTACAACTCTCAACATTTAGTAGCATAAAAAACTAGTTATACGC
>CANIUD010000764.1:137500-155099 GCA_947470075.1 Closterium sp. Yama58-4
TTTTCGCTTCATAGATATTCTATAGCTAGCTCTTCTAGACTTCTACATGTGTGAACATGCCCCTCCTCCATGTTCCTGCTGTCTTCATGCTCTGTCACCAGGAGTGTGAGTGAGCAGGCTCTCATGAAGCCAATTCCAGATGCCATTAGCGGTCTGCAGAGGCTTCAATCACTGTGAGCCACGCTATTTCCCTCCTGTGCTTTCTCACTGTATCTATTCGCTTCGTCCATCCCAGCATTCACTGTGCCCTTTCTTCCGTACCTCTCTACTTCTGCACAGGAAACACTGGCTGTGCCTGTTATGCTTTTGCTTTTGAGTCGACTCAGAAGCGCACCTCTCCACTTCATTACACACCAAGCACTGGCTGCGCCTGAAATTTCTGTGCTCGGTGTGCACCGAAGCTGCTTTTTCCTTCCCCATGCTCTGAATCTGTGCCTATGCTGGCGAATCCCGTGACTGCGCATGCTGCAATCAAGTATGCTTTGTGCTGCTTGCTCACAGGCGAGCTTCCCGAGATAATGAAGAAAATATCACAAGATATACGTCAGTATACGCCAACGTGCCCATGCTTCACCTTGTGCCGGTGCCTGCCTGCCTCCCCCTGCCTGCCTGCCTGCGTGCCTGCCTGCCTGTCAGCCTCTGCCTCTGCCTCTGCCAATTGCTCCATGCAGCACTCTGAAAAACTGCCACCTGCTGGGCCCACTGCCGTCCGCACTCTTCACTCTGCGCCACCTCACTGAACTGTGAGCTCCACTGCACCCCCTGCATTTCCTGCACCTCCTGCAGCCCCTACTAGAGCCTGGGAACTGTGTGCTGTGCGTATGGCTCGTGAGAGGGCCTTCCTGCGTCCGATTGTGAACTCTCATTTCTTGGAGGTTGCGAGCGAGCTAGAACTGCCTGTCATGACATTGAATAAGGCTGGCTCCCGAAAGCTGATCAAGGTTCTTGCTCCCAAAAGCTGATCAAGGTTCTTGCTCCCAAAAGCTGATCAAGGTTCTTGCTCCCAAAAGTTGATCAAGGTTCTTGCTCCCTAAAGCTGATCTTGGTTGGTTCTTGCTCCCAAAAGCGGATCATGGTTCTTGCTCCCAAAAGCTGCTTGCTATGCTATCCTTCTTTCCAACCTATGTGTAGTATTCACTAGGGCACTTGCCATGCCAGGATGATACTGCTACTATGGCACATTCCCATGCTTGTGCGGCGGGGGGATGGTTGGGGGTTGCGTTGTGTGCCAGGAATCTGAACTACAACGACCTTTCTGGGTCCATCCCCGCAGACATCAGCAAGCTTAGCAACCTGCAGTATATGTGAGGAAGCAGTAGTCCAGTGCATGTGCACGGCACATGTTGCAGTGTGTTCATTCACACATGGTACTTCTATGTTGTGGTACACTGTGTTCACATGAGGTGCTGTGATGTGGTGCTGTGTTCGCATGGCCTTGCTGGGTCACCTTGTAGAGGGCATGACGCCAGCATTCATTCATAGCTGCACGTTCTCTAGCACCCGCCTTGGATTGGCATATTAGCTTGAGCCTAAGATTGGCATATTGATTGTCCTGATTGGCTCGACCTTAGGCCTTGGAGTGGTCACTTGACATGTCATGGGAAGGCTGTTTTTCCAATCTACCCATCATTCTCTTGCTCTTTCATCAAGCCTTATTCTTTGAACCCCCCCAACAACCAGCCCCATCCAATCATTCCCTTTATTCCCCCCTGTCAATCATTTAAGTCTAACATTCTCTGGGTTTCCCGCTCATGTCCGCTGCACTGTCACATGTTTGTCATGTCCTGCGTTTGAGTCGAATTTTGAGTCGAGGTGACTTTTGAGTCGACTCAAAAGTCATCCTGCCACGTGTGGTCGTGTCATGCGTTTTGAGTCTACTCATAACACGAATCATGTCATCTGTGGGCATCCCTGCACTCCAACTTTCGTTGGACCCTTACTGCAGCGGCATGCAGTGGAATGCTGTGGACGGTTCACTGCCCCTGGAGATGTCCTCCCTGAACAAGCTTACAACCCTGTGAGTCATTGTCGTTGCTACTACTGATGCTGTTGCTGCCCCTGCACCTGCCTGCCCCATACTGGTCTACTCCAAGGATGCCAGCATTAGCAGCTTCTGTACCCATCATCACCAGACTGCATCCCCCTCCAGCTTGTTACATTCACGTGCGATTTGGAGCCTTGCTTTTCTGCCACGTTCAAGGGACACTCGCGAGCCACTCACTCTCCCTGTGCTTGATTGTCTGTATACTGTATGCATGCATGCGATTGATTGTCCATGTCAGGGGGCTAAGCCACAACGCTCTTTCTGGGTGGCTGCCAGGCTTTTTAACTCGGCTCTCCAACCTTGCCATCTTGTGTGTGCCAGTCCCTCTCATCACACTCTCTCTCACCCTATGCACAGTCCCACACGGCATCCCTCACGATGCGGCCCTGCTTTTTCTCTTCGCCTCTCTTTAACGTGATCCCACTTGGCATCCCACACGACCTCTGCAGCGCGACCCCTCCCTCCTTCCCCATGCCTCTGCTGGCTATGTTTGATCCGCTCTCTCTGTCGTGCCCCAGCGATTATATATCCCCATCTCTCTGGCTGATTTTGTCTTGCAGGTTTGCCAATTTAAAGCTGTCATGACGTATTAATACGACCTTTGCAACACTCTTCTGTTGCCGTTTCTCCCCTCCTGTTGTCCCACCTCCCCGTTCCACCAACCTCCACTTCCTCTCTGCCACCCTGTTTGTTCGGCATCTCTAGATCCCTGAGCTACAACAGTTTTACAGGACCCCTGCCCGACATTTTTTCCCAGCTGCAACGACTGTCACAACTGTGAGCACAGCACAGCCCAATCGGCTGCTATTTCTGCCGACACTCCTGCTCCTGCCATTCCACCTGAATTTCTTTCCCACCTGCAAGGACTGTCGCAACTGTAAGCACAGCACAGCCACCCACCCACCCACCTACCCACCCATCAGGAGAGCTAGACATGGGCAGTCAAGTCGAGTTTTGGCTCGACTCGACTTTAAATCGAGTCGAGTCAGTTAAAATATATTTTTGACTTGCCTCGAGTCGAGTCGAGTCGACACAAGGGGAAAGGTCGATGCATCGTCCGACTCGACTTCAGAGAGTCGAATCAGCAACGCTTCGGCGAGTCGGCTGACTCCATTCCTGCTAAGCTGACTCGGTAGTCACCAATTTCAATCGTGCGGGTTCCCGTTGTCAAATTCGCCATGCAGTTTCCTTCCCCCCGTCACTCAATTTCCGCCCTTCAATCAATTTCTGTCCGTCAATCAATTTCCGCCCGTCACACAGTTTCCCTCCCCCCTCATGCGCAGTCCTTCCGTCATGCAAATTTCCCCCGTCATTCAATTTCTTCCCCCAACCCCACTGAATTCCCCCCCGTCACTGAGTTTTCATGTGCGCACAAAACGACTAGGGCGGATGGGGAGTTGGGGGGGCGACAACAATGTTTTTGTTGTTTCAGGCACATCGCGAATTCAGATCTGAACGCGACTGTTTTTTTTTTGGGGGGAAGGGGGGGGGGGGGGGGGGGGGCGGGGCGCCCCTTGAAAATACCTGAAGGTTGAGTCGAGTCAAGACAGACTTGCGAGTCGAGTGACTCGATCTCGAGTCAAAACCTGACTCAACCGCAGAAGTCGAGCACGAGCCGGCAGTTAATTTCTTTCGACTCGACTATGGCTCGACTTGACTCGACTCGACATAAATCCCGACTCGACTATGACTCGAGGCGACTCGCCTCGACTCGACTCGTTCCCATGTCTAAGGACAGCATTTTACTATCATGTAGAAGCCTTGATGATGCCCATACCGGGGATCAAGCTTACAGTGGAAGCCACCATCTCTTCATCATTGCATCAGCGTTAGCTCCCACCCGCTTGTGCCGTGCTGCCTCTGCTGCTGCCTCTACGGCTTTGCTATTTCCCATTGTGGTTTGTGCTGCCTTGCTGCCTGGATTATCCCATGTGAAGGTACCTGGAGTACAATAGGCTGCAAGGAAGCATCCCCTCATCGCTTGGAGCCCTCTCTCAGCTGCGCATCCTGTGAGTCCGAGGCTCGACACAGGGATGGACGGATGGAGTGATGCGAGGCCAGCATGTTAGTAGAGTACAGCATATGCATGTCTATATTCGTGCAAGTGTTACACCCAAAGTTGGGTGGGTGTAAAGTTTGGGTCAAGGCGTCCCAACCACATTGGGTTGGGCGCTTCCGAACCCAATTCGACCGCAACTGACGGGGGAGGGAACCAACTTGGTTGGTTTATCCAAACCATTATTTGCCCCCACGGACTTGATGGTCAGCCCAAAGCATTTTCGGTGACCATTCTCATTGGACGTTCAATAATGCATAGGCTGCCCAGCCAAGTTGCCCTGAACTTCATCTCCTAAATTCACAATTGAGATTCTTTCACAGCAAACACCACCATTTCACTTCCTCCTCTTGCCAGACTTTCCTGCACAAGTCATTCTGTAGAGGCCATAGCAGTAGAGCATCGTGATAGTGAGCAGAGCTGTTCTGCTTCTCTCTCCACACCAACCAGCAGCAAGCATTTGCACAAACATCACTGAAGCTGGCGGCATTGTTCACGGACTTCGCTCCTTGCCCTTGTGCTCCTCTGTGTGCCTATGCATGGACTTACGCACGCCCCTATGCGCAGGGTGTTGGGTGTGAATGACTTGAATGGCACCATTCCATCCTCCCTGGCTCACCTCAAGAGCCTACAAGTCCTGTGAGCACCCACCTTTGCTGCTTCTGTTTTGTTTGTTTGTTTGTTTGTTTGTTTTTTTCTTTTTTTTTTGCTCGCTTGCTTTCCATCTTCTAAGCCGTTCATGACTAACTGCACATCCAATCAATTGTTTTGTGTTGCACGCAGAGTGACCCCTTTCAATCCGCTCTTCCCGTCCTTCAACAGCCCCCCTTGTCAGCAGACCCCTCGTTTAACATTCCTCATATCGTGCCAGCACACTCGGTATATCACCCCCTTCATCCGCCCCCTTGCAACACCCGCAGGTCCCTCCGCAACTTGCGTCTGCACGGCGTGGTGCCCCCGCCTCTCAGCTCACTGCAGAAGCTGTGGCACCTGTGAGTGTCGTGTGTAAGCTGGAGCAGTATGTCAGGTAGGCATGTTTTCTCTGGGCCTGCCTTGCTGCTTCCACGCGGCACTAGGTGGCGAGCTGGCTGTGTGCCTTGTGGTCGCGAGGTGGTTCATGACTGGCGCAGCAAAGGCGTCGCTCAAATCAAAGGAGCTGAGTCGTTCAAGTGGGTCGAGTCACGGCTTGTTCCGTTCCCCAGGCATGCTGATGTATATGTTGATGGATATGTTGATGTATGGCATTCATGCTGCCACATTAGGTGACGGTTTAGCAACACCCATTTGTTAAACCCCAGACTACATGGGTGTTGGCCAATGCAGCAAATTCCTTGGGTGATTCTTCGTTTCTCGTTATGCCTGTTCTCAACCCATCGTAGGCATGAGCCATGAGCCGATCAAGCCGAGCCTTAGGCAGCTGGCCGCTTGTTGAAAAAGGGAGGATCTCGACGTGGCTGGTCATGATCTGGAGAGCTTGTTTCCTTACTATAACGGGATGTTTTACCCTAAGGAAAACATAATTTGGGAATTTAGATGACAACGGATGGATATCAGGACGGTAGGTAGGAGCGAAGGCAGGCATCAACAAGAATGGGACGTGCCTCACTTTTGTGTGACGATGCTGTCGACCATTTGATGAGCTGAGGCCCGGTTGATCAAGTGACGATGCCGACCTGCCTTGCATGCATTGCACGGAACACTCAGTTGGCCTGGCACGACTTGTGATGACCGGAACCCTTCAGTTCAGTTCAGAAGAGGAGTTAAGGCAGTGGGTTGAGTCATGGGCGCATGCCCCCATTATATTCCCTTGCTTACTTCCTTGTTCGAGCTGCCTGCTTTGGTTGTTCGCTTCTCTTCGCGTCTCTGTTCATGTTGTTCAAGCGAGACATTGGCTTGTCGGCGTGTCTCGCTTGTGTGAGTCGGCAAGCCGGTGCGTCGTGCCGGGTGGTGTGGTTTCCACTCGGGGCGAGCCAGCTGCGTTTTTGATTTGACTGAAAACTTGAGCCACGCGGTCTGATCTCCTCTCGGGGCGAGCCGATTTTTTAGGCTCCTCAAAAAAGTCAAGCTGGGTGGTCTGGTCTTCACTCGGGACAAGCCGGCTGCGGGAGGGAAGTGACCACTTGACGAGTCGAGTGCCAGACCCAATCCACACACTCTCTTGTTTGTCAAAGCTCCACGCACTTCCTGGACCAGGTAATGACACGCTTAATCCAAAATTCTGTCGCATGTCACAAGGGCACGCATGAAGGCAGGTGAGTTAACAAGCAAGTCAAGGAAGTCTCGATCCTTATGGCGGCATATGATGTGCCTGAATGTGTGTGGCAGGGGGCTGCCACGTATTGACACGATGGCTCCAAACTGGGCCTCCATTAGACTCAATCCTCATGGTGGCATGTGATGTGCCTGCATGTGTGTGGCAGGGAGATGACATCAACATTTCTGTCAGGATCCCTGGCGCCCATTGTGGCTCGCATGACAAGCCTGAAGACATTGTAAGCACCAAGGGAAGGAGGTCAAGTGTAGGCGGCGAGCATGTGGCACGCAAAGTGGCTCGTAGCATGACGTGTGTGCCACTGATCCTCATGAGCTTGCTCAAGATTCTCGGATATGTGGTTGGTATGGCAGTTTCTACATCCTCTTTCACTCTATGTCGGATTAAACGCGTCTAGCGTATATATGCGTGTCGTATATACACTAGCGTTTGCACGCAACACGCTTGAGGGTCGGATTAGGCATACACTTTTTCGGGCAGGGAAAGATCATTTCGGGCAGGGTGGAAAAAATGTACCGCCTATCTCATCTCACTAAAACGTGCCCTAGCATTTTCCTGAGTCCTATCGGTGGGTGGGGTGGGGCGTGGGTAGACATCATATCTAGAGAGAGGTGTAGTGTTGGAGAGGCTTGTCAAGTAGGAATGTGCGGGGACTCTGCTGGAAGCGAGAATGCAGGTAGGAAATGACGGGTTAGGAGTTGGGCCGGATGGTATGTACTAGTGTGAGATTTGTTGGGGGGTTGAATTCGATAGGTTGGAGTTTGTGGATGATGTGGTTTTCAATGCGGTAGAAGGAATGGGTTCCAATGCCTAGATGGGATCTGAAATTTGACATTTTGATTTGAGATGTGCCTGGAAACTTCGAAGTCAGATCCCAGCTTCCCTAGACCACGGATTTGCATTTCGACTCAGGCGAAATGCTCACCAAAAAATTCGCATATTTTCCGCGTTTTTTTTTTTTTTTTTTTTTTTTTTTTCCGGGCTGCCTGAAAATTTTTATGGCTGCTTATCGCGTATTCGCTAGCGTTTAGCGTGTTGCGTGTACACGCTAGTGTACATACGCTAAACGTGAAGGGCATGTTGATAAAGTTGCCACGTTCGGTTTTTCCATATCCTCGTACTATACCCTCCTTGCTGTCGTGCGCCATACAACGGGCATGTCTCTTGTTGAAGGTTGCTGCTCAATGGTGATTGCGTATGCACTGCCTCCATCCCCATGCATGTTCCTGTCAGTTCACAACTTCATTGTGTTTTTTTATCCAGCCCATGACTATCGCATCCCTTCTCCATCAGCATCTCTGTAGGGATACACTCTACAACGGTTGGGAGCTAGACTACGGGGTTGGCACGAGTTCTATGAGTGATCGTAGATTTAACTACGTTTCTTAGCACTTGCACACTCACGGTAAAATTTGACAAGAGTTTCCACTAGCAAAGTTGAGAATACAGAATGATTGAACAAGCAATGGTCGACCGTCTACCAGCGTTGCGTAGAGGAGCCGCGCCAGCGGTGCAGAAAGGAGGCCTGCCAACAGAGCAGGTCGATGATGTGCCAACGCTGCAGCAAAACGGCTGTCCAGTGTTGCACCCGTAGAAGACAATAGTGCGCACTGGACAGCCGTTTTGCCCGAAGTCGCCTTCGCCATCGCCACCTCGGCGTCGTTCGCCTGCCTCCGCAGAACATCGCGAAGGTAACATGGTCGACTGGGTCGACCACCCAAAGCCCTAGTCCACGACCTCCCTTGTCGACCACAGCTCTCGCCTAGGACCGCCCTGGTCGACGGACCCCTTCGTCGACCAACATGGTCGACCGCAGCCGTCGAGCTCCATCTTCGAGAGCTCCTCGACAGACCTGCGCAAGCCAACGAACTGCTTCGTCAACCTCCCCTGTCGAACTCGACCGCCGGCTCCCGTCGACGGCGGCATTGCAGCGGTCGCCTGCAGGTCGACATCTCCGTCGACCAGCACGTGTCGAACCCTGCAGAACAGTCGGCCGCACCACCCACGCGCCCGACCAAGGAAGTCAGCGTCGCCTAAGCGAGGGCGGGGCCAACGACCCACTCCCGTCAACACTCCCCTGCCGCGCTGACGCTTGGGCACCCAACCCACACGGCAGAGCTATACGGAGAAAACTCGTCCTCGTCGTGCACCCCACACATAGCACGCCGTCACCGCACCAGCCGTGCAGAAGGGCACGGCACCTACTGCTGCACGTCGTCATCACCGTCGCCGACGTCCGCGAGGCGCACCAGGCCGATCGCGATAGAGCACCACTTAAAGGCCGGAAAGTGCATAGACTTTGTCAGGAAGTCGGTCGGCTGCCCATCTGCTGCAGCCAAGCGTAGCGTCGCTCCATGTGCTTGAGGTTGCCCTTCAGCCCCAAGCCCTCAGCGACTGTGATAACCGACTGGTTGTCCATCGAAGGACAGTTGGCGTCCCAGCGTCGAGCAACTGGAACTCTGCAAGAAGGAAACGAAGTCGACGTCCCTCTTTGCCGGCTTCCGCGGCGCGACGTACTCCTTCTCGGTCGAGGAGAGCGTCACGCATTTGATGCGCTGGCTCGACCAAGAGACCGCGGCCCTTTCGAAGACGAACACGTAGCCACCTGTGCTCGTCCGGTTCTGCTGATCGCCCTCGTCGTCGGCTTACACGTAACCAACCAGGCACAGCGACTCTGGTCCACTGCCAAACTGTAGGGCGGTGTCACCGGTGTCCGTGAGGTAGGCGAGGCAGCGGTCGACCTCGCGCCAGTGCTGGTCACTCCTCACCGTGAGGCCGCTCCCCAGCTTGCTGCACGCAAAAGCGATGTCGGGCCTCGTCGTCGTCGCCGCAAACTGCAGCGAGCCGACCTTCTGCCGGTACTCCTCCTCCTTGCGCGCTTGAGCATCCTCGTCTTCGAACGTAAGCTCAGCGTTGGCGTCGACAGAGACTGGCGTCTTCGGGGTTCGCTCAGTCTGCTCCTCGTCGATGAAGCGCCTGCGCAGCTTGTCGACGTAGCTCTGCTGATGCAGCCACAGCTTCCTCGCCGACCTGTCACGCACGATCTCCAGCCCGAGGTACTTCTCAACCCACTTGATCTCGCGTAGCTCAAAGGCAGCCTCCAACAACTCCTTGAGCATCACGGTGCTGCTGCTTGTGGCGAGCAAGTTGCCGACATAGACGAGCACCCAGCACGTCACACCGTCGTCGCCGACCTTGAAGTACAGCGCATCATCGACCTGGCTCTTCTTCCAGTCGGCGCCAGTCAACACGTTGTCGAGCGCCTTGTACCACAGCAGCGACGACTGCTTCAGCCCGTACAAACTCTTCAGCAGTTTGCACACCGGGCTGGTCCCGTCGCCATAGTAGTCCGGCTCGTACATGTACAACACCCTGTCGAGCTTGCTTTGCAGGATGGCGTTCCTCATGTTGAGCTGCGTCAGGTTGAGGTCGAGGACAGCGACGATGCTGAGGAAGATCCTCAATGTGATGTAGCTGCTGATCGGCGCGTACGTCTCATCGTAGTCGGCGCCATACACCTGCGTGAAGCCTTTCACGACCAACCTCGCCTTCTCCCGGGCGACCGTGTCGTCGACGTGGTACTTGGTCATCAGGACCCACCGATTCTTTATGATGTTGACCCCGCGCAGGCGTTCGACCAGTTCCCACGTGCCATTGCCGATGAGGCTGCAGATCTTCTTGTTCATGGCGGCCTTCACCGCCTTGCCTTTCCAGCTCGCCAGCGCCTCCTTCACCATCATCGTTGCGATGTCCCATCGGTAATCGTGGTCGGCGTGCACGTCAGGGTCAAGCTCAGGCAGGTCGACGTCAGTGTCCGCTTCGTCGAGCAGCGTGGTGAAGGCGGCTGGTGTTAGACAAGCGTGGAAGCTCAGCCGCTCGGGCGGCCGTCGAGCTCGGCCCAAACGTCGCAGCTCAGGCTTCTCGACCGGTACCTCCACCACATCACTGTCGGTGGACTCCTCCCCCTCCAACAACTCCCCTTCATCGTTGACCACCTCGTCGTCGACGAGCTGCTTCACCAACATTCGCTCCTCGACCAACTCCTCCCCTCTCTTCGGCCCGCTTGCTGACTTCCCGGGCTGCTGCTCCCCTGTCGGCGCTCTCCTGGTGCCTCCTTTTCCACCAGCTCCCCTGTCTGCTGTTCCCTTGTCGTCGACGGCTTCACGGCCTCGTCGACGAGCTTGGCGTCTCGTCCGCCACCGGCAATGCCACTGGCCGGCACCACAGGCGACGCCTCATTGCTCCCCACATCGCCGGAGGTCGACGACCCGGTCGACACAGGGACGTCCGCGAGGAGGGGTAGGGTAACCGGAACAGGAGGAGGAGTAGAGGGCGGGACATCCCCGACGTCCTCATCAGCAGGCTTGTCAACCTCGGCGAGCAGCGAGAACGTCGCCGTCGAGATGTCCGTTGGCGGGTGCGCCTGCGTCCGCCCCGACGCCGGCCCATACTTCGCCTTCCACACCTCCAGCGACAGCGTCTCGTAGAAGATGACCTTGACGACGCAATCACCTTGTTGTTGGTCAAGTCCAGCACCTCTCAGTCTTTGCTCTCCGGCGATGCACCGAGGTGAAGTCCCCACAGTGCTGCTCGGGGTGTGCTGTCGTCCCCGGCGGTGTCGTCGACCGCTCCAAGCAGTTGCGCACCCAGACGGCCTGCCGCAGGGCGAGGTGCCACCAGTGGTGCTGCACACCCATGTGCAGCAGCATCGTGCGCACGACTTCGACAATCGTACGCATCTCCCGCTCTTCCATACCGTTCCGCTGCGGATTGTACGGGCACGTCAAGTCGTGGACGATGCCCTTCCCGTCGACGAAGGCGGTAAACTCCTTCCAGAGGAACTCACCACCGTGGTCCGATGCCCTTACCAATGTACAGATCATCCGTCTCCTTGTACGTCGACAGAATGAACCGCCACGCCTGGTGGGCAGCATGAAACTCCGCGCGTAGCTCCACGTCGTCCACGTCCGGTGCCGGCACGTCGCCATCGGCGAAACCCTTCAGCCCGGCGATCTCCAGCTGGGGCTCGATGGACTCCCTCCACGTGATAAGGTCCCGTCGACCTTGCAGTGGCACTGTCACGGCGATCTTGTCTGACGAGGACCTAAAGTACCCATACGCTGGCGCGATCCCGCCCACCGTCACGTGCGTCGTCGACGTGGGCCTCCCACTGCTTTGCTGGAGTAAACGACGTCGACCCTCGCGACCACCGTCGACCGCTGCACTTGCGCCTGGCTCCCGCGGACTCCACCGTCAGCCTTGATCACACCTCTCTTCTTCGTGTCCTCCGTGGACGACGCCCTCGTTTCGCACCGGTCGAGGTGAAGCAGGTCGGGAGGGGTGTTTTGTCGCCCACTGCGCATGGTTCCCAAGATAACCACATCCAAGAGGAGTACCTGCCCGAACTCGCCAGCCGCGTGGCGTCTCGTCTCATCAGACAATCGAGCCTCTAAGGTGTCCGCTACACCCGCTTCAACTACGGGGTCGACCATGGCGACTAAGACGGCTGCCGGCCTACGAACGACTTAGGTAAGTGAAAGGTCAGCTACTAGTTTGAAAGTTCCTTGCGGGGCCGTCCACGCTCACCGCACCATGTAGGGATACACTCTACAATAGTCGGGAGCTAAACTACAGATTTGGCATGAGTTCTATGAGTGATCGCAACTTTGTCTGCGTTCCTTAGCACTTGCACACTCACGGGAAGATTTTGCAAGAGTTTTCCACTAGCAAAGTTGAGATTACAGGATGATTGAACAAGCTATGAAAAGAATGATCTTATCAGTGACTAGCAACCTAGTAGCCAGGCAAGTCAACTGTCAGCACAGCATAGTCGATCGCCTGCCAGCGTTGCGTACAGGAGCCGCGCCAGCGCTGCAGAAAGGCGGCCTGCCAACTGAGCTGGTCGACCGCGTGCCAACGCTGCAGCAAGGCGGCGTCCAGCGTTGCACCGTCACGCATCTGTCAGCTATTATCTGCGCTTGACAAGCCACATCGACTTCGGGATACCAGCCCGAAGTCGCTTTCACCATCGCGGCCTCGGCGCCGTTCGCATTCCTTCACAGAACCTCGCCGAGGTAACTTGGTCGACTGGGTCGACCACCCAGAGCCCTGGTCGACGACCTCCCTCATCGACCACAGCTCCCGTCGAGGACCGCCCTGGTCGACGGACCCCTTCACTGACCGACACAGTCGACTGCAGCCGTAGAGCTCCATCTTCGGCAGCTCCTCAACAGACCTGCGCAGACCGACGAACTGCCTCGACAACTCTGTCGAACTCGACCGCCGGCTCCGTCGATGGCGGCATTGCTGCGGTCGTTTGGAGGTCGACAACTCCGTCGACCAGCACGTGCCGAACCCTGCACAATAGTCGGCCGCACCACCCGCGCGCCTAACCAAAGAAGTCAGCGTCGCCCAAGCGAGGGCGGGGCCAACAACCCACTCCCGTCAGCAATCTCCATCCCCGTCCCCATCCCCATCCCCATCCCCATCCCCATCCCCATCCCCATCCCCATCCCCATCCCCATCCCCATCCCCATCCCCATCCCCATCCCCATCCCCATCCCTATTTCAACTCCATCCCCATCCCCATCCCCATCCCGATCCTCATCCCCATCCCCATCCCCATCCCCATCCCCATCCCCATACCCATCTCCCTCCCCATCCCCATCGCCATCGCTGCCTGCAGGATCGTGTCAGGCAACCAGTTCACGGGGGCCGTGCCCATGCCAGCCTCCAAGAGCCTGGCCACGGTGGACGTGCAGAGCAACTACTTCTCCTCCGCTCCCACCCGCCCCAAGAACTGCTCCGCTGTGCGCCTCTGGCTCTTCGACAACTGCCTGCCCACCACCACCACCCTCTGTGGGCTCAACCAGGAGCAGCGAAGCAAGGAGAGCTGCACCGCGTTCTGTGGGGTGGGGCAGGGCGGGGCGCTGTGCGGCGGGCATGGGTACTGCTTTATGAATGATAGCAGCAGCAGTGTGGCTGAGTGTGTGTGTGAGGAGCACTACTCCACTCGCAACGACCCGCACACATGCACTTACACGAGTAAGCAGATTAATGCATGAGCAAATGCTAAGCACCGCTTGGCGTTTTGTGTCTTCCACTTGAGCATCATTAGCACTGTGTCATCATTCCTGCACCAAGCCATCTTCCTGCCTCATCTCTCCCAGTTCCCATCCTGTTCTCTTTCACCCCTCCAGTTGACCCTGTGCAGGCCTCCTCTGCTTCCACCCCCATGATGCTGAGTGGCTCGGCGCTGACCTCTGCTGGCGGCGCGCTGCTGCTCACCCCCAAGGCCAACGTCAAATGGGGCACGGCTTTCACAGCGGCGCCTCTCCCCCTCTTCTCCTACTTCAACACCAAGGCCACATGCGGTTACCAGCTCGCCTTCAATGCATCCCTTGCCTTCTCGCTCGACCCGGACTCAGAGGCGGGCGGGGATGGGCTCATGTTTGTCGTTGCTGCGGCGATGCCAGACCGGCTGGGAAGGGTGGGGAAGCGGAGTGTGGCAGTAGAGTTTGACTCGGTACTGAGTGTAAAGCACAGCCACCCCAACGACAACAACGTTGGTGTCAATGTGGGCGGCTCACCTGTGTCCCTCGCCTCTGCCACGGCCCCTCTCATCCTCAACGACGCCCACACCAAGCACGCCTGGATCCACTACGACCCCACCAGCGGTGGCACCCTTCCGAGTCTTCCTCTCCTCCGACCCCCAGCAGCCCCCCACCCCCACCCTCCGAGCTCGATTTTCCCTCTGCTCCATCCTGCATCCCAAGGCGTCCAGTGCTTCATTCTATATCGGCTTCAAAGCGGCGTCCACCGCTGGCCCACAAGCACACTTGATCCTCAACTGGACCTTCACTGCAGGTATGCACATCTCAGGTATGTATGCCCCTCTCATGTATGTATGTGTGTGCCTCTTAGGTATGTGCCTCTCAGGTATGTGCCTCTCAGGTGTGTGCCTCTCAGGCTGATTTTTATGGGATATACACGTTTCGGTTTCACTACCGTTGAGACTTGTCCCGCTCCTCTTGTCGCTTGTATCCAATTGGATTATGCCTCCATATCAATGCCTTCTGTTACTGCTTGCCACTAACCCACTCCGTCCATGCGGTTTGCTACTGTGGGTGCAGATGTTCTGCTCAACCCACGATTTGACCCTTCAAGTGAGTATGCTTGGCTTTTCTTTCTCACCGTGTGTGAGTCTATTCCTATAGATTCTTTCTCCCCTTGACTCTTAACACGGCTCCTCTCAACTCCAAACCCTCGCAACTCCCACTCCTCCTTCCTCCGTGCACCAGACTTGGCGTTGGGGTTGGTGGATTTTTTCTCATCGCAGGACTTCAACTCCTTCTTCCACTACGCCAGTGCGGGCTTCAACCCCACGCAGGACAATAGCCCCGCGTGGGCTTTCAAGTCCTACAGCACCTGGGTCTGGCATGAATTTGTCTGGCCTGTCAAGAACCAACGGGGCTGCGGTGAGTCGTATGTCTGCAAAAGGTGTGAATGGTAGGATAGGCACAAGGTATGGCTTAAAGTTGAAATTTGTGATGAGGGGGTTCTTGAAATGAGAGAACTGAATGCGTCGAAGAAGCTTCCGCACCCACAGGCTTTTTTCCGGGTCCTCGAGACGCTTCTCCGTTCCTTCCATTAGCTGCAGCAGATCATAGTGGTCAAGTATGTTCTCCATCTTGAAAATCCACTCAGCAAAGTTGTCCAGGCAAGGCCAAACACTCTAAGCTCATCCTTAAAACGACCAAAACTTGGTTGCATAGAAGCTAGAGATGAGCACCGGGCAAACATCGAACATGTTCGCCCGAACAGTCAGGAACACATTCAGTGGGCGAACCGAACATGTTCGGTTTGCCCGAACACTTTTACAGAAATGATATGCTTGATGTTCGCCCACTGTGGGCGAACATCTTAAAGGGGGGCGAACAGTTGACATGTTCGGGTTCGCCCACTGCAGGGGGGGGGAATCTGCTTATGTTTTAGTGGATATGAGCTTTTGTTGGGATATTGGATGCTCATTCCTTTACCGTTCCCACCCCTTGGATTCACCCTTAAACCATGAAAACCTGTTTCAGAATCATGAAATGGGGTCCACTGAACTAAACCAATGCTGAAACTAGAAGTTTCCACCAAGGTAACCGTGACGTTGTATAACATAAGGCGATATCTGCTTGTACAACCCTAAAAAACGGCCTTATGTTTGCCTAACTAACAGTTGATGGTGGCGCTAGTTTAGGAAGGTACTATGGGTGGCGGATTGGCTAGCCTTAACCCTAGAAAAGTAGATCGAGCTGTGAAACAGCACGATCTACTTTCCCCGTCACTTTCGCTGCTGGAATGATGTTCGGGAGAACACGATACATGCCCAAACATGTTCGATGTTCGGGCATTTTACATTTGTGCGCCGCGAACATGTGGGCATTTAACAAAAAAAAAAAAAAAAAAGTTTGGTTCGCCCCCGGACAAGTTCGGGCGAACCGGACCCGTGTTCGCCATTTTGCTCATCCCTTATGGAAGCCATGGGGGGATCATGGGGTTGGTCTTGAGCTTGGGCTTCTCCACTGCCGCCGACCTCTGCCACCCCTTTCCTCAGGTCTAGCCATTGTCGAAACTGCTTCAAGAGGCTCTGATACCACATGTTATAATCACAATCTGCTCAAATGTGCCGAAAATGAAAGATAGAGTGCACAGACGGATTTCTGCAGAGCAGTTTTAAAACTTGATAGCGGACTGACCACATCACTAAATGGCGTGTTATTAATTGAATTTGGAGCGTTTTACCGCTGTCTACAATTACCAAGTTGAATTACACGATTTGATAAAGAACAAACAACATGAGAGTAGTTTGAGCGAGCGGCGGGTCTAACAAAGCAGCTATAGCGTTAAGACATAAGAAAGGTACGAGTAGGGAATGACTCTCTGCCTCTACAAACCCCAAAAGTCGAGTTCTAGGGAGCTGGAATAGTGCCACATAGTCCTCAACCTCGAAAGGTGTGAAAATCACACCACCATAAAATTCTACACAAAGAACTACGTTACAATACACAATACAATGAACTATTTTCACTATCTTGGTGTTTTCTGTGTTTTCGCAAACTCTGAAATCATTGATTCTTGAAACCAAGACTCCTGGTTTTGAGCATGAATTCTTTCTTGAGTTTTTCAATGCTTGCTACACACACCTGCGACACGCCGAACTATCGACACACGTCATAATAGAAAGCGCACACGACACGCAAACGACAACATGACATGCGACTAGCGAAAATTCGCTATTGACTCGACACACACATTCAACATCATGACTCATCATTCACACACTATTATAAGCATGAAATATATATTATCCTCCTATACCATTCCATAGAAGCACGCACAAAGACAGCAAACTGAGTGCAAACCATAGAATTGTACCAACAAAGGTATGGCTTGGAGTTGAAATATGTGATGAGGGGGTTCTTGAAATGAGAGAATTGAATGTGCCAAAGAAGCCACATGTAGCCACACATCGAGTGAGATTAATGGTCGCACTTATCATTTTGCACACTATGCCCTCCCCATGCCATGCTCCCGCACAACGCTTGCACACTCTTTGTGCGTCCCTGCCAAGTTTGTGGGTGGGAGTGAGCAGCATGGAGCATGTGAACCTTGTTGCGTACCTTGTTGTCTCCCATCCCACCACAAACCGTTTGTGAATGTCATAGCAGCATTTTCTTACAAGCTATCTTGAGATCAACCTGCCAGCAATCGTTATTCGTAATAGACTATGAGAGTATATGGGTCCGATCCCATTGTGCCCCCCTCATGCTCTCCTCCAGGTGATTGCTGGGCGTACGCAGTGGTGGCAGCGGTGGAGGCAGCCCACGGGATCGCGGGCGACTGGGCGCAGGCCCCCGTGCTGTCGGTGGAGCATCTGCGCCTCGCCCTCTCCTCCAACTGCGACGGTGGCTCGCCCACCAAGGCGCTGCAGTTCCTCCTCAACGCCACCGCGCAGGGCAAGGGCTTGCTGGAGGAGGCTGCGTACTCTCAAGGGCTGCTCTTGAAGGAAGATCGTTGGTGAGTTGCTGCATGTATTAATTATTTATGTTTGGGCATTGTTGCTTGTATCTGCTGTTGGTGGGGGGTTGTGACACTGTTTCTATGAATGTTGTTCTGTCTGCACTCTATGTCTCTCTCCATATTCATCTTCCTGCCCAGGTTAGCACCCCCAAGTACT
>CANIUD010000765.1:0-57324 GCA_947470075.1 Closterium sp. Yama58-4
TGGGTACAAATATGAAACCCTAGTTGGGGTTGTACCCCATATTGGCTACCCCACTACAGCCTACCAACATAGAACCCATTATAATTTAACACCCTGCGCACCAGAATGTCAGCAAGGACAAATACGGGGCCTGGTGCAGCATCACCGCATCATTCTGCAGTAGACCGTCCTGCGGGTGACAGACTTGCCGACGAACCAGGGCCTAACTACCTCTCCTTCTATGCTCCTAGGACTACTCTCCGATGCATCCCTGTAACACATGTTTTCCTTCTAATGAAACACGCCGCATTCCAACTCTCCCCCAGGATTCGCACTACCCCGTTTACCCCGTGGATGCACATGCTGGCGCATGTGGGGGTCCTAATCGATGAACAATGTTAGTCCCCCTCACTATTAGGTGCATCAATGTGAATGGGATCAATAAGCAAAAGAAACTCAATGACCTTCGTGGATGGCACGCCAAACGCGGCCCAAAAGCAGACATCCTTGTTCTCATAGACACTAGGTTAACCCTTAACTTCCAAAAACTCATTATGACCCTCAAACCAGCCTCATATGCACATTGTCCTTCCCCATTCATCAATCGATCCAAACCCGGGGGTATAGCGGTCCTCTTTTTCCATAATCAAATCACCATCTCCTCCCAAGAGTGCTCCCCAGACGGACGGATACTCTCCCTGCACTTTATTTACCTAGGCGAGCAACTTCGGCTCATCGCCCTATATGCCCCCTCCACCCCTGCCCTCCGGCGTCCTTGGTGGAGATCCTAGTTCCTAGCTGCACTTAATAATCCCTCCTCCGTGGCCGGCACAATCGTGGCCGGCGATTTCAACGCGGTGTGCTCGGCCGAGGACAGGAATAGACCCCCCTTGGCTCATGAAACCTCGGAAGGCGCTATTTTAACCTCTATTCTTCAGCAGTACTCACTGGTCGATTCCTTCCGTCATGTCTACCCGAACGAACCCATGTTTTCCTTGTTCGCCCTGCCACGCGCCCTGCAAGGAGACTCCCCCCCTACAGCTTCACGTCTCCGAGGCACTTAAAAGCAGGATTATAGATGCGCAATACGCTTCCGCCTCTAAGGAGCTCACTGATCACGACTTATCCCCTTCTTGCATCCTCCAATGCGAGTCCCCCAATCTTGCCCCCAGGCCCTGGCGGCTCCCTCACTCTCTTCTACGCCGCCCGCACACAGCTCACCTCGTCTCCAAGGCTTGCCAAGCTCTTCCACCCGTTTTGAATGGTGAAAGCTGGGATGCCTGGAAACTCGCTCTGTGCAATCAGCTCAAAGCCTTCGGACGCCAGGAAAAGATTCGGATAAAAAAAACATCCGAACATCTCCAAAACCTGGTCAGCCATATTCGGATTGCCCGTGCAGTCAACCCCACGGACGAGGGCCTCGGTGAGCAGCTGCGCGCCGCATCCCAACAGTTTGACAAGTACGAGGCTTTTCGCGCCGCAGATATAGCCCTCAAAGCGAAGCTGAAAGTCGAAGGCCTCCGCGAAATGGGAGTCTCCTCATTGCTGGTCGGGATTAACTCTCGTATCAAAGCCTCGCTGGTCACGTCCCTTCAATCCCCCTCAGGTGAGCTCGTCTCGGACCTCCCCACGATGAGCACCTTATGCACCACCTTCTTCCAAGACCTATACAGTGCCTCGCACCTCGTTCGATACGACGAGAATTTCTGGTCGCATGTCCCCCCCTCCCAGCTCCCCCCTCCCCCCTCACACTTCCTCCCGACTCGCGCTACCCTTCTCTATGGAGGAAATCGCCTCTGCTATCAGCAAGCTCCCGCGCTGTAAAACTCCAGGGCCGGACGGCCTGACAGGGGAACTCTTCCGCTCCTTCAAGACCAGCTTCACCCCAGCCATCCACTCCCTGTTCCTTGCCTCCTCCTCCGCCCTCCCCCCCACGATGCTGCAGGGTCGCACGGTGCTTATCCCAAAAAAAGGGGATTCCACCGTACTTGATAACCTCCGCCCGATCACCTTAATGAATTCCGACTATAAAATCCTTGCCATTTGCCTCGCCTCCTGCCTCCAACCCTTACTCCCTTCCCTCATTCACCACTCTCAAGCTGCGTTTATCAAATCCAGGAAAATCGTTGATACGCTTAATGATACTCTCGATATCTTCAACTGGGCCACCACACAAAATTCCCTTTGCTTGCCCTGACAGTTGACATTCGCAAAGCATATGATTTAGTCGATCGAGAATTCATGCTCACCTGCCTCGCAACCCTCGGTCTGCCTCCCCCGTTCCTCCATTGGGTTCGGCTTATGCATACCAATACGACCACAAAAATATCCGTCAACAACTTCTGTGGGCCGGCCATCCCTGTCCGCTCAGGTGTACGGCAAGGGTGTCCCCTCGCCCCCCTTCTCTTTCTTTGCGTTATCGAAGTTTTCCATCGCTATGCTTCTCACTTCCTTCCCAGCTTCCCCATCTCCTGCACCCAACGACGGCTAATGTCGTGCTATGCAGACGACGTGACAATATTCCTTAACTCTGACAAAAAGCTCCAGAAGGCCTCTCACGTTCTCCTTTCCTTTGCCGCGGTGTCAGGCGAATACCCGAACCGGGCCAAATGTGCCCTCATTCCATTCAACATTCCCCCCTCGGCAATCACATATGCCGGCGCCATTCCCATCCGCGGCGAGTCTGAATTCGAGCGGATCCTGGGCATCTACGTCGGTCAATCCGGCCGCTCCGACGTCACTTGGGAAAGAACCCAGACACAAATCAAAAAGACCGCTAACTTCCTTGCCAATTTACACGCTTCCTCCTCGTGCCGGAAAAACCTGTCAAATATCTTTCTGAACTCTGCCTTGACCTTCCCTGGCAGATTTCAACCCCCCCCCCCCACCCCCTCCATTCAAGCCATCGACGCAGTCGTTGGGAACTTACTCTCGTCGTCCAAATACCAAGCGGAAGGTCGTACTCACCGGCTCCTCGCTCATAACACCATATACAACAGAGTCGAGCACGGCGGGCTCGGGGCAATCCGTCCCACCACGCAAATACTTGCGCTGAACGCTCAGCGTGCACTGCGTCGCTTCTCCCACCTTCCCAACGCAGCCGTCGCAAGGGAGCTCGTACCCATCCCCTTCGGCCTCCACGGCTTCCTGCTTCACAAAGACTTCCTCGCGGCTCTCCCTGACGCCGTCCCGACCCGCCTACGACAAGAAGTCCGGAGTCTCACCTCGCTCTCCCTTAACGTGCTGCCCCCCCGCCCCGAGTTCTGGTGCATCCTGGCCGAACTTGTCCCGTTCAACCCCCTCCTCTGCAAGGAGGACGGGCGACCCTTCGGACGGCTCAAAGACGAGGCCTTCCTCTTAACGGAAGAAGTCCGTATTGGCCATCTTGTGCGCCGCGACGCCACAGGTGCCCGCCGGATGACTAAGGAGGAAATCCTGCTCAAATACCCCCCCCGCAACTACCCTTGCAGCCGCCGTATCCTCCACGAAATTTATGAGGCGATGCCGGACGAATGGTTGGCGGCCCTATCCTCCTCCCACAGCCGCGTGCCCCTGTCCTCTGGCGACTGGGTGATAATGGCGGCAGATATGCACTCCCTTCCTCGCCTCGCTTATGAAGTCGCCTCCATTATCTCAACTGATTCCTTCCAGGCCAGCGCCTACCCCATCGACCCAGTAGGTAGAATCTCGAAGGCGGCTGAGGCTCGTTGCCTCCTCCGCATTCGAGATACGGTGCAGGTGCTCGTGACAGATCGGTGGCTCTGCGGTACCTTTTGCTCAGGAGCGGGACTAGCAGCGCGATTGGAGATTCTACACGAGGGCGCCCCTTCACTAGCGACGATCAGGAGCCTGGCTTACACGCAACAGCCGCTTCCGCATGCGCAACGATGGATTAACATCCTTCCTGACCCAGGTCCCAGCCTCGTTCCTGACTACACGCACGACTTCCTAGCAGAACAACCCTCTTCGCAGCGTGACGTGCTATTTCGGCTTTACGCTCGTGCGCTGCCCTCTGGTTCACGATTCCTTTACACTGCCGATAAGGGCATATGCGGGGGGTGCAACAGAGGAGTCATTGAAGACCTGCCTCACCTCTTTTTCGAATGCGGTGTTGCCCAACCCATCACCGCGGCGCTTCAACGGACCGCCCGCCTTCACGTGGGAATTTCCACTCCAGCGGCGTTGACCCTCTTCCCTATGACCTCAGCTGCGGGCCGGGTCGCTCCCTGAAGCCTATTGGTCGGTGTGGCAGCGAAAGTCATCTGGAACTCTCGCTGGAGCCACAAATACAGACAAACCCCACACAACTCACTTGAAGCACTGCAAACCGTTCTACACCTCTTCCTACTCGCCTTCAAAATCCTGCTCTAGCGTGCATCCAACGGTTCAAAAAAGAAGAGAGCTCGAGCAGCTCACCGAGTCAAACTAGCCACCCAACACCGGCTTTTCATCTTCCCGGAACCCAACTGTCCAGCACTACACCCCGACTTCAAGGCCACATGGCTGCTCACCGATCCTTTCCGCCCACCTTAACCAACTACTTCGCTACATGTCAGCTAGATTTGCATCCTTTCTCGGGTGCCTCCACCCTTCGTGGTGGGAGGATGACGTGTCTCCACGTGCTCCCCTGGCGGGAGCCAACTCTAGCTTGTTTCCTTCTCTAGCTGCTTGCATGTTTGTAAACAGGTTACGACCTCAATAAAACCTTAAACCTTAAACCTTGGTTACCCCACCTTGGCTTGTGCGACTTTCGACAAGCCCAGAAAGAGTCCCGCAGCATGCCTTCGAAAACACCAGTCATTTTGGCATTCTACTTGCTTCAAATTCGGGTTTCGGGATCCCATGCCATAGCTGCACGCACGAAATATTCCGCGGGACATCTCCGCTGCTCTGCGCGCCGTCCGTAGTGACAACCCTCGCGCCTCCGCGCCTCTTCATCTCCCCCTCCCCCGCGCTACCATCCCACCGCCTCGGCTTACAGCGCTTGATACCGGTCTCCTTGCGCTCCGTTCCGCAGTGCGGGGAACCACGCACAACTACGCGCGCCGAAGCGCCCTATTCTGTCCGCCGTATGCCGTACCGAGCGGGTCTACTATCTTCTGTTTCCCCGCAACATCTTGTAACCTAATAAAAAACTCCCCTGCGCGAATTCCAATTCCCTAAAAGAAAATGTTACTTTGATTGCGCAAATTGTTCTCACATAGGTGAAGAGACACAGCGGGAGAGCCGGAGTATAAACCTCCGCCATCCGCCTCTCCGCGCGCCTCGACGCGTCGCCCCCACACGCCTGCTTATCATTCGCATCTCCGCCTCCCACTTCTCCGCCACGCGCCACTCCAGCCGCCGTACGCCTCATCATCGTCCGCCTTGTGGGGGTAAATTAGAGAGCGGGGGGTTAGAGCGGAAAGGGGTGAGGAGGGAGGGTGCGCGAAAGGCAAGGGTGGGTGAAGATGAGGGGAGAGGTGGGAGAGGGGGTAGGGGGATGGGTTGGCTCTGAGTGCAAGGTGGAAAGCAGGAAGCGGCAAGCAGGAGCAGTAGAGTAGAGGTTTAAAGAGAGACTGGAAGTGCCCTCCAACTTTGCTGTTACATCCCTCACCTCTCCCCCCCTTCAACTTTTCATCCCTCACTCACGCGCTTCCCCCGTCTCACTCCTCTTACTCCTTACTTTGCCACATCGGCTCCCCTCAATTTCCCTTCCTTTCATGGACCTTCTTGTCCTTCCCCTCCCCACACCACACCCTCTACCCCTCTCCCCACCATCTTCTCGCCCTACCGTTTCCTCTCTTTGCCGTGCGTGCAGGTGGGAGTGAAAATATCAGCAGTATCGCGCACACAAGACCAACACGCCTGCTGCTGCCCCTCGCACAGGAGCTAGGTGAGGAATTCAAGGAGATGCTAGGTGCAGGGGGGAAACTGCAGGGTGCAGGGAGGAAACTGCAGGGTGCAGGGGGAAAATGCAGGGTGCAGGGGGGAAACTGCAGGGTGCTGGGGGGAAACTGCAGGGTGCAGGGGGGAAACTGCAGGGTGCAGGGGGGAAACTGCAGGGTGCAGGGGGGAAACTGCAGGGTGCAGGGAGGAAAATGCAGGGTGCAGGGGGGAAACTGCAGGGTGCAGGGGGGAAACTGCAGGGTGCAGGGGGGAAACTGCAGGGTGCAGGGGGGAAACTGCAGGGTGCAGGGGGGAAACTGCAGGGTGCAGGGGGGAAACTGCAGGGTGCAGGGGGGAAACTGCAGGGTGCATGGGGGAAACTGCATGGTGCAGGGGGGAAACTGAGGAGAGTGGGGGGGGAAATGAAAAGAGCAGGGGGTAACTGAAGGGAGCAGGGGGAAACTGCAGGGAGCAAGGGTTGAAACTGCAGGGGAAACTGCAGGGGAGGGAGGGAAGGGAGGGAAGGGAGGGAAGGGAGAGAAGGGAGGGAAGGGAGAGAAGGGAGGGAAGGGAGGGAAGGGAGAGAAGGGAGGGAAGGGAGGGAAGGGAGAGAGAAGGGAGAAAAGGGAGAGAAGGGAGGGAAGGGAGGGAAGGGAGAGAAGGGAGGGAAGGGAGGGTAAGGGAGGGAAGGGAGAGAAGGGAGGGAAGGGAGGGTAAGGGAGGGAAGAATGGGACACGGGAAGGGGAGAATGGGCGGCGGGAAGGGGAATAGGGCGACGGGAAATGAGTACTGGGCGGCAGGAAAGGGGAATCGTGCGTTAGGAAAGGGGAATCAGGGGCGGGAAAGGGGGGAATCGGGCGGCGGGAAAGGGGAATTGGGCGGCGGGAAAGGGAAATCGGGCGGCGGGAAAGGGGAATCGGGCGGTGGGAAAGGGGAATCGGGCGGCGGGAAGGGGTAGCGACAACTGCGATTGCGCGAGTGCGGCCCGCTATTCTGCACTTTGAGGCACCGCGCGTCGTATTCACAGTGGCGTGAGGACGCAGCGTGAGGCGGCGAAGCCACGCCGCCTTGGGCGACGAGGGGAGGCAGATCGGCACGACAAAATCGCCTAATTCCGGCGGGAAAGGGGATTTCGAGCAAGGGCATGTATACGGCGCCTTTTTTTCCCGTCGCACACCACTCCCGTTTCCCCGCTTTTTTTTCTAGTGTCGCTCCCACTGTTCTGTCAACATCCCGTGTCCTGTTATATATGCGAGCGCCATGTCCTACCGTTGTCCTTCATTTCAGGCTTATCGCGTGAGACATTCCTACCGTTATCACATTGCTCTCTTACGCCCCATAACGCGCAGGGCGCGTTTACCTTGCGCTTGTATCGAATTCGATGGCGTCGTCGTAATCCTCTGACAGTTCCTCTATGTGTGGTACCAAGTAGTTGGTGAAGGCCGATCTAGGCGTCGTACTTATGACTCACAGTCGAGTGACTACCCCGCATAGCAAAGTGATGACAGTTTGACAGGTGGGTTGGCAATTTGGCAATAGCGTTGCCGTGGTGTCCCGCGAGGGCTGCCCCACATCAGTTTTGTTGCGACGCCATTTGTATTCGTGGGTGGGTTTCACGAACCAGAGCCTTCGCGAAAGTTCTGAACCTTTCGTCCCCTCTACCTCCGAACCTACGCTGTCTCGAGTTGACTAGCGTTGAGTAATTCGGGTTGGCCTTTACGCACCACCAGGTGCGTGGAAGGGATTGGCTTACAGAGGTAAGGTGATGATGGGATCGGATATCCCTGACATGGATGGGGTCACAATGGCTGCTGATCTCTCTGCTCTCAGGCACCACCGGGTGAGTGGAGGACTGGAGGTTTACGATCATGCAGGGCTGGATGCGGGATGTGATGCAGATGGAGGGAATGAGTGTGAGAGACAGGAAAGCAGATGCTTGTGTTTGAAGACCAGGATCGCTTTTAAGATGAAAATTCATCTCAAACAAAGAAAGGCACAAATAAAGAAAGAAAAGAACTCAGTTCATCCCGGGAAAAGCACTGGGCTGATTGGAATGACAACTTGTTCGTTGCAACCTCGTTGGCTTTTCTGGCAGGTGGTGTTTGGCCCGGCCCTGGATGGCGGATACTACCTCCTTGGGCTCACTGCAGTGCTGCCATGCCTCTTCCATGTATGTATTTGAGAGGCATGCCACCACACGTAGTGTACTCATCTCATCCCATGTGTGGTTTCACTTACGTGCATGTGTCTGGATGGCAGATGCTACCTCCTTGGGCTCACTACAGTGCTGCCATGCCCCTTCCATGTATGTGGGGCATGGCACCATGTATGAGGGGTATGTCGCCATGTGTAATGTGCTCATTCTATGGATGCATGTGGATGTCAGTATCCGATCTCTCTTCTGCATCCCTCTCAATTGCATGCTCTCGTTCTTCCTGTCTCTCCCAGCAACTCTTTCCCCAGTTATCCTCCCTCCCCCCTTCTTTCTCTCACACCACCGCACCCACTTCTTCAACACTCACCCCACGGGCAGGGTGTTGCAGCAGTCGCTCTCTGCTCTCCAGACCAACACAGTATCTGCCAGCCATGGTGCCACTGGCCTGCCTCCTATCTCCCTTCCCTCCTCTCCCCCATGACCCAACCCCATCAGGGCATAGAGTGGAGCACGCACAGGGTGTTGCAGCAGTCACTCAGCACTCCATACCAACACAGCGCCTGCCAGCAACACTGGCCTGCCTGCTATCTCCCTTCTCTCTCCCTTCCCTCCTCTCTCCCTTCCCCCAACCCCATCAGGGCATAGAGTGGAGCACAGACAGGTTGCTGCAGCACCCTGGTTAAGTGTGCTCCCATGCCAGACGTGCTCCATGCAGTTTACTCCCACGCAGTTCCTGCCAGCCAAAGTGTTACTGGCCTGCCTGCAACCTCCCCATCTCTCCCTTCCCCCGGGCCCCATCAGGGCATAGAGTGGAGCACAGACAGGGTGCTGCAGCAGTCACTCTCTGCTCTCCACACCAACGGAGTGGCTGATGTGGAGCCACTGGATTCGCTGCCATACCTGAGGGACATCGACACTGTTCAAGACCTGACAGCCTGGCTTGCAGAGCAACAAGCGGCGTGCGGCAAGGGTGGTATCTTGGAGGCAGATGCTAAGGCACATGCTAAGGCAGGCACTGCACTGACAAATTGTGGCAAGGCAGCGCATGTGAAGGATGGTTCGAGTGCAATGCAACCTTCTGAGTCGACTGGAAAGGTAGTCGCTGCACCAAGTGGTGGCAGGAAGACATGGCATGAGGAGCATGCATTGAGAACAGAGCATGTTGATGCATGCCGCACACCACATACTGGTGTGCGCCCGACATCCCATGGTCCTGGTGGTGTGCCTATAGCAAAGGTTGGTGGAATGGAAGGTGGAACACAAGCCATGAGGCTGATTACTCTAGTTGCCACAATTCTTGGTCAGGTTAGCCTAGTAAGTGCACTGTAGTGCTGTATAAAGCCCTTAAGTCCGTATTCGTGTGTCATTTAGGTAATGTAATCACCCAGAAACCATAGTAGACAGACAGTGTTGAATTGACGACACGGTGTCTTCAATTGGAGGATACCAGATATTGATTACCGTATGTTGTCCCTGCGTGCTCCAAATCATGCGCATGGTGACTCATACCACTGTTATTCCCTTGTTGAGTGTTGTGTTGCATCAGCAGCAGGCTCTCATCATGATGAGGTCTGCCAACTGTCAAAGTGTATTTGTTCTTGTTACTGTTACACTTGGTAGGCTAGGTTAGGGCTGTTTTTTTTGTACTCATGCATGCCATGCAATTCAGTTCACACAGCCCGCCACCCTACGTTTAGCCCGCAAGCCCTAGCGCCACCCGACGTCCTTCTCCAGCCAGCAGCCTGCTATAGCGCAGCCCACAGCCTGCAAGCATGCCGTAGCTCGCCAGCTTGCACGCTGCCACGCTAGCGCACGGCCCGCAGCACACCCTCCAGCCGTCGCCCGCCAGCACACCAGTGAGTTGTTTGTCAGCGCGCCACCATCCGTAATATATATCCTAAATTCTGTGACCGTTTGTGATAGCCTAGTGACCATTTGAGATATAAGGCCCATGTTTACGACCATTAATTTGCCCTTGTTTTTATCTCACCGTTACTTCATGTGAAGCTGTCCCCTTTGTTCTTTTGAACTGTTTCTGCAGCTCGTATTACACTACTAGTTTTTGTTTTTAGCACAGTTGGATCAGGAAGGTTGATACTGTTAGAACGCCTCACAATTGAAACACCGGAGGAGAGTCGTGATCACACACCGAAACTGTAAACATCGATCTCCTCCGAACCACATGTGTAAGGAATTTTGCTAATTCCTTACTGAGGCAGCTCTTACGCGTACAATTCCAACTTTCGGAATTCAGGCTCGGTCCGACGACCTCGCCTTCCGAACGTCCGTCGCGTCGCCTTCGGGGTTTCCATACCCAAACCTGCACCCAACCACCATGCGACTCCGTGACCTCGGCCTAGCTAGTCTCGCTAGGTCTCGTTGTTTGCTCAGTAGTTGTAATCACTTCCGCGTTATTGAATTCTGCGCACTCTTCTTTCGTACAACTCATAACACCTGGTACCAGAGCTACTTTCCTAGGTTACCCACCACTTTCCGGGGTAGTTTTAGTGCAGGGGTGCGATAGACTTGGTGGGCTGCAAAGCGGTCGGCTGAGAGATAGATACGATTATCTCGCTCCGACTAATAGCGTTTGCGCCTTCATCAAAGTCATAAAAATCGCTGTTAACCCGCTGCCCGTTAGGAGAAGCCTGCGAAACATGGATCAAGCGGAATTTAACGAGTTCATGCAACAGTTCCGGGAGATGCAGGCCAACTTGCAGACCATGTCTGCAGAAATGGAACGCCTGAGGGAGGAAAACGCCGAGCTACGCCAGACGCGAGGTGAAGCGCGTCAGGAGTCGCCCGTCGTGGATGAAGCAAGTAGCAGCAACGCCCCTAACGACGAGGTCCTCAGCGAGCTACAGAACTCGCTGGACGCTGAAGATGAGTGGGCGGCACGAATGCAACAGGCACAAGGGACGCAAGAGCAACAGCCACAAGTGGCGCCGAGGCAACAGTCGCAGACTACGCCACGACAGGCAACAGCGACAACCCCGGTGATGGCTTCAGTGGCGCCCCCGATGCATGCAGCAGCAACAGTCTCGACAACTATTAAGATCAAGCCGACGAACCCGCCCCCGTTCAACCCCAGCGACAAAACCGTCACAGTGTCGGCATGGTTGTTCGGTGTGGAGGTATTTTTCAATGCTGCGCAAATTGCCACGATGCTACCCGCATTAATTTTGCAGTGTCACTATTACGAGGACCGGCGTTGGAGTGGTGGAGGCGGACTCTTCAGACAGAGGGGACTCCGGCAGGACAATCACGTGCGAACGACGGGACCTGGACAACTGTCACGCAACAGGCAACTTCAATCTTCGGAGTGGCCACGATACGCACATGGACGGAGTGGGGCGCCGCGCTGCGAAACAGATTCGAGCATGTATCCGCCTCGGATTCTGCTCGCATGAAGCTGCGTACCTGGAAGCAGGTGGCGTCGGTCCAAGATTACACGGCAACATTCTGCAATTTGGCTGACCAGGTGGACGACATGAGCGATGCGGAGCGACTCGACCGTTACGTCGCAGGCCTCAAGTACGAAGTACAGTACGAGGTGCGACGGGCGAGGCCACGCGATTTCCTCGATGCCGTCCAGGTGGCTGAATCAACGGATGCGTTGATGCAATGGGCGAGAATGAGTTCCCGGGAGGGCACTCAATTTTATGGACCGCCGCACCAGCCCACAATCAACGGGGTGGATGCACCGAGACGTGGACCCAACACATGTTTCAACTGCAACCAACCGGGCCACTGGAGGAAGGACTGCCCGAAGCTGAAACAGGGAAACAGGAACGACGGAGAGGGGTCGGGAAAAGAGACGAGTCAGTAGCAGTCGGGCCACCTACTGACGAGACCCCGTCGCCCGGCAATCAACATCCACACCGAGTGGTGGTACCGATACGGGCTATCGATCGCAACCGGACGAATAAAGTGGATGAACACGTGGATCACCCTGTGCTGGTCGTGGGGAGGGTTAACGGTCATAAAATATAATTATTTGTTGACGGTGGGGCGAGCCACAGTCTCGTCAACCTGGCAACGGCCAAAAAAATTGGAGTCAAGCTGGACAGGTGTCTGCCCGAGATTGATGCGCGACTGGTGGACGGGACACCGCTGGCGATCAAGGACGAGGTCCGACAAATTCGGATGAAGTGTGGCGACGATTTCGGGTTTTCAATGCGAATGCTGGCGACGACACTGGACGGTTGCGATGTGCTGCTAGGATGAGATTGGCTACAGCGTTTCAATCCAACGATCGACTGGACGACGGGGACAATCACGGTGCTGTGCAACAAGGGGCGCGTGACACTCCCGAAGTGGGCGGAGCCGGAGCCGATGACAACACGTGTCAACGCAATCACGCTGAAAAGGGCGATAAAATGGGGAGCACAAGGCTACGCCGTACAGCTGTACGAGGTGGTCGCTTCCGAAAAAATCGCCGACATCGACACGCTCTGCGCTGCTGTCCCCGACGACGTGGCGAGCATAATTCGGAGGTATCCCAACATTTTCGCGGATGACCTGCCTGACGGGCTGCCACCTCAGTGACCAGAAGACCATCGGATCGAGCTGGAGCCAGGCGCAAAACCAACTGTTCGGTCCCAATGGCGGCTCAGCCAACCAGAACTCGACGAGTTGCGGAAACAGCTGGATTATCTGCTCTCGAAGGGCTTTATCAGGCCAATCACGTCACCATACGCCGCCCCGATACTGTTCACGCCGAAGAAAGACGGAGGCCTGCGCATGTGCATCGACTATCGAGCGTTGAATCGAGTCACTATCAAGTCACGTTACCCGATTCCGCGAGCGGACGACCTGCTGGATCAGCTTCGCGGGGCTCGCTTCTTCTCAAAAATTGATTTGCGAGGTGGCTACCATCAGATTCGTGTGTTCGCCGACGACAGCCCGAAGATTGCATTTCGCACCCGTTACGGCAGTTATGAGTATACAGTGATGCCGTTCGGGTTGAAGAACGCACCCTCAACCTTCCAGCTCACCATGAACGGGGTGTTTTGAGACATGTTGGACAAGAAAGTTATTGTCTACCTGGACGACATCCTGGTGTACAGCAAGACTCGGGAGCAGCATTTACAGGATTTAGACGAAGTGTTCCGGCGTTTGCAGCAGAACCGACTGATCACTAAGGGCTCTAAGTGCGAGTTCTTACAGCCGGAGCTGGAATTTCTAGGGCACGTGGTTTCGGGAGAGGGTATTAAAATCGACCCTCGCAAGAGTGGAAGCTGTCAACGGGAGTTGTGTGTTGGCCTCGTCCTCGCTTGGGCGGAGCCGAATTCGTGGTCGGGTGTAGGGGTGCAGCCGACCTGCAGCAGTGGGCGAGCTGGTCGACAAAGAAGTCGACCTGCACGGGTGCCACTGCATGGGCGCCGACTTGGAGACGCCAACTTGGGGTAGCCGACTTGGGTGGTCGGCTGACAGAAGTTGTGGGCCGACCTGGTTGTCGACCAGGCCTTCTGGTCGACCTGGTTGGTCGACCAAGCCTTCTGGTCGACCTGGTTGGTCGACCAGGCCTTCTGGTCGACCTGGTACGTCGACCAGACCTTCGGGTCGACTTGGTAGGTCGACCAGGCCTTCTGGTCGACTTGGTGGTTGGTCGACCAGGCGTGAAGTCGACCTGGTGGTCGACCGAACATAGTGGTCGACCTGGGGAGGTCGACTGGAGGTGGCCGTCGACTTGGGAGGTCGACCGGCACATACAGGAGCAGCTGGTCGACGTGGTTGCCCGGTCGACCAGGTTACCCGGGCGACGAGGTTCTGCGGAGGAGTGCGACGGTCGCCCAGGCGAAGTTGGCGAGTCCGACCTCGGTGGTAGTATCCCGAGGTCGACGTGGCTGATCAGATGCAGTTGTCAGCGCCAGGTTGACTTGGTGTGTGCGCTGTGCAGGTGACGAGGCACTGCACGCCAATCATCTGCAAGCACCTGCGAAGCGGGTGCGCTGCTGTCCTGCGGGAGCAACGTTGGCACACCATCAACCTGCGACGTTGGCACGCCGTCGACTTGCAGCACTGGCAAGCCGCGACTCTGCACTGCTGGAGTGCGGTCGACCAAGTCGTGCTGGCACACGGTCGACCGTGCTGCGCTGGCAGTAGACTTGCTTGCATGCTAGCTCTGATGTAGTCTAGTCTTGCCAACTTCATTGTACCATTGTTGTCAACCTTTCCTAGTGAAACTCTTGCCAATTCTCCCTGTGAACTAGCAAGTAGTGTGAGCACTTGGAAACGACTAAGGAACAAGTGAACACAGAGATCACACGAGCACCCGTGCCTAGCCCGTAGTCCAGCTCCCGTTGTAGTAGTTATCTCCGCAGAAGCCGCCCACGAACATCACGGAGTTGCAGAGTTTCCTCGGCTTCGTCAACTATGTCCGCCGATTTGTCCCAAATATGGCGGGGGTGACCAGACCGTTGACCGACCTTCTGCACAAGGGCGTGCATTTTTTGTGGGGGAAGAGAGAGCAGCTGGCCTTTGACGAGCTAAAAAACAAAATTAAGTTCCCCCCGGTACTTCGGCTAGCAGATCCATCTCGACCGTTCGAAGTCGTGACGGACGCCAGCGATTTCGCCGTCGGCGCCGTCCTGCTACAGGACTTCGGCAACAGGTTACAACCCATCGCGTACGAGTCCAGGAAAATGCAGCCGCCCGAGCGCAACTACCCTGTACACGACAAAGAAATGCTCGCCATCGTGCATGCGTTTCGTACCTGGCGCTGTTACCTCATGGGAGCTGACGTCACCATCCGCACCGACCACAAGTCATTACAGTACATGCGCAGCCAACCACAACTGAACCCGCGACAAATCCGGTGGCTCGATTACCTCGAGTCCAACTTCAGCTACACGATCACGTACAAAAAGGGCGCCAACAACATCGCCGACGCCCTGACCCGCCCATCCATGCAGACCGCAGCGGTGCTAATCGCCCACTCTAACCCTTTATTGGCGGGACTTTTTAAACATGGCTACAGCATCGACAGATTTTTTAGGACCAACCAACACCAACGGGTCACCACGGCGCATGGAAGCTATTACCTAAAAGTCGGTACCAACCGAGTATGGGTACCTTCCTACCGACCCTTACGTGAATTGCTGACGCAGGAGGTACACGACTCCAACCTCTCCGGGCATTTCAGTGTCGACAAAACGTTGAAGCTGCTGCAGTGAAATTACTACTGGCCCGACATGGCGTCGGACGTGCAGCGCTTCGTATCCGCCTGCCCGACCTGCCAGGCAATGAAGTCATCACGTCAACGCCCAGTGGGGTTGCTACAGCCCCTCGAGCCACCCGAACGGCCATGGCAACATGTGACAATGGATTTTGTCACCGGACTGCCAGCTAGCGCAAGTGGCAACGATTCGGTTCTCGTCGTCGTCGACCGCTTAACGAAAATGGCGCATTTCGCACCATGTCGCACGACGATCACAGCCGAACAGACAGCGAAACTCTTCATCTCGACCGTCGTGCGCCTACACGGGTTACCCTCGGCGATCATCAGCGATCGTGATCCCAAGTTTACGTCCAAGTTCTGGCAGGAGACATGGGCACAGTACGGCACCCGCCTGCAGTTTTCGTCGTCATACCACCCGCAAACCGACGGACAGACAGAAAGGACAAACCAGACGATGGAGCAGTTGATTCGCACGAACTGCCCTGACCTCACCAAGTGGGAAGATTCGCTTCCCATGCTCGAATTTGCGTACAACAACGCCCCGTCTGCTATAACCAACCAATCGCCGTTCTACCTCAATTATGGGATAGACTCGGTGGTTCCCTCGTCAACGACTCCGGACAATCCAATACCCCGGTCACAGCAATTCGTCTCGTAACTTCAGGCAGCACGCCACAAAGCAGCGCAATTTATCTAGAAAGCTAATACTGATGCTAGCCGCTACGCCGACCGACATCGCCGGAATTTACCCTTCCGTGACGGGCAGATGGTCCTCCTGGACACGAAAAATCTCCGACTGCAACTACCGGCGAAGTTGCGCCCCCGCTACGTGGGGCCCTTCCGCATTATTCAGATGCTGACCCCGGTCACGGCAAAACTCCTACTCCCGGACGACTGGAAGATCCACGATACTTTCCACGTCAGCCTGCTTCGCCACTATGTGGCTCCGCAGCCGTCCGCTGTCGCTCGACCCAACGTCACGCCAAGTGTCCGACCTGTGGCGAACCCGGCCCTTCAACCGTGGAAAATTTTGAATCATCGCATCCGTGCGACCCCCGCTGGACGCCACGTCGACTTCCTACTCCGATGGGTGGATCGCACAAGTGAAGATGATACGTGGGCCCCAGCTGACTCGCTACAAGGCCACTCGGTACTTCGGGATTACCTTTCTCGCCGACGAGTGCCCGATATTGACCACCTTTCTTAAAGGGGGGGGTAGTGTAAGGAATTTTGCTAATTCCTTACTGAGGCAGCTCTTACGCGTACAATTCCAACTTTCGGAATTCAGGCTCGGTCCGACGACCTCGCCTTCCGAACGTCCGCCGCGTCGCCTTCGGGGTTTCCATACCCAAACCTGCACCCAACCACCATGCGACTCCGCGACCTCGGCCTAGCTAGTCTCGCTATATTATGCCTAGGTCTCGTTGTTTGCTCAGTAGTTGTAATCACTTCCGCGTTATTGAATTCTGCGCACTCTTCTTTCGTACAAGGCGTTTTGGATCGTAAACGCCTTCTTGTGCGTGGTTTGTGTTGTGCGAACCGTGATTGACCCAGAGGGCAATAAACCACTAAGGGTATTGCCCTT
Source organism: Closterium sp. Yama58-4 (assembly GCA_947470075.1). Classification (NCBI taxonomy): domain Eukaryota; kingdom Viridiplantae; phylum Streptophyta; class Zygnematophyceae; order Desmidiales; family Closteriaceae; genus Closterium; species Closterium sp. Yama58-4. Next base: position 16,772 of record CANIUD010000765.1, read on the forward strand.
TGTGAATAGAAAACGGGGGGGTGTCCGAACCAGCATATACGCCCGTTTGTTCAACTACAGTTTCGGAGCGTAAGCTGGGGTTGATTGGGGTTGGGCGGTAGTTTACGATAGTTAGCGAATGGGGAAGGTTGAGTGGTAAACGACCTGAGGGGCCAACCCCGATCCAGACCGCCCCCAATTCCTGGCGAGATGGTGGTAGTAAACAGCTGCAGACGACCGTTTACGATCGTCAAAGTGCTGGCATCCGAAAATCTCTGGGCGCGAATGTTACCACTTGTAACCGTTACAATAATACACTTTCCTATCGAGTATTCTAAACTGCTCTTCAACTACAGTTCGACCGGAAGGTCGACGAAGTTGCCGGTCGACCTACAGTTCGACCGGGGAGGTCGACCTGACAAGTGAGCAGCGGTCGACGAGGGGAGCTCGGCGACAACCGCTGACAGTTCTGGTCGCCGGAAGGGGTCCGTCGACCAGGGGGTAGCTCGACGGGAGTTGTGGTCGACCAGGGGCACCTGGTGGTCGACCAGAGGGAGCTGTGGTCGACCAGAGGGAGCTGTGGTCGACCAGAGGCACCTGGTGGTCGACCAGAGCACTTCGTGGTGTCCAGGTCGACCGAGTAACCTGCTCGACGAGTTCTACGGAGACACACGAACGTCGTCGAGGCCGTGATGGCGAAGGCGACTTCGGGCTGGTATCCCGAAGTCGATGTGGCTCGTCAGGCACAGACAACAGCCGACGGATGCACAGCAATGCAAGCCGGACCAATCGTCGAACTGTAGTTCGACCGACAGGTCGACGAAGCTGCCGGTCGACCTACAGTTCGACCGGGGAGATCGACGAAGCAGCGGTCGACCTGACAAGTGAGCAGCGGTCGACGAGGGGAGCTCGGCGACAACCGCTGACAGTTCTGGTCGCCGGAAGGGGTCCGTCGACCACGAGGTAGCTCAACGGGAGCTGTGGTTGACCAGGGGCACCTGGTGGTCGACCAGAGGGAGCTGTGGTCGACCAGAGGCACCTGGTGATTTGTGGTCGACCGGAGGCACCTGGCGGTCGACAAGAGCACTTGGTGGTGTCCCGGGGACACGCGAACGTCGTCGAGGCCGTGATGGCGAAGGCGACTTCGGGCTGGTATCCCAAAGTCGATGTGGCTCGTCAGGCACAGACAACAGCCGACGGATGCACAGCAATGCAAGCCGGACCAATCGTCTGCGTGCACCTGCGAGCGTGCGCACTGCTGTCTTCTACGAGGCAACGCTGGACAGCCGCACTACTGCAGCGTTGGCAAGCCGTCGACCTGCAGAGTTGGCAGGTCGCCCTTCTGCAGTGCTGGCGTGGCTCCTCTACGCAACGGTCGACCAAGCTGTGCTGGCGATCGACCAGGCTAGCTGCAGGGTTGCTAGGTGCCTGATGTAGTCATTGTTGTCATTGCTTGTTTAATCATTCTGTAATTCCAACTTTGCTAGTGGAAACTCTTGCCAATTTCTCCCGTGAATGTGCAAGCACTAAGGAACCAAGCAAAGCTACGATCACTCCTAGTAGTTCGTGCCAACCCCCGTAGTCTAGCTCACTACCGTTGTAGAGTGACTCTCCAAATGGTGCGGTGAGCGTGGACGGCCCCGCAAATTACCTTCAGATAGGAGCCGACTTTTGCACCTACTAAGTCGTTCGTAGGCCGGCAGCAACGTTAGTCGCCATGGTCGACCCCGTAGTTGATGTAGGCGTAGCGGACACCTTGGAGGCACGCTTGGCTGATGCGAGGAAACGCCACGCGGATGGCGAGTACGGGACGATCCCTTGGGCGATCGTCGAGTTGGGCATCCGGTCGCAGTGGGCGACGGAACACCCTTCCCGTCCTGCATCTCCTCGACCAGTGCGGAACGAAGGTGGCGTGGACGACGAGTCGATGGTGGTGCACGAGTCAGCGGCAGCGAAGGCACGAGGCAGAGAGGGGTGATCAAGGTCGACGGTGGCGTCGACGGGATACAGGCGCGGGTGCAGCGGTCGACAGCGGCCGCAGGCAGCTCGCGCGGCGGCGTTGATGTTCGGCGTCGATCCCCTCTACGAAGCGGTGGAGGGCTCTCGGCGACGACGCATGTGACGGCGGGCGGGATTGCACCGGCGTATGGCTACTTCAAGTTTTCGCCGGACCGAATCACCGTCGCACCGCTGCAAGGTCGACGAGACCTCATCACCTGGAGGGAGCCGACAGAGCCTCAGCTGGAGGTTGCCGGGCTGAAGGGCTTCGCCAGCGACACCGTGCCCATTCCGCCCGAGGAGGATGTCGAGCTGCGCAGGGAGTTTCGTGCTGCTCACCTACTCACCTTCATGGTCATCTCGAGGTGCTGCTCGCCGGTGGTGCAGCTAGCGCTCAGGAGCTGTCGAGAGCGACTGGATGCTGGTCACCAGGCATGGCGCTTCATCCTGTCGACGTACCAGGTCAGGGACGACCTGTACATCGGACAGCTGGGCGAGAAGATGACACACATTCGGATGGGCGAGCAAGAGTCGGCGACGGACTACTGCAACCGTGCTTGACGGATCCTGGCTGAGATGCGGATGGCGGGCGCCGAATACTCGACGGCGTCCTACATCACCCACATCGTCAAGGGCTTGCCGCGCAGCTACAACCTCATGAAGAGGATGATGATGGTGCCCGGCACGCGTGAGTCTCTCGACGAGGACTCCATCACCAGCTACATCCTTCAAGACGAGGCGATGCAGGAGGCCGAACAGCCCACACAGCTCCTTCCGCAGGCAAACTACGCTGCACCGACGAAGCTGAATCAGCAGCAAGGGCAGCGCGGGAAGCCGGGCGGAGGTGGTAGCGGAAGTGGGCGGTCGACGAAGGACGTCGACGAGAAGAAGTCTACGCGGGGCAAGGGTCGTGGAGGTGGTGGTCGACGGCGGGAGTGCTGGGTCTGCGGCGACCCCGACCATCTCTCTTTCGAGTGCCCCGACCGCGATGACAGCGACGAGGACGACAGCAAGGGAGGCCGCGGTCGATCGGCCAGCCGTCGCCCACGTCGAGATGAGAAGCCGCGCAAGGAGAAGCAGACGTCGAAGAAGACGTCGTCGACGAAGGACGTCGACAGCTCCAGCGGCAAGGGCCGAGGCGACGGGGAGGCGTCATGCTCGATGGTCGGCGTGGTGGAGCCGACAGTCTCGCTTGCACCGGAGGCTGGCGAGGATTTCCAGGCGGTGGCAGCAGCTGTGCAGGCCAACCCGATGGCGGTGCTGCTCGACAGCGGATGTTTCCACCACATGATGGGGACAAAGGCGGTCTTCGTCGACATGGCGCCGAGCGACAGTGTGAAGCATGTGCGCGGCTTCAATGGGGCGCTGCAGCCTGTCGAGGGTCGCGGAACCGTCGCTCTGCAAGGGGAGGCCGAAAAGCGGGTCCTCATCCCTGACGTGCTCTATGTTCCGGGCATACAGGCGAACCTTTTGTCTGCTGGCCAGTTGAAGGAGGGCGGAGTGCAGCTGCAGGGCGACGGCGACGAGATGCTGCTCGTCGCCGCGACCGGGGAGGTGCTCGGTCGAGCACGCTACACCGGACGAGTTCTCTGAACCGATCGTCGTCCCTGCTCGACACAGGCGCCGTCGACCGAAGTGGTGGCTCTGCGGACGATCGTCTCGGCGACGAAGGTCACTCGCGACCGGCTGCACGCGAGACTCGCGCACGTCGGCATCGACACGATCAAGAGCTCAGCGAAGCATGAAGTTGCTACTGGGCTCAACCTCACGCCGTCGACCGGAGCAGACCCGCCGTGTGTCTCGTGCGTCGGAGGAAAGCTGGCGCGGCACACCTTCCCCGACAAGGGCTCGGACGCCAAGGAGGCACTGGCTGTCGTGCACATTGACTTGTGCGGGCCATTTCGGGTGGCTGCCAAGGATGGCAGCTTGTACTTCCTGCTGCTGAAGGATCGCCACACTCGCTTCGTATAGGCAATGCCGGTCGCTAAGAAGAGCGACGTGCTGCGGGAGTTCGAGAAGTGGCTGGTGCTGGTGGAGCGACAGACGAAGAAGTCGGTGCTGTCGCTCCGCTCTGACCGAGGAGGGGAGTTCCTCGGAAAGGATTTCACCACCTTCGTCGACGGGAAGGGCATCGTCCACGACCTGACGTGCCCCTACACTCCGCAGCAGAACGGCATGGCTGAGCGGGAGATGCGCACGGTCGTCGAGTCTGTGCGGACGATGTTGCTGCACATGGGCGTGCAGCACCACTAGTGGCACCTCGCTCTACGGCAAGCTGTCTGGGTGCGAAACTGCTTGGAACGGCCGACGACGCCGCCGGGAACGACACGGTACCAGCTGCCGACCGGGAAGAAGCCCGACCTCACGCTGGCGCGGGTGTGGGGCTGCATGGTGCAGTTCATGCTTCCCGAGCAGCAGCGCGGTGGGAAGCTGGCGCCGAAGGCTCGCTGGGGGCTTCACCTGGGTGTGTCGCCGGAGAGCAAGGGCTGGAAGGTACTCGACCTGACCGACAACAAGGTGGTCACGTCGGTCGAGGTGATCTTCTACGAGACGCTGTCGCTGGAGGTGTGGAAGGCGAAGTATGGGCCGGCGTCGGGGCGCACGCTGGCACACCCGCCGACGGACACTTCGACGGCGGCGGTCCCACTGCTCGCCGAAGTCGACGAGCCTGCTGATGAGGATGTTGTGGAGGTTCTTCCGCCTTCCCCTATTCTTGCTCCTCCCTCCCCCATCGCAGATCGGCCTGCGTCGACACCTATGTCGGCCTTCGGCGATGAGGGGAGCCTTGAGGCGTCGCCTGTGGCGCCGGCCAGTGGCATCGCCGGCGGTCGACAAGGCGCCAAGCTCGGCCATTGACCAGGATGGGAAGCCGTCGAGGACAGGGGAGCAGCCGACAGGAAAGCCAGTCGAACAGGATGCAACAGCAGGGGTGCACTCGACAGGGGAGCAGCCGCCGGGGCGGTCGACCGGAGAGCTGTCAAAGTCAGCAGCAGGCGAGCAGCCGGTCAACAGGTCGATGCAGCTGGTCGACGAGACAAACGTCGACGAGGAAGGGGAGCTGTCGGCGGGAGAGGAGTCCACTGACAGTGATGTTGTGGAGGTTCCGGTCGAGAAGTCTGCACCGGAGCTGCGACGCTCTGGTCGAGCTCGACGGTCGCCGGATCGGCTGAGCTTCCACGCCTGCCTGCCACCAGCTGCCTTCACTTCGGTGTACGACGAGATCAACAACGACCTGCTGTACGATGACACCGAGGAGGATGAAGAGCTGCCGGAGCTCGACCCTGACAGTGCATGGCGACCCCGAACACCGCTGGGACATCTCCACGATGACGGTGAAGGAGGCGCTGGCGAGCTGGAAGGGCGAGGCGGTGAAGGCCGCCATGGAGGAGGAGATCCGTAGCCTCATCAGCATGGGCACTTGGGAGCTGGTCGAACGCCCACGCGGGGTGAACATCATGAAGAATCGGTGGGTGCTGACGACCAAGTACCGCATCGACGACACCGTCGAGCGCGAGAAGGCAAGGCTGGTCGTGAAGGGCTTCACGCAGGTGTATGGCGCTGACTACGACGAAAAATACTCGCCGGTGAGCAACTACGTCACGCTGAGGATCTTCCTCAGCATCGTCGCCGTCCTCGACCTCAACCTGATGCAGCTCGACATGAAGAACGCTTTCCTGCAGAGCAAGCTCGACAGGGTGCTCTACATGTACCAGCCGGACTACTTCAACGATGGGACCGGCCGGGTGTGTAAGCTGTTGAAGAGCCTCTACGGGCTGAAGCAGTCGCCGCTGCTGTGGTACAGAGCTCTCGTCGGAGTGCTGCTGGGAGCTGGCTGGAAGAAGAGCCAGGTCGACGAGGCGCTCTACTTCAAGTCCGGCGACGACGGAGTGACTTGCTGGGTGCTGGTCTACGTCGACGACCTGCTCGCCGCCAGCAGCACCAGCGCGTTGCTGAAGGAGCTAAAGGAGCTGCTGGAGGCCGCCTTTGAGCTGCGTGAGATCTCGCCGGTGGTGAAGTACCTTGGGCTGGAGATCGTGCGTGACAGGAAGCTATGGCTGCACCAGCAGGGCTACGCCGACAAGCTACGCAGGCGCTTCATCGACGAAGAGAGGACCGGGCGCATCCCGAAGACACCGGTCTTGGTCGACGCCTACGCAGAGCTGACATTCGACGATGAGGAGGCGCAGGAGCGCGAGGAGGAGGAATATCGCCAGAAGGTTGGCTCGCTGCAGTTTGCGGCGACGACGACGAGGCCGGACATCGCGTTCGCCTGCAGCAAGCTGGGGAGCGGCCTCAAGGTGAGAAGCGACCAGCATTGGCGCGAGGTCGACCGTTGCCTCGCCTACCTCGCCAACACCCGCGACACAGCCCTGGAGTTCGGCGGTGGACAAGTGTCACTTGAGCTGATTGGCTACGTTGATGCCGATGACGCGAGCGACAAACAGAACCGGACGAGCACGGGATGCTACGTGTTCGTCTACGGAGGGGCCGCTGTCTCCTGGTCGAGCTCGCGCATCAAGTGCGCGACTCTCTCCTCGACTGAATCGGAGTACGTCGCGGCCACGGACGCTGGCAAGGAGGGACGCCGACTTCGTTTCCTTCTGGCGGAATTCAAGCTGCTCGACGCTGGGAAGCCGACCATCCTCCGCGTCGACAACAAGTCGGCAATCACGGTCGCTGAGGGCATAGGGTTGACGGGCAACCTCAAGCACATGGAGCGACGCTACGCCTGGCTGCAGCACATGGTGAGGCGCGGGAAGTTCCTGGTGAAGTACATCCCGACCACCGAGCAGCCGGCGGACTTCCTGACGAAGGCGCTGCACTTTCCGGCTTTCAACCGGTGCTCTGTCGCCATCGGCCAAGTTCGTCTGGCCAACGTCGGCGACGGCGATGATGAGGTGCAGCAATAGGTGCCGTGCCCTTCTGCACGGCTGGTGCAGTGACGGCGTGCTGAGTGTGGGGTGCACGCCAAGGACGAGTTTTCTCTATGAAGTACTGCCGTGTGGGCTGGGGGGCCCAAGCGTGAGCGCGGCAGGGGAGTGTTAACGGGAATGGAGTGTTGGCCCCGCCCTCGCTTGGGCAACGCCGACAACTTGGTCGGAGGTACGGGAGTAGCAGCCGACCGTTCACAGTGGGAGAGCTGCTCGACAGGCTTCGTCGAGCTGCAGGGGACCGCTGTGGTGTTGCTGTCGACCAGGGAGCTCGACAGCTGCAACGGACTAGTCTGGGCGACGGGTGGGCCGTCGACCAGGAGGGGCAGTTCGACCGGGAGGTCGACGGAGCAGCCGTTGACCTGCCAAGTTAGCAGCGGTCAACGAGGGGAGCTCGGCGACAACCGCTGACAGTTCTGGTCGCCGGAAGGGGTCCGTCGACCAGGGGATACCTCGACGGGAGCTATGGTCGACCAGGGGCACCTGGTGGTCGACCAGAGGGAGCTGTGGTCGACCGGAGGCACCTGGTGGTCGACCAGAGCACTTGGTGGTGTCCAGGTCGACCGGGTAACCTGCTCGACGAGTTCTGCAGAGACGCGAACGTCGTAGAGGCCGAGATGGCGAAGGCGACTTCGGGCTCGTATCCCGAAGTCGATGTGGCTCGTCAGGCGCAGACAACAGCCGACGGATGCACAGCAATGCAAGCCGGACCAATCGTCTGCGCCCACCTGCGAGCGTGCGCACTGCTGTCTTCTACGGGGCAACGCTGGACAGCCGCATTACTACAGTGTTGGCAAGCCGTCGACCTGCAGAGTTGGCAGGTCGCCCTTCTGCAGTGCTGGCGCGGCTCCTCTACGCAACGGTCGACCAAGCTGTGCTGGCGGTCGACCAGGCTAGCTGCAGGGTTGCTAGGTGCCTGATGTAGTCATTCTTGTCATTGTTTGTTTAATCATTCTGTAATTCCAACTTTGCTAGTGGAAACTCTTGCCAATTTCTCCCGTGAATGTGCAAGCACTAAGGAACCAAGCAAAGCTACGATCACTCCTAGTAGTTCGTGCCAACCCCCGTAGTCTAGCTCACTACCGTTGTAGAGTGACTCTCCACAGTGTCGCATAAGCCTATCCTTGCACAAATTCACCTGCTCTCAAGAACGGAACGTCATATCTCCCTGCCAGATGCTGCGAACGACGCCAAACCTGACGAACCAGAACGCTTTGAATATATTAAATCCTTGCACAGATTCACGTGCTCTCAAGAACGGAACGTCATATCTCTCTGCCAGATGCTGCGAACGACACCAAACCTGACCAGCACGCTTATAATATAGTACATGCTTGAATGATCAAAAGAAACCCTGTTTAAAACAACAAACGTACATTGATCTCGCACAACGTGTTGCACACGCCGATCCTTGCACAGATTCACCTGCTCTCAAGTACGGAACATCATATCTCCCTGCCAAATGTTGCGAACGATGCCAAACCAGAACAGCACGCTTAGAATAAAGTAAATGCTTGAAAGGTCAAAAGAAACCCTGCTTAAAACAACAAACGGACGTTGATCTCGCACAACGTGTCGCACAAGCCTATCCTTGCACAGATTCACCTGCTCTCAAGTACGGAACGTCATATCTCCCTACCAAATGCTGTGAACGACGCCAAACCTAACCAGCACGCTTAGAATATATTAAGTACTTGAATGATCAAAATAGACCCTGTTTAAAACAACAAACGGACGTAGATTTTGCACAACGTGTCGCACAAGCCGATCCTTGCACAGATTCACCTGCTCTCAAGTAAGGAACTGTCAGAGGTCCACTGGTGATCCCCGATTGATCCTAGGGAAGGGTTACAGGCACGTTGGCCTGGGGGGTTATGGGCGCACTCACCCGCCACACAAACAAGCCCTTTTATCCCAGTGGTTAGTGGCTGTGATTCTGACATGGTATCAGAGCGAAGGTCTCGGGTTCGAATCCCGGTGTGTGCACCTCGGGCATCCCAGTGCGGGGGGGGTGTCAGAGGTCCACTGGTGATCCCCGATTGATCCTAGGGAAGGGTTACAGGCACGTTGGCCTGGGGGGTTATGGGCGCACTCACCCGCCACACAAACAAGCCCTTTTATCCCAGTGGTTAGTGGCTGTGATTCTGACATGGTATCAGAGCGAAGGTCTCGGGTTCGAATCCCGGTGTGTGCGCCTCGGGCATCCCAGTGCGGGGGGGGTGTCAGAGGTCCACTGGTGATCCCCGATTGATCCTAGGGAAGGGTTACAGGCACGTTGGCCTGGGGGGTTATGGGCGCACTCACCCGCCACACAAACAAGCCCTTTTATCCCAGTGGTTAGTGGCTGTGATTCTGACATGGTATCAGAGCGAAGGTCTCGGGTTCGAATCCCGGTGTGTGCACCTCGGGCATCCCAGTGCGGGGGGGGTGTCAGAGGTCCACTGGTGATCCCCGATTGATCCTAGGGAAGGGTTACAGGCACGTTGGCCTGGGGGGTTATGGGCGCACTCACCCGCCACACAAACAAGCCCTTTTATCCCAGTGGTTAGTGGCTGTGATTCTGACAGGAACGTCATATCTCCCTGCCAGATGCTGCGAACGACGCCAAACCTGACCAGCACGCTTAGAATATAGTGCTTGAATGATAAAAAAAAGCCCTGTTTAAAACAACAAACGGACATTGATTTCGCACAACGTGTCGCACAAGCCGATCCTTGCACAGATTCTCGTGCTCTCAAGTACGGAACGCCATATCTCCCTGCCAGATGCTGCGAACGACGCCAAACCTGACAAGCATGCTTAGAATATAGTAAATGCTTGAATGATCAAAAGAAACCATGTTTAAAACAACAAACGGACGTTGATTTTGCACAACGTGTCGCACAGGCCTATCCTTGCACAGTTTCACCTGCTCTCAAGTACGGAACGTCATATCTCCTTGCTAGATGCTGCGAACGACGCCAAACCTGACCAGCACGCTTAGAATATAGTAAATGCTTGATTTACCAAAAGAAACACTGTTTGAAACAACAAACGGACGTCGATTTCGCACAACGTGTCGCACAGGCCTATCCTTGCACAGATTCACCTGCTATCAAGTACGGAACATCATATCTCCCTGCCAGATGCTGCGAACGACGCCAAACCTGACCAGCACGCTTAGAATATAGTCAATGATTTAATGATCCAGAGAAACCCTTTTCAAAACAACAAATATATGCCAGTATAGCACTATGCATTGCACACGCATATTATTAGCAGTGTTCAATTTAGCAGATGCAAATTTCTTTTGGCACAAAATTCTTAAATGATGTATTAAATAATTTTATCCTACACAACTTCATAAAGCGTTGCACTCGATAACAAATCAATAATTAGTGTTGGCGTTGCCTTACATTCTTTGGGTTTCTCGCTTTCGCAAACTTTACGCCCAAATGCCCTGCCTAGTTTTTTTTATTGAATAAAAATAAATTTGCCTTCTTTGAAGGCTGGAATTAAACCCAAGAAGAAATTAATTATGTCCACTACCCAGGATCACTTACAAAGTTCAAGTAATTGAATTACATTACACACACAATTCTTAAAATGAGAAGTGTGACTTGTTACAAATTCGTCCATTTGGTTGTAACCGAAGCTTAGATGACGTGGCCAGGCACTCCGAGATCCCCACGCAAAGGAGTTGAGCGTGTAAGTGCTGGTTGGCAAACGCCCCACACATCTCGCGATCTATCAGCAATTCTGTCTGCGAAAACCAACCAATGAAATGGCCCATAAGCTCCCAACCAGAAACGGCACCTCGAACCATGATTTGTTGCCCACGTGTGCAGTACGCATCTGCAAGCAGTGGTAAATTGGGATCGAGAAGGGTGGCGGTAGGGCCTCTCCCCCCCCCCCCCCCCAATACCCGGCCATTTTACATTTTCCGATTGTAGAACTATTTCAGCCCATCTCGTCCTCTCAGCACCAATTTTGCATCTAAACCTCCTGGATGCATATTCGCTAGTTCTCTTCGAAGTCTGAAACTCATCGCCCTTTTTATTCATTCCCTTGGTGCCTCATCGTAATCTCGATCCTGTCCTACGACGTGTCTATGGCAAGGCTCATGAATGTTGTTCGTACCATGCTAGTGTTGGCACTGGCTCTTCTCCTCGTTTCCCACGGTGAGTTGCGCCCCTTCTGCCTGGACAGCAATCGGAATTAATGTCGCCCCCATCTTAAAGCAGGTACCCCGTTTTTCTTAGGCTTTGGAACCTACTTTCCTGTTATGCTGACCTGTTGGAACTTCAGCTACTTATCAAAGTTGTTGTTAATGTGTAATCCAGTTCCGCTAACGGCGGGGAGGAAGACACGTCAAGATCTGGCGGAGTACTACCAGACGCGCGGCGAGTCATGCAGCGTGTTGCTGAAGGAGTACTACGCTGGCAAGCAGTTCCGATTCGCGGCCCTCAACAACGGTCGCCGCTGCAAGGACCCGGTTGCGGAGGGCACCATGATCCGGGTTCGGTGACCTCTACTAGCGCAGGAATCTGGAAGGAGAGGTTCAACGTACATTGACCTGCCATGTGGGAGGTTACCGTATGACTGAAAAGATTTATTCGTTTTCCTTCTCAAGCTTGGTAGAGTGAACTTGTTTTACGTCACAAAATTCCTGGCCCCCAAAACATGCCCACAATTGTAGCTTTCTTTCAGGTATCCTACGTGAGCTATGTTCGAACTGCTTCCAATAATGCAGGGAACTACGCTGCGAAGGTAGGGTTTTCTGGAGAGCCACCCACAGTAGAAAAGGAATAGCGTGTGGGGGTTTAAAGACAGACCCGTTTGAGTGTTAAGTTCATTCTCCTAATATTTTTGTCGTTCATCTGCACCAGCATCTAGGCCCGGCAGTTTGCGTACTGAAACCAAACCTTCGTGCCTAACCTAGCGGCAGTCGGGGATGGTGTACAGTACCATCACAACGCGTGCTGGATTACTTTCACCGACAAAATTGGGATTCCTCGAGCGGTGCGTGCTGCAACGTCGACGCAACACCCTCTGCCTCAGAAGCATCTGGTTACATGGCGATTTTCTCCAGCGTTGCAACCCATTGTCACAACGTAGCTGGTTCCCAGTTTTCTGCAAATGGCGAAACGTTCTTATGCACTGACCGTGGTTCCGTGCTTCCATGAACTCGATTCTGGGCTTGGCATTCCCATCCCCTCGAGCACATATTTCAGCCGAGCAAACTTGCTTTCGATTCAGATTTTCTTGGCAGTCCCATCCCCTCGAGCAACTTGTTTGATTCAAATCTGTAAAATTATAACCGGAGGGTCAAGAAGCGGGAAACTGGTTCAACCTTCCTAACTTTGGTTGGGTGTAACCGGGTTTCCACCAGGGTCCAACAAGTTCAGCACACAAGCCCCGAACTCAACCTTCGCCAACCAAAAGCACTGTACAAACGACGTTTCAGCCCCACCATCATCGCACGAAACAATCGCACAACACCAACCTCAACAAACATGACCCGGTAGCCCACAGAAACCTGTCCCAAAACGCCCGGGATTAGTCCCGCTTTCTAAGAGCTGCTATTATAGACGCGTAGTAAGCGCTATTCGCCACCAAATCGCACTGGAAGTATCTGCAGCTCGATACCACGGACAGGGCTTTGACCATTTACGCCTTTCTCAACCACATTACCGCACGAAGCCCGCGGTTTTCTACTAAGGACGAGAATCAGGTACAATCTAATGTCATCGGGACGACCTCGTACGGCCTTAGCATACACGAATGCGACGGGGGCGCGCCCAATTTCCCTAGGCTTACGTAACCCATAGCTTCACGATTGCATAGACGAATCTCGCAATCGACACGAGGGAGAAACAATCGGGACATTGAGGCTTATTTCACTGCTCGTGCGCATTAGGTAACCCTGCAACTGCACACTCGCGACGACGCACTCGCCGCTGCTCTAGGAGTATCTTTCGCACTCGCCATAACACACTCGCGCAATCACAATCTATGCTGCACCCTCGCGCACTCATTCGCCACGCCACACACTCACCCGTGCACCAAGGCACACATGCCTCTTCTGTTTCGTCACAGTGCAATCGCACCGTGACAATCGCGATTGCCAGCCTCATGGGAATACAGTCAGTCTGCCGCATGCTCACCTACGCCTATCAGCACTGTCATGGGGATAATCTTGCCCATATTATTGGGCAAGCACGCGCATATCCACAGATACTGACATATCATCCGTGACCTAAGCGAGTCGCTGCCAGAGAGAATACTCAATAGGAGTGCCGCAATCCCCCCTTCGGTGCCCTCGCCCCAGCACGTTTCCCTCCGCCGCATCCGCCCCCACGTTTCTGTCCGCCGCATCCGCCCCCCCGTTTCTGTCCGCCGCATCCGCCCGCCCACGTTCTACCCGCCGCATTCGCATAGCGTCTTCCCCCCAGCCTCATGTTTCCAACCACGTCTCACCTACTTCATCCCTTCTCCCTCCACATACGCCCCCCTTGCTCACAGCAGATATCTTGGATTGCATTAAGGGACCAACAGGGTAACGGTGCACCACTGTGAGCATAGGGTGGTAAACATTCAGGTGAGCTCCGTCACACTGACCCATCCCTCCCCTACTGTACCACTGTACTCTACAACACCAGGTTCATTCTCACATCCCCCTTCTACCCTTGTCATTCTCACATCCCCCGGCTACCCCTGTCATTCTCACATCCCCCGGCTACCCCTGTCATTCTCACATCCTCCTGCTACCCCCTCACATTCTCACATCCCCCTGCTACCCTTGTCATTCTTCCATCCCCCTGCTACCCTTGTCATTCTTCCATCCCCCTGCTACCCTTGTCATTCTTCCATCCCCCTGCTACCCTTGTCATTCCCACATCCCCCTGCTTGCATCCCTTGTCACTATCATCATCCATTCCCCCTGCTACCCCTATCATCATCCATTCCCCCTGCTACCCCTATCATCATCCATTCCCCCTGCGACCCCTATCATCATCCATTCCCCCTGCTACCCCTATCATCATCCATTCCCCCTGCTACCCCTATCATCATCCATTCCCCCTGCGACCCCTATCATCATCCATTCCCCTGCTACCCCTATCATCATCCATTCCCCTTGCTACCCCTATCATCATCCATCCCCCCTGCTACCCCTATCATCATCCATTCCCCTTGCTACCCCTATCATCATCCATTTCCCCTGCGACCCCTATCATCATCCATTCCCCCTGCTACCCCTATCATCATCCATTCCCCCTGCGACCCCTATCATCATTCATTCCCCCTGCTACCCCTATCATCATCCATTCCCCTTGCTACCCCTATCATCATCCATCCCCCCTGCTACCCCTATCATCATCCATTCCCCTTGCTACCCCTATCATCATCCATCCCCCCTGCTACCCCTATCATCATCCATTCCCCTTGCTACCCCTATCATCATCCATTCCCCCTGCTACCCCTATCATCATCCATTCCCCCTGCGACCCCTATCATCATCCATTCCCCCTGCTACCCCTATCATCATCCATTCCCCGTGCTACCCCTATCATCATCCATTCCCCCTGCTACCCCTATCATCATCCATTCCCCTTGCTACCCCTATCATCATCCATCCCCCATGCTACCCCTATCATCATCCATTCCCCTTGCTACCCCTATCATCATCCATCCCCCCTGCTACCCCTATCATCATCCATCCCCCTTGCTACCCCTATCATCATCCATTCCCCCTGCTACCCCTATCATCATCCATTCCCCCTGCGACCCCTATCATCATCCATTGCCCCTGCCACCCCTATCATCATCCATTCCCCCTGCCACCCCTATCATCATCCATTCCCCCTGCTACCCCTATCATCATCCATTCCCCCTGCTACCCCTATCATCATCCATTCCCCCTGCTACCCCTATCATCATCCATTCCCCTTGCTACCCCTATCATCATCCATCCCCCCTGCTACCCCTATCATCATCCATTCCCCTTGCTACCCCTATCATCATCCATTTCCCCTGCGACCCCTATCATCATCCATTCCCCCTGCTACCCCTATCATCATCCATTCCCCCTGCGACCCCTATCATCATTCATTCCCCCTGCTACCCCTATCATCATCCATTCCCCTTGCTACCCCTATCATCATCCATCCCCCCTGCTACCCCTATCATCATCCATTCCCCTTGCTACCCCTATCATCATCCATCCCCCCTGCTACCCCTATCATCATCCATTCCCCTTGCTACCCCTATCATCATCCATTCCCCCTGCTACCCCTATCATCATCCATTCCCCCTGCGACCCCTATCATCATCCATTCCCCCTGCTACCCCTATCATCATCCATTCCCCGTGCTACCCCTATCATCATCCATTCCCCCTGCTACCCCTATCATCATCCATTCCCCTTGCTACCCCTATCATCATCCATCCCCCATGCTACCCCTATCATCATCCATTCCCCTTGCTACCCCTATCATCATCCATCCCCCCTGCTACCCCTATCATCATCCATCCCCCTTGCTACCCCTATCATCATCCATTCCCCCTGCTACCCCTATCATCATCCATTCCCCCTGCGACCCCTATCATCATCCATTGCCCCTGCCACCCCTATCATCATCCATTCCCCCTGCCACCCCTATCATCATCCATTCCCCCTGCTACCCCTATCATCATCCATTCCCCCTGCTACCCCTATCATCATCCATTCCCCCTGCGACCCCTATCATCATCCATTCCCCCTGCTACCCCTATCATCATCCATTCCCCCTGCGACCCCTATCATCATCCATCCCCCCTGCTACTCCTATCATCATCCATTCCCCCTGCCACCCCTATCATCACCCATTCCCCCTGCTACCCCTATCATCATCCATTCCCCCTGCTACCCCTATCATCATCCATTCCCCCTGCTACCCCTATCATCATCCATTCCCCCTGCGACCCCTATCATCATCCATTCCCCCTGCTACCCCTATCATCATCCATTCCCCCTGCGACCCCTATCATCATCCATCCCCCCTGCTACCCCTATCATCATCCATCCCCCCTGCTACCCCTATCATCATCCATTCCCCTTGCTACCCCTATCGTCATCCATTCCCCCTGCTACCCCTATCATCATCCATTCCCCTTGCTACCCCTATCATCATCCATCCCCCCTGCTGCCCCTATCATCATCCATTCCCCCTGCTGCCCCTATCATCATCCATTCCCCCTGCTGCCCCTATCATCATCCATTCCCCTTGCTACCCCTATCATCAACCATTCCCCCTGCTGCCCCTATCATCATCCATTCCCCCTGCTACCCCTATCATCATCCACTCCCCTTGCTACCCCTATCATCATCCATTCCCCCTGCGACCCCTATCATCATCCATTCCCCCTGCTACCCCTATCATCATCCATTCCCCCTGCGACCCCTATCATCATCCATCCCCCCTGCTACCCCTATCATCATCCATTCCCCCTGCTGCCCCTATCATCATCCATCCCCCCTCTGCCCCTATCATCATCCATTCCCCCTGCGACCCCTATCATCATCCATTCCCCCTGCTAACCCTATCATCATCCATTCCCCTTGCTACCCCTATCATCATCCATCCCCCCTGCTACCCCTATCATCATCCATTCCCCCTGCTACCCCTATCATCATCCATTCCCCCTGCTGCCCCTATCATCATCCATTCCCCCTGCTGCCCCTATCATCATCCATTCCCCCTGCGACCCCTATCATCATCCATTCCCCTTGCTAACCCTATCATCATCCATTCCCTCTGCTGCCCCACCCATCATTCATTCCCCCTGCTACCCCTATCATTATCCATTCCCCCTGCTGCCCCTATCATCATCCATTCCCCCTGCTGCCCCTATCATCATCCATTCCCCCTGCTACCCCTATCATCATCCATTCTCCCACCCCCCTTGCCCCTCGCATCATTCCCCCTTCCCCCTGCTAAACTTGGAGTTCTCCCATCCCCGCTTCTACCCCTGTCATCCACCTCACCCTGTGCTACCCTTGTCGTTCCCCCTGTATCTTGCACCCCTACCCTAGGTCAGGATACCTTCCCCTACTGCTACCCTAGTGATTCCCCCTTACCCCTTGCTATGCTTGTCATTCTCTCTGGATCTTGTTACCCTACCCTGTGTCATTCTACACTCACCGTTGCTGCCTTTGTCATTCCCCCCTGTAGCTTGCTACCCTTTGTTTTTCAACCATCCCCCCTGCTACCCGTGTCATTCCCCCTTCTCCCTGCTACACTTGTCCTCTCACCCCCCCTTGCTACCCCGGGCTTTCTCCCTTCTGCCTGCAACCCTTGTCATTCTCCCACACCCCTTGCTACCCTTGGCATTCTCCCTTACCCCTTGCTACCCTTGGCATTCTCCCTTACCCCTTGCTAACCTTGGCATTCTCCCTTACCCCTTGCTACCCTTGGCATTCTCCTTTACCCCTTGCTACCCTACCTCTTGTCACTATACCATCCCCTTTGCTACCCTTGTCATTATCCACCCCCCCTTGCTACCCCTGTCATCCACATTTCCCCCTCATACATTTTCCCACCCCCCTTGTCCCCCCTATCATTCCCCTGCTAAACTTGTAGTTCTCCCATCACCGCTTCTACCCCTGTCATCCACCTCACCCCGTGCTACCCTTGTCGTTCACCCTGGATCTTGCACCCCTACCCTAAGTCAGGATACCTTCCCCTCCTGCTACCCTAGTGATTCCCCCTTTCCCCTTGCTACCCTGCTCATTCCCCCTGGAGCTTGCTACCGAATGTCAAACTTCCATCCCCCCTGCTACCCCTGTCATTCCCCCTTCTCCCTGCAACACTTGTCATTCTACCATCCTCTTTGCTACCCTAGTCATTCTACCCTTCCCCCTCTTACCCCTATCATTCTCAAATCCCCCTCCCCCCTTGATGCCCTTGTCATTCTCCCTTGAGCTTGCTACCCCTGGTCATTCTACCATCCCCTTTGCTACCCTAGTCATTCCCCCTCTCCTCTTGCCGCCCTTGTCATTCTACCATCCCTTTGCATCCCTCTGTCATTCTGCCATCCCTTTGCATCCCTCGGTCATTCTGCCATCCCTTTGCATCCCTCGGTCATTCTGCCATCCCTTTGCATCCCTCTGTCATTCTGCCATCCCTTTGCATCCCTCGGTCATTCTGCCATCCCTTTGCATCCCTCGGTCATTCTGCCATCCCTTTGCATCCCTCGGTCATTCTGCCATCCCTTTGCATCCCTCGGTCATTCTGCCATCCCTTTGCATCCCTCGGTCATTCTGCCATCCCTTTGTATCCCTCTGTCATTCTGCCATCACCTTTGCATCCCATTGTCCACCTACCATCCCCTTGGCTACCCTAGTCATTCCATGCTATCCATCTCATGCCCCCTCCCCCATACTACCCTGGTCATTCTACCTTCCCCTTCGCTACCCTTGTGATTCCCCCTTCCCCCCTGCTACCCTTGTGCTGCAACCTTCTCCCTGCTGCCCTTGTCGTTCTCCGTGCAGCCTTGCTACCCTAGTCATGCTCCTAACCCCCATGCCACCCATGTCATCCCCCATTCCCACTGCTACCCTTTGCTTGCGTCTAATAGCCCTCAATGGCGCCGCGTGCTGGCCCTGCTCTCGATCCACGTGAGCCAATGGGCCAGGCAGTAGGGGAAATCGCTCGTACGCACATGACGCCACAGCTACCGATCTCAAGGCATCTCCAAGAGTCAATAGCCCTTTTGCGTAGTGGTGCAACCCTACTCTTTGATGGGAAGCGGACCGCAACGTGTGGTGACTTGATGTACTTGTACACGCTGGCCGCCCCACGTCTCACCAAACGACTTATGGCGATTGCGGCCAATGTGGGTATGTTGGTAGTTTGCACACATCCTTGTAAATCAGCACATCGCTGCGCGTGGGAGTCAACAAGAGCTGAAGCATGATCCCCCCTATACTCACCAATGTCTAGCCCATATGTTGCTTTACCTTTCATCCAGGTACCGATGGGACTAAGGCACTAGCGATTGCGCGAAGGCGCCTCCGAGCGCATGGCCAGGAGCTACAGTTTGGTGGTGACAATCCGGTGGGAAGGGCCGGCGAGCTCCTATCTCGGGAACCGCGTGCAATCGACCGCGTAACCTATAAATTCAAGGACTGCAAGTTCAGCGAAGAGGGGAATCTGCAAACCACGAAAGGGTTTAATCACGGCGGTGCACATCGTGGACCGGCATACGAACGTCTGAAAAGTGGCGGTGAGTACCATGGGCAGAATGATCCGGGTTGGAGGTAATGGTCAATTGAGGGTGGCGAGGGGTGAGACTCATGTATCGCTACCCTTGTATTTTGCCCCCAGGAGACTCGATCGAGGAGGATCAATCCGCGGTGGCCGAGCAGGTCACTGAAGATGCGGAGGATGTGGTGCTCGAGCTGGAAGAGGACATGCTGCCCCTTCCTGCGACAGATGTAGTCGTCGTGCCGACTCCCGCCCCTGCTGTTGAGGAAGACCCTGAGAGCCCGAATTTGCGGGCGCCTTCGCTACCATGCGGTGTGGTAGCTGAGGCTACAAATGTCGATCTGGCATGCTCCCTGCCAGCTTCGGTGTTGAGTGGAGAGGTGGGAACACGAGGGGAGGACGAAGGGGCTGGGAGTGAGACGGTGGGTATTCCTGAGGATCAGGATGGAGAGGCCCCGGAGGCTCACCGGGAGTCGGAGCGGCCTTCGCCCGCGTCGCCGATCGAGACCCAGCCTATCAGGTACGTTTATGTTTATCCAGTAGGTCCTCCACCCACTTCTACACTTGTGAATTGTACCGCAACTTGATGCCGCCCCTTGGTTGCACTCTGAAATCACCCCACCTCCAATGGTGTTTGATGCTGCCATGCGTTTGTATCAGGGCTCTGGTTAGGTTTTGAACCGCTCTTCCACGTAAGGCCTGTTGATTGTGTAGGTGGATGTAGTATTTAGCTCTAGTTGGTTGTGGGCTAAGGGTTTGGGCAAAATGTGGTGGTTAGACTTATTGCAGGCTGGAATTGATCTCGCACCCAACGAGCTCCAACAAATCTTTGCTATTCACTACAACACCTTTGGTGTTGCTAGTTTGGCATTTTGGGTTGTTGGGGATTGTTGTAGGGCGAGGGTTGGGTTGGTAGGGTTTGACAAACTCGTCACTTTTCAGATCTGAACTCTTGCTTAAGCCATTCCTAGATCTAATCCATGGCTTCCAAGTAATTCCGCCAGGATACCCCGTCGCACTTAAATCGCGATAGCGATCGGCCTAGATCTTGGTTGAAGGTGTGCTTTATCATTCTGGAACGTAGAGATTAAGACCTTTCCAACGCGTACCTGCTCATATTTTAAGGTTACGTGAGCTGCACGCAATGGTTTGCCGAAGTCGGCAGACTTAATCTCTTGTTATGCTCTCCAGATTCGCGCGCTTTCCATCAAGGCCAACACCCCGCTTTCACTTTTTCAGTAAGGGTAGATCACAAAAACTACTTTTTCTAGGAAGGGTGCAAACATAAGTAAGTTTTTCAACAGAAAAAATAATTTCCGAAATTGACCAGCTGTTGGTGTTGTAGTCAGTTGTGGTGAGGAATTCTCTGCGAAGCACCTGGTATGGAGATCTGACGTGAGCAGCTTTAAAGGGGAGTCCATTTCACTCGAATGATTTTGCTATACTCCGTTAGATCTAACTCGATATCATCAGTGTTACTACACCACCTAGCTCTGAAATATCTGTGTAGTATAACCGAACACTTTTTCTTGTAAGGGTAAAAGAAACGACCACTCTGATAAAAAATGGTGCATATTCAAACCCAGCCTTATAGTAAGGGTCATAAGGGTGAATCACCCTGTTAACCAGAGGCCTGGTTTGTATCCTAATGCAGAGAGGATGCAGAGCAACCATGCACGTGCACTGATCCCCCACCTGGCTGGCCTGTCTCACCGAGTCTTGCAGAGTTTGCAGGAAACGTGGTATGTCTACTTGATCCTCTCTTGCTCGTGCGATTTGTCATGACACTGTGCATTGGGTGCACAGTTGTATCAGGCTGCAATGGTCGGATGAGGTTACAGTCGTGGTGGCGACTGTGGACCTGTTTTGGCTTGGCGTGGAGATGCACAAAATGTGGTGGAACACTTGAGTTTTGGTCCTCTGATCGGCGTTGTCAGGATGGCATTGAGGGGAAACGAGGCCCTCGGAACACCTCCTTTTGCATCAAGATACATGGGTGCGTTTGCGCTCGCGGGTTTGGGGTATCAGGCGTTGTGGGAGGCCAGTTGTACCATTGGGCTATGGATACCTTCGAAAAAGAGCTTTTATCGATACATGAAAGGGGATAAGGGGTTGTGGTGTACTCTTCAAGAAGCGGCGTCAAAGTCTATGGAGGCAGTATGAGCAGAAATGGGAAAGAGGCTGATTCCAGGAGAGTGGATTTGTGTGGATGGTCGTTGGGACAAGGCTAGCGAGGGGCAATGGTGTACCGTGTCGTTTATGGATCGGATTACTCGAAAGGTGATGCATTGTGTGACCGTTTCAAAAAACGTGGTTGGCGGGTCGTCGACTGGTCTAGAGAAGATTGCGTTCGAACGTGGATTAGAACAGCTTAGGCAGATTGGGTTTGTTGTCAAGGGCATAATATCCGATGAGGGGGGGTCATTCAAGGCAGCAATTGTTGGTGAGGAGATCAACCATCAAATGGATGTCTGGCACAAAGGTCGAAACTTGACTAGACGATTTCATCACGACTTCATTGATGCTAAGAAGGGGGCGCTCCGCGTCCCCGAATGCACGAGTGTGGAGGATGTTTGGCATGTATCACCAGAGCATCTATGGAGCTGGCCGCAAGAGCATGGGTACAAGGGCCGGCTCTCCCAGGGCTCGACCAGAGAGTCACTTGTCAAGGCCGTGTGCGACAAGTTGGGAAAATACAAGTATAAAAAGATGAGAGCCACAACTGCCCAATGGAAGTGGCCGCTCATGCGACAAGTGCTTCGCTTGCGTCGGAAGGGGCTAGCTGGTGCAGAGGGAAGTGGGAAGGAGAATGAGGGAGGTGGGCAGGATGACGAAGGACGCGCTATGAAAAGGCAACGGCGTGAGGGGGAATCCGGGTCTCCCTCCCCCTTGGTTGATATTCTCGTCCAGCCTAGTGGGGAGGGTGGGCGTGATCATGTCGGTGGGCAGCCATCATCGACACCGACATCGGGGAGGGTTGGAGTAGAGGTGCTATGCGAGGGCGGTAGTACAAATGGGGAGGGGATGGTCGGAGACGGAGGGACAGCTGGAGAGGGAGTTGGAGTGCGGGTGGAGCGCAGAGACATGGAGGACTTGAGGTGGGGGGATGTCAGCGAGCTGTGGGGTTATGATCCGCATCCTGAGCGTGGGGTCCGCCCGTGCTCAGAGGCGTCGTTCCTCCTCATCCAGGCTTCGGTGTCAGGCAGGGTTCACACACCAGATGAGGAGGCTGACTTGGAGCACGAGACCGAGACGACTGAGGCTACTACATCAGGTACGATGGTTGCCAAAGGGGTGGTTGTTTGGCTAAGGGGTGGTTGTCAAATCTTGTTATGTTCTTCCTTACAATGATCATTGGCAGATGTAAAGTTGCCCCCTTGTTGTGCCCCTCTCGTATGCTGGCTTTTTCCGTGACAGGTGCACGTGCCGCACAAGGGGTGGAGACTCAAGAAACTGTCGCGTGCGAAGATGATGCAACCGAACCCGAGTCGCCTCCTCGTCGTTGGCAAGAGAGGGGATCCAAGAAGAGGCGGCGGGGGGAGTTGGACGGGGTTGGTAACGACGATTTGGCCATGGATGATCTCGTCGAGGAGGTGTCTGTTGCGCAGCGCTTTAGTGTGCACTTCCACCATGTCATGGTGCGATGTGCAACACTGGCACAAATGAACACCCCCATGTCTGCCGAAGATGTGGCCGCCGAGCTCATGTTGGCTGCTGATCATTGGGCTGGTCTACATACTGGGTGTGCTAGAGGTGACGTCCCTCCCCGCTGCGTGAGGGATCAATGGGGGCCTGAGAGTGCCGTATACCCGCCGGGCTCTGAGACCCACACGGCAGTGAAGAAGTGGCTGGCCACTCACTGTAGCGCCGACGAGATGCGGCCCTATGTCACCGGGGCTGGAAGCTGGCTGAACGAGTCATTCCACTCTCTCATCTGCACACCCGCTTGTTACACCTGAGTCGGAGGCACCCGAATCTGTTCCGGAGCATGACAGTGCAGGCATTTTTTCCACCCCGCCCCCAGCCACAATCTTCAGTCCCGGCTGGGTTTCAACCAACAACACCACATCATGGTCTAGGCGGCGTCACCGCACCGTCCGTGGCCCGCGCCCTTCCCGAGCACGTTGCCGCCTCACGTGTAAGTCTTGCGAGAGCGTTTCTTTGCCTATCGTTTTGCCTCTGTAGGTTCAGTATAGCTTACACGTATTTGACAAACGTACATTTTTTCTTTTTCTTTTTTTGTCTTTGTTGGTTTCTATGCACAGTTGAGCCCTTGCCGCGGTGATCAAGTCCATGCGCCCTCGTTTAAACCACTAAAGCGTGCGCGCAAGATGCCACAGAGGTGAGAAATATTCAATCCATTTCTTTGTTTGGGTGCAATTCCAACCCTAGGCCTCTCTTTGTTTGGGATAGGAAGCAGGCAGTGGGGGACTGGACGCGGGGGAGAGGGGGATGGGGCGGGTGGGTGTCGGGGAAGGAAATGGGAGCGGAAGACAGGGTAATGGCAGGGGTGACGGGAAGGGTTTGGAAGCGTGCGCGGAAACAAAGTGAGCTGCGGGGAAGAGAATCAGCAAGGGAGACAGAGTGAGCCGGAGAGATCAAGGTGTGTGAGGGTGATACTGCTGCTTGTAACCACTTTTGCCCGCAGGCCCTGTGTGTGCGCGTGGAGGGGGAGTAGGGTGCGGTGGAGAGTGGTGAGGAGCTGGCATACCGTGTGGGGACGGGAGTGGGCGAGGTGTAACACAAGGGCGTCAGAGACAGCAGCAGTGGAGAGGGAGAGGTGTGTGAGGGATACTGCTGCTTGTTACCACAGCTAGCCGCAGGGTGGGGTGTGAGGGCGTGGAGGAGGAGTGGAGTGCGGTGGAGGCTGGTGCGGTGCGGAGGAGGAGGTAGTGTGGCGCAGCGCGAGTGGGAGAGGTCGTGGTGAGTGAGGGACGCGAAGATGTGAGGAGGGAAGAGGGAGGAGGGAGGAGCGATTGAAGCCCCAGAGAGAACGATATGAGCGAGGGGGGAGGAAGAGGAGGAGTGGGAGGAGGAAGGAGATGAGGCGGAGGGAGACGATGAGGAGGAGGGGAGAGGGAAGCCAATGGTAAGGAGGGCAGTGGGAGAGGTGCAGGGAGGTGGGGGAGGGGTGGACGGGTGGTGGGAGAGGGCAGTCCAGGCGAGGTTGGCGGAGAGCAGGCAGGGAAAGGCGAGGGCAGCGAGGCAGAGGCGCCGGTGATGCTGCTGCCCCACACTCACCGATGGCGCAAGTGCACCAGCGACTGCAGGAGAAGGGGGGGAGGCGGGGGTGGAAAGGGGATGGTGGGAGTGGGGAAAAGGGGAGCATTGGTGGAGGACGCGTTGGCGCAAGTACACCAACAATTTGAGGAAGAGTGGGTGGGGGATTGGGGGGGGGAGGGGGAAGAGAATGAGCAGGGGAGACAGACAAAGTGAGACAGGGGGAAGAGAAGGAGCTGGGGAAACAGGGTGAGACAGGGAAGAGAGGGCGACGGAAGAATGAGCAGGGTGATGGGAGGGGGGAGTGAAGGAGACGGGAGGGGGTAGAGTAGAGCGACGGGAGGGAAAAGGGAAGAGCGACGGGAGGGGAAAGTGAGGGCGACAGGAGGGGGAAATGTAGGCGACGGGAAGGGAGGGTGAAGGCAATGGGAGGGGGTAGTGAAGAGCAACGGGAGGGGGAAGTGAAGGGAGGTAAAGAGCGGGGCATCAGCGAAGTGTGGCAGTTGACGCTGGTCTGGTGCAGGTTGCGGGGACGACGGGAGTCAGTGGGATGGTGGGTAAGAGTGGGGGAAGAGGAGGGGGTGAGTGGGGGAAAGGGAGGAGTAACGTAGGGCAGAGGGAGGGTTGGTGTGAGGGAAATGGAGGATTAGCGTGAGGGAAATAGAGGGGTGGTGCGGGGGAAGGGAGGATTAGCGTGGGGCCTACGGAGGATTAGCGTGAGGGAAATGGAGGGGTGGTGCGGGGGAAGGTAGAATTAGCGTGGGGGAAACGGAGGATACGCGTGAGGGAAATAGAGGGGTGGCGCGGGGGAAGGGAGGATTAGCGTGGGAGGATTATGAGGGGGAAAAGGGCGAGGGAGAGTGGGGGCGAGGACGGGGGGGAGTGGGGGAAAGGACGGGGGGGAGTGGGGGAAAGGCCGGGGGGGGGAGTGGGGGAAGAGGGGGTGGGGGATTGGGGGGGAGAGGGGGAAGAGAGACGACGGGAGGGGAAGTGAAGGCGACGGGAGGGGGGAGTGAAGGCGACGGGAGTAGGGAGTGAAGGCGATGAGAGTAGGGAGTGAAGGCGACGGGAGTAGGGAGTGAAGGCGACGGGAGGGGGAAATGGAGGCGACGGGAGGGGGAAGTGACGGTACTTGCAGGGAGGGACTGGCGCGGCTAGGAAAGTACCCTAAGGGAAGTTTTAGCAAGGGGAGGGTAGGGATCGGATTGGGAAGGGAAGGGAAGGGCGATGAATCAAGGCTGAGTGACGGGAAGGGAAGGAAAGAGGAGGTGTACGACGGACAGCTGACACCGGTGGTGTGATGGGATCATGGTACATTGGCGTGAGGGAAGCTCTGAGAATCAGCGTGAGCCTAAAGTACATGCTGCTGCCGATTCTTGTGAATCGCGGCGAGAGGGTAGGGCCGCACTAGCGCTTGGACTCCACCTTTTTACTGCATGGTGGGAAATGTTAATTTGTGGCGTAACGTCCTCGTGGCTCGAGCAAACGCAACCCGCGGGATCAGAGGAAGGAATCGCACTTACGGGCGTTTTCGAAGCGTGCTGTGTGTCACTTCTAATTCCCAGCGATAGCTAATGATGCCGTAGCGCCGCTTTGTATACGCTATCACTATCGCCCGCCGTCTGCTTTGACGAGGTGGCTTTGCGTATGCGCTAAGCTGAATTTCCTAGCTACTTGTAGTCGGAGCAGTTTCCTATACTACAATGCAGTGACGTGGTGTTGGGAAGTGGGGCTGTGTGTGAGACAGGTTGTTGTTGGGTGTCGGTTTAGGCTCTCTGCGACTGATGTGTGTGTGAAGTGCATGTCGCAGGTCAATCCTGATAACATTGGCGAACCTGGGCAAGTACACGAACATCCTCTAACAGTCTCGACACTACCAAATTTCGCGGGCCAATCACGTTTTCAGTCCCAACCAACCTTCCTAAGGTTGAAGTTCTTGGCCCGCGGGTTTTAACAGCCAGTGCTATACCAGAGGAACTATACCACTATTGTGGTATGCAGAACGGAAGGCCCACTGCTACTATTGAAAGCGATGGGGCCATATACCGGTTTTTTTTTTTTTTTTTTTTTTTTTTTTTTTTTTTTTTTGTCTCTCCAATGTTCTAGCTCGTCGCTTTAGCATCGCTTACCATTCGCTTAGCCGCCAATTTATTTTTTTCTCGCTTGTCCGCCAGCTCTAGTGTCGCATGCAGTTGGCTTAGCCGCCGCCTCGTACTGCCGGCCGTTACGTTTCGCCCTCGTTTGGTCGCGCTGGATCCCCCGTCTTGCGTGTGCGCCCTTCCCTCCTCGTTGACCCACCCGCGTCTCTAGCAGCGAACTCGACTGGTCGTCCATCAACGCGCTAATTGACCCACGGCATACGTGCGCGGCCGCGACCGTACTTCGTACCGCTCCTTCAGCAGGTTCTTGGGCAGGCTCCTCCTCCTTGTCCTCCTCCCTCCGTAGAGTGTCCTCCGCCTGTCCAGCCGCAGTCACAGTTACCGCCTACCTCGCCTCTCCCTGCTCCCTCTCCTTACACTGGTCCCACAGGAGGTCTTACAGAGCGTCGTGAGCCTGAGTCTCGTCCTGCGTCGCCTGTTCGTCCTGCTCGCACTGCTAGTCGTGTCCGTCGTGAGCGTCCTCCTCCTGTCCCAGGCACTCACTACATGACTCTGCGTCCCTCTACTGCTCCTCAGCGTGTCCCTCTACCGTCTCCTCCTGCGTCCTCTTTGCCTCACGTTCCGGACCCTGAGTCTGACCGATATCGTGCTGAGCACCCTACTGTCACGCGTCTCCTCGCTACTGTTGTCACTGACCCTACCTTTGAGTCCTCGACTGCGTCTGCTCTGGTCGCTGAGTTGGTTGACTTTGCTGCTGCCTGTCGTCTAGACTACGCTGCTAGCCTTGTTGCTGAGTCTGAGTCTGAGTCTGTCTGTCCTCCGTCCGTCGGGGGTGAGTGTGCTCTTGGCACGGACGTCCTTGAGGACAGACAGGAGGAGTTCCAGTGTCTTGCTGCTGCTTTGCCCCGTCTCGTGTCCTTGCTAGTTGCCCCTGAGGGAGACCCGGATGCACCAGACATCCCGACCCCGCGCACTTACGCTGAGGCGATAGCGGGTCCCTACTCCTCTCAGTGGCAGACAGCCATGGACGCCGAGATGGCTTCCTGGAAGTCCACACGCACCTACGTCGACGAGGTTCCCCCTCCTGGGGCGAACATCGTCAGTGGCATGTGGATTTTCAGGGTGAAGCGGCCGCCGGGTTCTCCGCCTGTCTTCAAGGCGCGTTACGTGGCTCGAGGCTTCAGTCAGCGAGAGGGAGTTGACTTCTTCCAGACCTTCTCCCCCACCCCGAAGATGACTACTCTTCGGGTGCTGCTGCACATAGCCGCTCACCGTGACTACGAGCTTCACTCACTTGACTTCAGCACTGCTTTCTTGCAGGGCAGCCTGCACGAGGAGATCTGGCTGCGCCGCCCACCTGGCTTCACTGGGTCGTTTCCTCCTGGTACCCAGTGGAGGCTTCAGCGGCCGGTCTACGGTCTCCGCCAGGCTCCGCGTGAGTGGCACGACACACTGAGGACTACACTTGCGGCTCTTGGGTTCGCGCCTTCTACAGCTGACCCGTCGCTGTTCCTGCGCACCGACACTTCGCTGCCGCCGTTCTACATCCTCGTGTACGTCGACGACTTGGTCTTTGCCACTGCTGACACTGCAGGACTCGCCTACGTGAAGTCGGAGCTGCAGAGGAGACACACGTGCACAGACCTGGGTGAGCTGACAAGCTATCTTGGCTTGCGGATCACCCGGGACAGAGCACGGCGCACCATCACCCTGACTCAGTCACACATGGTGCAGCAGGTTCTCCAGCGCTTCCGCTTCACGTACTCCTCGCCTCAGTCCACTCCTCTGCCTACCGGTCACTCGCTCTCAGCTCTGCCTTCAGATGAGTCCGTAGAGCCGAGTGGCCCGTATCCAGAGCTTGTGGGCTGCCTCATGTACCTGATGACCTGCACTCGACCTGACCTTGCATACCCTCTTAGCATCCTTGCACGCTATGTCGCTCCTGGCCGTCACAGGAAGGAGCACATGGATGCCGCTAAGAGGGTGTTGCGCTACTTGTGTAGTACGTCGGGCATGGGGCTTGTGCTTGGAGGGCGAGACCGAGTTGTTCTCACAGGGCACTCAGACGCTTCTTGGGCAGACGACCAGGCCACTCAGCGGTCGTCTCAGGGTTACACCTTCAGCCTTGGCTCTGGCTCAGTTTCTTGGCACTCTACACGCTCTTCTTCTGTTCTCGGCTCCAGTTGCGAGGCTGAGATCTACGCTACAGCCATGGCTGCCCAGGAGCTACGCTGGCTGACCTACCTGCTGACCGACCTCGGAGAGCGGCCTCGTTCTCCTCCAGTACTGTACGTCGACAACAAGGCTGCCATTGCCTTGTGTGAGGAGCACAGACTGGAGCACAGAACGAAGCACATCGTCCTGAGGTACTTCCTTGCTCGTGAGCTGCAGCAGTGCGGTCAGCTTTGTATTCGCTACGTGGCCACTGAGGCCAACACTGCTGATGTGTTCACCAAGGCGCTTCAGCCTCGTGACCATCAGCGCTTCTGCACTCTACTAGGCCTTGTGCCTACTGGACCTCACTTGCTTACCTCTTGACTTTGCTTGTACTGTGATCACTATATATATATATATATATATATATATATATATATATATATATATATATATATATATATATATATATATATATATACCTGCATGTTTACTCTTGCTAGGTTGTGATCACTGTATCTCTTGCTCTGTTATAAACCTGCATGTGAACTGGTCTTGTGACCACTAGCTTGTGCTCGGAATTTGTGTGGAATCCTCGAGATCCACCCTGAGCTTGTTTGCCCTGCTTTGCCTTGACTGGTCTTGTGACCCCTAGGTCTCCCCCACTTTGCCTATGGGGGTGTGTCAAACATTATATGTGTTGGTTGTTGTTAGGCTACAGTGAGATAGACCATATGGGGTACAGATCTCTAGGGTTTACTATTTGTACTGCCTTCCTTGTTAGTTCAATCATCCCAGTCTGTTATTTCGACACAGTGGAGGAGGTCGCAATGACCGGACCCCCAGAGGGGTCAGCGAGGGAGACAGCAACTGGCCGAGCAAGTGGCTCAAGGACAGTGCGGTCACGAAAGAAACAGCGTGAAGCACCTGAGTCCAGGGTGAAGGTGTGCAGTGCCTCAGTCGACTCAGTACCAGGGGGGACAGACGCACGAGCACCTAGAGCGACAGCCTCACCATCACCTGAGGGAGCAGACACGCAAGTACCTGCAGCGGCAGTCTCACTAGCACCTGGAGCGGCAGTCTCACTGGTCAGAATGCCCGGGTCGGGCGGAACACACAAGTACTGAGCACCCTCTCCACTAGTAAACATGGCATACATGGCAGTGAGAATAGCATCAAAGTCTAGAGCCCAGATATCAACCCCCTTCCTCTCCAGATCAGCCCAGCGGGGCAGCTCAGTGGCATCAGGGAACTGGGTGCGCCAAGCGTCGGTAAGGCGCGCGAAACAGCGCTGCGTGGGGTGCGGCCTCCCACACTGCTGACCAGTGCGGTCACCAGTGCGGATGACATACGTGCAGCTAAGACGCTGGGCATACCACTCACGGGCCTCCTGGAGCGACGGAGTGTGCTGCTGGCTCAGACCACCGCCAGCGCCTCCACGGCCACCACCACTGCCGCCACTTCCGCGACCACCGCCTCCCCTGCCGCTGCCACGACCACCTCCGCCCCCACCGCCGCCCCCGCCCCTGCCACCACCCCCGCCGCTGCCGTCACCACCCCCACTACCGCCACTAGCCTCTCCAGCCCCTCCTCCACTCCCACCGCCTCCACCCCCACCTCCTCCGCCGCCACCTCCACCCTTGCCCCCTTTGTTCCTGCGGCGCCCGCTCGAAGCAGACGCGGTCCCGACCTTCTCAGCACCAAGAAGGTCGACAGCAGAAGCAGAGGCGACAGAGGGAAGGAGGGGGGAAGGGGAACACCCCTCAAAGAAAGGAGTGCGGGGGTCACCACGAGAGGCACCTACAGCGACGACACTCGCCTCGGCTGCAAGTAGCTCCTTCTCGAGGAGGGCAATGGTGAGCTCAGTGGGGCAGCGAGCTAGAAACTGATCCGTGACTGCGCGCAGAGAGTCAGGGAGGCGGGTGACTAGGTGGTAGAGAACGAGCCAGAGCGGGGGGGGGTTGTTAGCTAGGAACTCGGCAGGCATAGTTGCGCGGAAGCGGGCCTCACTAGTCTTGAGGTGGGTGATGAGGTCAGCAACGGTGTGGAAGGAGGCCAGGTCGGGGAACAGGTAGGGGAGGGAGAGGCGGCCTAGTGCGGCAGAAGCAGGCGAGGAGTAACGAGCAACTACAGCAGTGTACAGCTCCTTAGCAGTCTTGTGCTGGCCAAAGTGCTCGCGCTCATCTAGCGGCAGGGAGTTGCGAATGGCAAAGCGAGCGTGAGCGTCACGAGTCTGCCACTGTGAGCGCTGAGTGCTGTCAGCAGTAGTAGGAGGTGCAGTAGCGTGGCCTAGGGCGTGATCGTACAGTGAAATATCTTCCTTGGCAGTGAGCTGTAGGTAGAGGTGCAGGTCATCGAGCCAGGTGTCAAACTTCACTGGGCGGCCCTCAGCATCAAAAGCGAGTACAGGAGGAGTAGCCATAGCAGCAGTAGCAGTGGCAGTAGCAGCAGTAGGAGTAGCAGTAGCAGTAGTGTAGTGCAGGTAGGACAGCGCGGCTCGGCTAGGGCTGTGCGGCTCGGCTAGGGCGGCGCGGCTCGGTTCGGGGCGCGCGGCTCGGCTCGGACTGGGCGGCTCGGTTCGGGTCGCGCGGCTCGGCTCGGATCGGGCGGCTGTAGCGGTCGCGGGCCGTTGGGGCCTTTAGGGGCGAGCGCGGGGCCGTACGGGGCCTCTAGGGGCTAGCGCGGAGCCGTGCGGGGCCGTAAGGGGCGAGCGCGGGGCCGATCGGGGCCTCTAGGGGCTAGCGCGGGGCCGTTCGGGGCCTCTAGGTGCGAGCGCGGGGCCGTTCGGGGCCTCTAGGTGCGAGCGCGGGGCCGTACGGGGCCGTAAGGGGCCGTAAGGGGCGGGCGCGGGGCCGTTCGGGGCCGTAAGGGGCGAGCGCGGGGCCGATCGGGGCCGCTAGGAGCGAGCGCGGGTCCGTTCGGGGCCATAAGGGGCGAGCGCGAGGGCCGATCGGGGTCGTAAGGGGCGGCGCGCGGGTCACTAAGGGGCGGATCGCGGGTCGCGGGGCCTCAGGGGGCCGTGAAAAACGAGGCGCCCTAGGGCGCAGGTAGGTAGGTAGGTAGGTAGGTAGGTAGTGGTGGGCCCTAAAAAAAAACGGTCCTAGCGAAGGACCTGCTCTGAAACCATGTCGAAAAGAACGAACAGGAATGATGAACTAACAGTGCAAAACAGTACAAGTACCTAACCCTAGAATTGTGTACCCCGTATAGGCTAACCCACTGTAGCCTACACAAGCATAACATATATAATGTTTGACAGTGCCAGCGGATGAAGAATAGCAAGCAGAAAAAAGTAGGGTTACTTCAGCCTTTACCCGTACCGGAGCAGCCATGGCAAGTTGTCAGCCTAGACTTCATTACTGGGCTTTCTTCGACCTCACGAGGGCATGACGCTATACTCGTGGTGATCGATAAGTTCTCTAAAATGGGACACTTCATCCCGACCAACGCCACGGCTACTGCTGAAGCAACTGCTCGCCTCTTCTTCGACCGCATCATCACCATCCACGGCATCCCCGCTACACTTATCTCGAAAAGAGACCCTAAGTTCACTAGTAAGTTCTGGAGGGAACTCATGGGATTGTTGGGGACAAAGCTTGCGATGTCTTCAGCGTACCACCCCCAGACTGACGGACAGACAGAGCGACTCAATCAGGTGGTTGAACAGTTACTGCGCACAGCTTGCAAAGACGACGTCAGCCACTGGGATTCACAGTTACCGACACTTGAGTTCGCTTACAATAACGCGTCGCATGCGGCCACAGGGAAATCTCCATTCTTCCTGTGCTACGGACGGGAACCACTTACACCACAGCAGCCAACCACATCGGCACACGTCCAAGCCGCACACGACTTCGTCACCACCATGCAGCAGCTATGGGAGAAGACTCACCAACATCTCACCACGATGCAGAACTCCCAGAAGCAGTATGCCGATTGCCAGCGACGTGATCACTCAGTAGCAGTCGGAGATCAGGTGCTTCTTGACACGCACAACTTGAACCTGTCTCACCTACCGTCCAAACTCCGGCCTTGCTTCTGTGGTCCTTTTCGCATTGAGGCACAGGTGACACCAGTAACATTCCGCTTGCGCTTACCTACTACGTGGAAGCTTCACAATGCTTTCCATGTTTAGCTACTAAAGCCCTACAAGGACCCCAACCAACAGTTCAGGGACGCCAGCTACCGCCACCATCACCTGTTCTCATACAGGATGAACCAGAGTACGAGGTGGAAAAAGTTCTCGCTCATCGACGCAGACGCGGCAATACGCTCGAGTTCCTGATACGCTGGAAGGGATATGACCCATCGGAGGACAGTTGGGTTGCAGAAGCTGATATGGGCAACGCACGTCGTGCTCTCAATGACTATCTTGTCAAGCAGGGTGTTTCTCACGCCACCCAGCTTTGAGGGGGGGACGTGTGAGAGTACGACGTCATTGCTACGCTTTACTAGCTTGATTCTGCTTTACTATGCATTATCTAGCTTAGCTTTGCTTTATTTTGCTTGCTTTTGCTAGATTTCCTAGGTTCGTTGCTTTTACTATATTATTATAGTTTTAGGCACCGAACTAGGTTGAGTGCACCGAATTCTAGGCTTTTCGGTTGCCACCGAATTGCCTTCTACCGAATTCGGGAAGGACCCGTTCGGGACGCTTCGCGACCCGCGGAACCTTCTAGTAACACCCGGGTTACTGCCTTTGTGTCGAGCCTATATATAGCCTCGCCTTGTACCCATGTGAATCATTCAATAGAATCATCTTTCCTGAACCAGATCCTCACAGCTAACGTGCTCGATGCTTCACGCGCACATGCCAAATGCACATGCTGCTAATGTGCGCCCGATGCAACATGCGTACATGCCGATGCCGCTGCTGCTGCAACGCGCTGCTGATGCTGATGCACCGAACACACCAGCTGCTGCTATGCGCTTCTGATGCCGATGCACCAAACACCCCTTGCTGCTGCTATGCGCTGCTGATGCCGATGCACCGAACACATCTGCTATGCGCTGCTGATGCCCATTCAGCGAACACATCTGCTGCTGCTATGCGCTGCTGATGCCGATGCACCAAACACCCCTTGCTGCTGCGATGCGCTGGTGTTTAAGTTGGGCTTGATAGGCACCTGCTACTACCGCTGCTCATAACGCCCCTACTTATGCGCGTTGCTGCTACTGCTGATGCTGCGAATGCACCTGCTGATGCGATCCCATCTCCTGCGCGCCACTCCCGCTAGCGCGCTCCGGTGCTTTACGCGCACATCCCGCTGCCGCTGCTCCTAACGCCCCTACTGATGCACGTTGCTGCTACTGCTGATGCTGTGAATGCATTTGCTGATGCGATCCCATCTGCTGCGCGCCGCTGCCTGCTTTACGTGCACAACCCGCTGCCGCTGCTCGATGCGCGTTGCTGCTACTGCTGATGCTGCGGATGCGCCTGCTGATGCGATCCCAGCTGCTGTGCGCCGCTGCTGCTAGCGCGCTCCGGTGCTTCACCCGCATATCCCGCTGCCGCTTCTCCTAACGCCCCTACTGCTCCGCCCTGCTGCTGCTGCCGATGCTGCAAATGCACCTGCTAATGCAATCAGGCTGCTGCGCGCTGCTGCTTCAAGCGCGCTGCTGTGCCTCACGCCCTATAACACCTTGCTACCCACTGGGTCAAAACGAGGGTGTTATTTGGCGCAGCGGAATGCCCATTAACACTCAGCCCACAGGCGTTACACTCGTCCCCCCCTGGTGTCAACGTCCTCGTTGACGAACTTCAGGGAGTCGGCCCCCGCAGGGACCTATTCGCTGTGCTCCAAGCAGCGACTTCGCTGGTGGACCAGGCCAGCGGAGGATCGTTCGCTGGGTTCGATCCGGTTACCACATTCAAATTCTCGCCACAGGCGGAAAATGTGAATCAGCCAGGATTTGAAACCTAGGCTCTGATTCCAGTATAACACCTCGCTACCCACTGGGTCAAAACGAGGGTGTTATTTGGCGCAGCGGAATGCCCATTAACACTCAGCCCACAGGCGTTACACGCCCACATGCCGCTGCCTCTGCCCCAGGTGCGATGTGCTGCTGCCCACCTGTTCATACGCTTCTAGCGCGCACCGCTTCTGCCGCGGATGCTGCTGCGCGCACCTACTCGCTCATATGCTCCAAGCGCGCGCCTGCTTATCTAGAAGCATCTATTTGTGCAAAAACACATACTCTCGTTTCTCCTACTGGTGCACGGCTCCTCGTAGCGGGCAAGTGCAAATGATATGATGAAGGGAGCAACTATAGTTCCAACGATTTCAGTCTAGGAGAGCGATTGTCACTAAGCTAAGTTCCAAACTGCGCATCTCTCATTTCGGCAGGATAAACTAGCTGGGAGGAAGTGAATTGAGCTTATGCTGCTCTGTGACTGCCAAAGTGAGTTATCATTTTCGCGCCAAACCACGCCAAACTGACATGTCCTTGGCCTGACGAATAGCATCCATACACCATTGAGTTGAGTGCCGTTGCGGTTTACATACCTCGAGGGGGAGGGAAAGGTTTATCACTTGGAAATAGGGTAACCTTTCCTCCACAAGTACCCCTCTGCGGAGAAACGAACAATCGTGGGGGAAGGTTTTGGGAGGGGGGTGGGGGTTCCCAAACCAACAGCGGGAACGATTTCGCGAGGTTAGGACGCGTCACAATTGCAACACCGACCCTGTGTAGGTTCGGTGTTCACCATCTACAGTGAATTCGCCAGCTGGCGAATTATGTGTATCCCGATTTCGCACAACCATGACGCGAATCTCGTGAACTTGCAGCTTGACGAGATTGCCCCGCTCGAAATGCCACATCGATCGTGCGATTGGCAGCGCGGGAAACGAAATCGCGCCACCGATGCCAGCCACGATCGATCGCCGTCGCATACTGTCGGCCACTCTCGAAGTGGTAACAGAGCGACATAAAAAACTGTCGTTGGGCGACATCTGCGCTGTGCGATCGCGTCGTCACAACCCAGGCGAAAGTGAACGACGCGCCAGCGAAGCACGGCACCTGCCCTCGAAATTGGCTGTACACCTGGTGGAGGTCCCCCACTTGCAAATCCAGTCGTGTCTCACGTGGCTCGGAGAAGCAGCCAAACACTGCTCATGCAGATTGGAAACCGATTTTCATACACGCTGCACACATTTTCGGTGTTCGGTCCCCGATCCTCCCCGGTTACAACTTGATCCACTTCGCTGATGAGTTTGTATACCATAAGGACGCGTCACAAGTAGAATATCGATCCTGCCTAGATTCGGTGTTTAGGTGGTTACACATTTTCGTTTATTTTCGCTAACGTACAGTTTTCCCTTCTAAGTCAGGCGATCGATGTGCCCCTGTCACACATCGATCGTGCAATTTCGTCCACATCGGGCAATTTTGCCCCATGTTTTTACGATCGTGTCACTTGAAACTTCAAAGCAGTCGTGACACACCGATATGGCGATCGGTTTGACAGGTTCGGTGAACAACCCTGATCCTTCCTCGATATTTTACTTGTGACGCGTCCTAAGTCTGGCTCAGACAACTCCCTCACGTACTGACTCAGACACAAAGCAGTCGCTAATAAAACGTGCTCCCGGCATTCAGAATCGCCGCGTTCTCCCGCGCTTTCACCTGGTCGCTTTCGTCTCGTCGCCGATCTGCAACAAGGCGGTGAGCTCATCGTTTCCAGCTCTCCACCTCTTACCGCTCCCCGCTTTCTGTTAGCACGACGGTCGTTCGTCGCCAATCGTATCTTTTCGCGGCTTGGATCTCAAATGTCGCAGTTCGTTGCTGACCCATCGTAGCTCGCCATTCAAGTCACCGTTTTCACCGTGTTGAAGCAATACGCTAGGCAGATGACCGTCGCGCGTCGCCTTTCGCTCGCAGCTCAAAGCTCGAGTGTCGCTGCTGGTCGCCGCGTGTCTCAGCGTCCACTCAACGTCGGTCGCCGCAAAACCGGCGTTGCTCGTGGCAACCAGCGCGTCACTCGTTGCAACCAGCGCGCCGCTTTCCACTGCCCAACTTTTTGCTCGCGCAATCCCACTCCCCTTTTCCAGCTCAGCGCATTCTACTCCCACTTCTCCGCTCCTCGCTTTCAGCGTCGCCACTCATACGGTTCCGCCCGATGGTAGCCATTTCCCCTGCTTCTGTTTTGCTTCGTTCCCTCCCAGTTCCCTTCCCTCGTTCTACCCTCCCTCCCCTCGCGCTGCATCTCCGCTTCCCATCGCGCTGCATCCCCGCTTCCCATCACGCTGCATCCCCGCTTCCCATCGCGCTGCATCCTCCCCTCGCGCTGCTTCCCCGCTTCCCCTCGCGCTGCTTCCCTGCTTCCCCTCGCGCTGCTTCCCTGCTTCCCCTCGCGCTGCTTCCCCGCTTCCCCTCGCGCTGCTTCCCTGCTTCCCCTCGCGCTGCTTCCCTGCTTCCCCTCGCGCTGCTTCCCCGCTTCCCCTCGCGCTGCTTCCCTGCTTCCCCTCGCGCTGCTTTCCTGCTTCCCCTCGCGCTGCTTCCCTGTTTCCCCTCTCGCTGCTTCCCTGCTTCCCCTCGCGCTGCTTCCCTGCTTCCCCTCGCGCTGCTTTTCTCATTCGTACGCGCTGGTTTCCTCATTCCCTTCTGGTGGCTTTCGCCTTTCCCTTCGCCCTGCCTCCCCCCATCCTATACGCACCTTTCCGCTTTCCCTTTGCCGTCTCTCTGTTCCACTACTCCCATCCCTCCCATTGCCAATAACCACCAGCATCGAGCAAAGCGGGGGTGGTAGACAGAAGCGTAGCGCCTTGGTGAGAGGGGATGAGGAGCGAGAAGGCTGGGGTGGGGTGAGGGGAGGAGAGGGAATAAGCATCGAGAAGGGGGGGAAAGGGGGAGGGGGAGCGAGGAGGAGGTGGGGAAGGGGGGGGGGGGGTAGACATTCTCCAGTGTCCATTTTTTTCCTCTCTCACATCGCACCTTTCGTCCTATCTCCTGCTTCCCTTTTTTTTCCCCCCTGCTCACTCTTTCTTTCCCCCCTGTTTGCCCATTGTTTCCCCCCTGCGCACTCTTTCTTTTCCCCCCGCTTACCCACTGTTTCCCCTTTGCTCATTCATTGTTTCCCCCCTGCTCACTCTCTCTTTCCCCCCTGCTTATACATTGTTACCCCTTTGCTCACTCGTTCTTTTCCCCCTGCTTACCCATTGTTTTCCCCCTGCTCACTCTCTGTTTTCCCCCTGCTCACTCTTTCTGTTCCCCCCGCTTACCCATTGTTTCCCCCCTACTGTGGTGCAGCTCGTGATGCATGAAGCAACCAAGCAGGAAAGTTAGTTAGATTTAGAGCCAGCAGCTAAAATAGTGATCCCCCCCTTTTCTTCCCCACTGCTGTCCCTTTGTTTCCCCCTTCCTCCCCTCTCTCCTTTGCTCCCCTATTTTTATTCACTTTCTCCACTATCTCCCCTCCCTGCCCTTCCCCGACCTCTCTTCCCTCCCTGACCTCTCTTCCCTCCCTGACCTCTCTTCCCTCCCTGACCTCTCTTCCCTCCCTGACCTCTCTTCCCTCCCTGACCTCTCTTCCCTCCCTGACCTCTCTTCCCTCCCTGCCCTCTCTTCCTGCCCTGTTCTTTCTTCCCTCTCTGCCCTCACTTCCCTCCCTGCTCTCTCTCCATTTTCTGCCTCTTCGCCTTCTCGCCTCCTCACCTTCTCACCACATTGTCTTCCTGCCCCTCAGTCTACTAGCAGCAAGCCCGCCTACGGTACCCATCTCATCGCAGCATACAGTCCTAATTTGTCATCAGTTCTGGCATGGTATGTGAATGCATGTACTGTCACCGTGAGTCTCCCCTCCTTCCCTCTCCCTTCTGTGGTGCAGCTCGTCATGGATGAAGCGATCAAGCAGACAAGTTGGTTAGATTATGGAGGATAGTGTGGTGTGGGTCTTTGTTGTATCATAACCTCGAATTGCACGTATATCGCAAAGTTTCCAATCAATTTGGGGTTTTATATATCCAATAATGATGACATATATTACGATATGTGTGGTCAATTGTAATGGTCTCCTCCTGTTGCAGCACTAGTGGGTGTGGGGAACAATAACTACTCATATAATACGGTATATTGCGCAAGGTACAAAACAGCCTTTTCCTCCAATCTTATTGTGGCCTCCGCACACACGTGACTAATGTAGCTCAAGTTGAGTGGTGGTGAGAGGCCATGCTGTGCTCGTGCTCCTGCAGTCACCCCTGCAGCATCAGCAACTCAGAGGCCCAAGCAGGTAGGAAGCAGGGGCGGATGAGCAGAACGTGTGGAGGCAGGGCGAGTGGAGAGCCAAAGCCTGCCTGCATCCCCGCCCACTTCCTAAACCCTGCATGGCAGCCCGCTGCCCTGCTGCCGCCTGCATGGCACACTCAGCCCAGCACGCAGCGAAAAGAGGAGAGTGGCAGGGCAATGGCAGGGCGAAAGGAAATCACCTCCGCAGCACTGCCAGGTGCAGCAGGGGGATAGGAGTGGGAAATGAGTGGGAAAGAAGGAGAGGCAAAGAAATAAAGGGAGAAAAAGGGCACCCGGAGGGAGAAAGAAGGGGAAACGGAAGGGGGAGTGAGGAAGAAGGTTGGGGGGGCATGAGGCAGATGTGCAAGTCAGGTGTCCTAGGGACGAGCAGAGGAGAAGGGGATTGGAGGGATGAGGAGGATTGCGCGGGTTCGTGTGAGCGCAGTTGAGTGCGAGAAGCACTTCCCTCCCATTACCCACACCCGCCACGCCTCTGCCTCTCGCAAACGTGCTGCTGCCACGGGTTTCGGAAGCAAAGTGAAAGGAAGGGATCGGAGGGGAAAGGAAGGGAAGGGAGAGAAGGTGCGCTGTGAAGGAGAGTCCGGGGAGGTGCGCCCTCGGGGGAAAGGGAGGTGCGACCTGGCGGGAAAGGAAGGTGCGACCTGGGGGGAAAGGGAGATGCGACCTGGGGGGAGAGAGAAGGCGCAAGGAGGCTACAACTACCTCTGCACGGAGCCACTGCTCCGCTCCGTCTCCGCTTCCCCGCCCTGCAAAGTCACGGTCCTCGCCCACTTCCAGTGCTCCCATCTCGCTCAGTAACTGGTAGCTGATGGGATGGGGGGAAAGGAGGAGGTGGAGGAGGTTGGGGAGGAAGGCGGAGAAGAAGTTAGCGGCGGCGCCTGGGGGAAACCTTACCGTGGTAGGTCGGTCTAAGTGAGGACGCCCCCACACCCTGGGGGGAAGGGAGGTGCGATTTGGGGGGAAGGGAGGTGCGACATGGAAGGAAAGGGGGGTATGACCTGGGGGAAAGAGGAGAGCGGCACCCTGGAAGGGATGAGAGAGGGGGCAAACATGGTTCTCAAGGTCAAGGTGCAACAACCGACCCAAGTCCTGCCAGCGGCGGGGAGGGAGGAGGACAAGGGGGAGGGAGGAGGACAGGGGGGAGGGAGGAGGACAGGGGGGAGGGAGGAGGACAGCGGGAGAGAGAAGGACAGGGGGGAGGGAGGAGGACAGGGGGGAGGGAGGAGGACAGGGGGGAGGGAGGAGGACAGGGGGAGGGAGGAGGACAGGGGGGAGGGAGGAGGACAGGGGGGAGGGAGGAGGACAGGGGGAGGGAGGAGGACAGGGGGGAGGGAGGAGGACAGGGGGGAGGGAGGAGGACAGGGGGAGGGAGGAGGACAGGGGGAGGGAGGAGGACAGGGGGGAGGGAGGAGGACAGGGGGAGGGGGAGACGGGGGGAGGGAGGAGGACAGGGGGGAGGGAGGAGGACAGGGGGGAGGAGGAGGACAGGGGGGGAGGGAGGAGGACAGGGGGGGGGAGGAGGACAAGGGGGAAGGGAGGAGGACCGGGGGGAGGGAGGAGGACAGCGGGGGAGGGAGGAGGACAGGGGGAGGGAGGAGGAAGGGGGGAGGGAGGAGGACAGGGGGAGGGAGGAGGACAGGGGGGAGGGAGGAGGACAGGGGGGAGGGAGGAGGACAGGGGGGAGGGAGGAGGACAGGGGG
>CANIUD010000766.1:0-85000 GCA_947470075.1 Closterium sp. Yama58-4
GTTTTGAACCGCTCTTCCACGTAAGGCCTGTTGATTGTGTAGGGCGTGTAGTATTTAGCTCTAGTTGGTTGTGGGCTAAGGGTTTGGGCAAAATGTGGTGGTTAGACTTATTGCAGGCTGGAATTGATCTCGCACCCAACGAGCTCCAACAAATCTTTGCTATTCACTACAACACCTTTGGTGTTGCTAGTTTGGCATTTTGGGTTGTTGGGGATTGTTGTAGGGCGAGGGTTGGGTTGGTAGGGTTTGACAAACTCGTCACTTTTCAGATCTGAACTCTTGCTTAAGCCATTCCTAGATCTAATCCATGGCTTCCAAGTAATTCCGCCAGGATACCCCGTCGCACTTAAATCGCGATAGCGATCGGCCTAGATCTTGGTTGAAGGTGTGCTTTATCATTCTGGAACGTAGAGATAAGACCTTTCCAACGCGTATCTGCTCATATTTTAAGGTTACGTGAGCTGCACGCAATGGTTTGCCGAAGTCGGCAGACTTAATCTCTTGTTATGCTCTCCAGATTCGCGCGCTTTCCATCAAGGCAAACACCCCGCTTTCACTTTTCAGTAAGGGTAGATCACAAAAACTACTTTTTCTAGGAAGGGTGCAAACATAAGTAAGTTTTTCAACAGAAAAAATAATTTCCGAAATTGACCAGCTGTTGTGTTGTAGTCAGTTGTGGTGAGGAATTCTCTGCGAAGCACCTGGTATGGAGATCTGACGTGAGCAGCTTTAAAGGGAGTCCATTTCACTCGAATGATTTTGCTATACTCCGTTAGATCTAACTCGATATCATCAGTGTTACTACACCACCTAGCTCTGAAATATCTGTGTAGTATAACCGAACACTTTTTCTTGTAAGGGTAAAAGAAACGACCACTCTGATAAAAAATGGTGCATATTCAAACCCAGCCTTATAGTAAGGGTCATAAGGGTGAATCACCCTGTTAACCAGAGGCCTGGTTTGTATCCTAATGCAGAGAGGATGCAGAGCAACCATGCACGTGCACTGATCCCCCACCTGGCTGGCCTGTCTCACCGAGTCTTGCAGAGTTTGCAGGAAACGTGGTATGTCTACTTGATCCTCTCTTGCTCGTGCGATTTGTCATGACACTGTGTATTGGGTGCACAGTTGTATCAGGCTGCAATGGTCGATGAGGTTACAGTCGTGGTGGCGACTGTGGACCTGTTTTGGCTTGGCGTGGAGATGCACAAAATGTGGTGGAACACTTGAGTTTTGGTCCTCTGATCGGCGTTGTCAGGATGGCATTGAGGGGAAACGAGGCCCTCGGAACAC
Organism: Closterium sp. Yama58-4; assembly: GCA_947470075.1. Classification (NCBI taxonomy): domain Eukaryota; kingdom Viridiplantae; phylum Streptophyta; class Zygnematophyceae; order Desmidiales; family Closteriaceae; genus Closterium; species Closterium sp. Yama58-4. The sequence goes on from CANIUD010000766.1 coordinate 1,295, forward strand.
CTCCTTTTGCATCAAGATACATGGGTGCGTTTGCGCTCGCGGGTTTGGGGTATCAGGCGTTGTGGGAGGCCAGTTGTACCATTGGGCTATGGATACCTTCGAAAAGAGCTTTTATCGATACATGAAAGGGGATAAGGGGTTGTGGTGTACTCTTCAAGAAGCGGCGTCAAAGTCTATGGAGGCAGTATGAGCAGCAGAAATGGGAAAGAGGCTGATTCCAGGAGAGTGGATTTGTGTGGATGGTCGTTGGGACAAGGCTAGGGAGGGGCAATGGTGTACCGTGTCGTTTATGGATCGGATTACTCGAAAGGTGATGCATTGTGTGACCGTTTCAAAAAACGTGGTTGGTGGGTCGTCGACTGGTCTAGAGAAGATTGCGTTCGAACGTGGATTAGAACAGCTTAGGCAGATTGGGTTTGTTGTCAAGGGCATAATATCCGATGAGGGGGGGTCATTCAAGGCAGCAATTGTTGGTGAGGAGATCAACCATCAAATGGATGTCTGGCACAAAGGTCGAAACTTGACTAGACGATTTCATCACGACTTCATTGATGCTAAGAAGGGGGCGCTCCGCGTCCCCGAATGCACGAGTGTGGAGGATGTTTGGCATGTATCACCAGAGCATCTATGGAGCTGGCCGCAAGAGCATGGGTACAAGGGCCGGCTCTCCCAGGGCTCGACCAGAGAGTCACTTGTCAAGGCCGTGTGCGACAAGTTGGGAAAATACAAGTATAAAAAGATGAGAGCCACAACTGCCCAATGGAAGTGGCCGCTCATGCGACAAGTGCTTCGCTTGCGTCGGAAGGGGCTAGCTGGTGCAGAGGGAAGTGGGAAGGAGAATGAGGGAGGTGGGCAGGATGACGAAGGACGCGCTATGAAAAGGCAACGGCGTGAGGGGGGGAATCCGGGTCTCCCTCCCCCTTGGTTGATATTCTCGTCCAGCCTAGTGGGGAGGGTGGGCGTGATCATGTCGGTGGGCAGCCATCATCGACACCGACATCGGGGAGGGTTGGAGTAGAGGTGCTATGCGAGGGCGGTAGTACAAATGGGGAGGGGATGGTCGGAGACGGAGGGACAGCTGGAGAGGGAGTTGGAGTGCGGGTGGAGCGCAGAGACATGGAGGACTTGAGGTGGGGGGATGTCAGCGAGCTGTGGGGTTATGATCCGCATCCTGAGCGTGGGGTCCGCCCGTGCTCAGAGGCGTCGTTCCTCCTCATCCAGGCTTCGGTGTCAGGCAGGGTTCACACACCAGATGAGGAGGCTGACTTGGAGCACGAGACCGAGACGACAGAGGCTACTACATCAGGTACGATGGTTGCCAAAGGGGTGGTTGTTTGGCTAAGGGGTGGTTGTCAAATCTTGTTATGTTCTTCCTTACAATGATCATTGGCAGATGTAAAGTTGCCCCCTTGTTGTGCCCCTCTCGTATGCTGGCTTTTTCCGTGACAGGTGCACGTGCCGCACAAGGGGTGGAGACTCAAGAAACTGTCGCGTGCGAAGATGATGCAACCGAACCCGAGTCGCCTCCTCGTCGTTGGCAAGAGAGGGGATCCAAGAAGAGGCGGCGGGGGGGAGTTGGACGGGGTTGGTAACGACGATTTGGCCATGGATGATCTCGTCGAGGAGGTGTCTGTTGCGCAGCGCTTTAGTGTGCACTTCCACCATGTATGGTGCGATGTGCAACACTGGCACAAATGAACACCCCCATGTCTGCCGAAGATGTGGCCGCCGAGCTCATGTTGGCTGCTGATCATTGGGCTGGTCTACATACTGGGTGTGCTAGAGGTGACGTCCCTCCCCGCTGCGTGAGGGATCAATGGGGGCCTGAGAGTGCCGTATACCCGCCGGGCTCTGAGACCCACACGGCAGTGAAGAAGTGGCTGTCCACTCACTGTAGCGCCGACGAGATGCGGCCCTATGTCACCGGGGCTGGAAGCTGGCTGAACGAGTCATTCCACTCTCTCATCTGCACACCCGCTTGTTACACCTGAGTCGGAGGCACCCGAATCTGTTCCGGAGCATGACAGTGCAGGCATTTTTTCCACCCCGCCCCCAGCCACAATCTTCAGTCCCGGCTGGGTTTCAACCAACAACACCACATCATGGTCTAGGCGGCGTCACCGCACCGTCCGTGGCCCGCGCCCTTCCCGAGCACGTTGCCGCCTCACGTGTAAGTCTTGCGAGAGCGTTTCTTTGCCTATCGTTTTGCCTCTGTAGGTTCAGTATAGCTTACACGTATTTGACAAACGTACATTTTTTCTTTTTCTTTTTTTGTCTTTGTTGGTTTCTATGCACAGTTGAGCCCTTGCCGCGGTGATCAAGTCCATGCGCCCTCGTTTAAACCACTAAAGCGTGCGCGCAAGATGCCACAGAGGTGAGAAATATTCAATCCATTTCTTTGTTTGGGTGCAATTCCAACCCTAGGCCTCTCTTTGTTTGGGATAGGAAGCAGGCAGTGGGGGACTGGACGCGGGGGAGAGGGGGATGGGGCGGGTGGGTGTCGGGGAAGGAAATGGGAGCGGAAGACAGGGTAATGGCAGGGGTGACGGGAAGGGTTTGGAAGCGTGCGCGGAAACAAAGTGAGCTGCGGGGAAGAGAATCAGCAAGGGAGACAGAGTGAGCCGGAGAGATCAAGGTGTGTGAGGGTGATACTGCTGCTTGTAACCACTTTTGCCCGCAGGCCCTGTGTGTGCGCGTGGAGGGGGAGTAGGGTGCGGTGGAGAGTGGTGAGGAGCTGGCATACCGTGTGGGGACGGGAGTGGGCGAGGTGTAACACAAGGGCGTCAGAGACAGCAGCAGTGGAGAGGGAGAGGTGTGTGAGGGATACTGCTGCTTGTTACCACAGCTAGCCGCAGGGTGGGGTGTGAGGGCGTGGAGGAGGAGTGGAGTGCGGTGGAGGCTGGTGCGGTGCGGCGGAGGAGGAGGTAGTGTGGCGCAGCGCGAGTGGGAGAGGTCGTGGTGAGTGAGGGACGCGAAGATGTGAGGAGGGAAGAGGGAGGAGGGAGGAGCGATTGAAGCCCCAGAGAGAACGATATGAGCGAGGGGGGAGGAAGAGGAGGAGTGGGAGGAGGAAGGAGATGAGGCGGAGGGAGACGATGAGGAGGAGGGGAGAGGGAAGCCAATGGTAAGGAGGGCAGTGGGAGAGGTGCAGGGAGGTGGGGGAGGGTGGACGGGTGGTGGGAGAGGGCAGTCCAGGCGAGGTTGGCGGAGAGAGAGCAGCAGGGAAAGGCGAGGGCAGCGAGGCAGAGGCGCCGGGTGGTGATGCTGCTGCCCCACACTCACCGATGGCGCAAGTGCACCAGCGACTGCAGGAGAAGGGGGGGGAGGCGGGGGTGGAAAGGGGATGGTGGGAGTGGGGAAAAGGGGAGCATTGGTGGAGGACGCGTTGGCGCAAGTACACCAACAATTTGAGGAAGAGTGGGTGGGGATTGGGGGGGGAGGGGGAAGAGAATGAGCAGGGGAGACAGACAAAGTGAGACAGGGGGAAGAGAAGGAGCTGGGAAACAGGGTGAGACAGGGAAGAGAGGGCGACGGAAGAATGAGCAGGGTGATGGGAGGGGGGAGTGAAGGAGACGGGAGGGGGTAGAGTAGAGCGACGGGAGGGAAAAGGGAAGAGCGACGGGAGGGGAAAGTGAGGGCGACAGGAGGGGGAATGTAGGCGACGGGAAGGGAGGGTGAAGGCAATGGGAGGGGGTAGTGAGAGCAACGGGAGGGGAAGTGAAGGGAGGTAAAGAGCGGGGCATCAGCGAAGTGTGGCAGTTGACGCTGGTCTGGTGCAGGTTGCGGGGACGACGGGAGTCAGTGGGATGGTGGGTAAGAGTGGGGGAAGAGGAGGGGGTGAGTGGGGGAAAGGGAGGAGTAACGTAGGGCAGAGGGAGGGTTGGTGTGAGGGAAATGGAGGATTAGCGTGAGGGAAATAGAGGGGTGGTGCGGGGGAAGGGAGGATTAGCGTGGCCCTACGGAGGATTAGCGTGAGGGAAATGGAGGGGTGGTGCGGGGGAAGGTAGGATTAGCGTGGGGGAAACGGAGGATACGCGTGAGGGAAATAGAGGGGTGGCGCGGGGGAAGGGAGGATTAGCGTGGGAGGATTATGAGGGGGAAAGGGCGCGGGAGAGGGGGCGGAGGACGGGGGGGAGTGGGGGAAAGGACGGGGGGGAGTGGGGAAAGGCGGGGGGGGAGTGGGGGAAAGGGGGGGGGGGGGATTGGGGGGGAGGGAGGGGGAAGAGAGACGACGGGAGGGGGGAAGTGAAGGCGACGGGAGGGGAGTGAAGGCGACGGGAGTAGGGAGTGAAGGCGATGAGAGTAGGGAGTGAAGGCGACGGGAGTAGGGAGTGAAGGCGACGGGAGGGGGAAATGGAGGCGACGGGAGGGGGAAGTGACGGTACTTGCAGGGGAGGGACTGGCGCGGCTAGGAAAGTACCCTAAGGGAAGTTTTAGCAAGGGGAGGGTAGGGATCGGATTGGGAAGGGAAGGGAAGGGCGATGAATCAAGGCTGAGTGACGGGAAGGGAAGGAAAGAGGAGGTGTACGACGGACAGCTGACACCGGTGGTGTGATGGGATCATGGTACATTGGCGTGAGGGAAGCTCTGAGAATCAGCGTGAGCCTAAAGTACATGCTGCTGCCGATTCTTGTGAATCGCGGCGAGAGGGTAGGGCCGCACTAGCGCTTGGACTCCACCTTTTTACTGCATGGTGGGAAATGTTAATTTGTGGCGTAACGTCCTCGTGGCTCGAGCAAACGCAACCCGCGGGATCAGAGGAAGGAATCGCACTTACGGGCGTTTTCGAAGCGTGCTGTGTGTCACTTCTAATTCCCAGCGATAGCTAATGATGCCGTAGCGCCGCTTTGTATACGCTATCACTATCGCCCGCCGTCTGCTTTGACGAGGTGGCTTTGCGTATGCGCTAAGCTGAATTTCCTAGCTACTTGTAGTCGGAGCAGTTTCCTATACTACAATGCAGTGACGTGGTGTTGGGAAGTGGGGCTGTGTGTGAGACAGGTTGTTGTTGGGTGTCGGTTTAGGCTCTCTGCGACTGATGTGTGTGTGAAGTGCATGTCGCAGGTCAATCCTGATAACATTGGCGAACCTGGGCAAGTACACGAACATCCTCTAACAGTCTCGACACTACCAAATTTCGCGGGCCAATCACGTTTTCAGTCCCAACCAACCTTCCTAAGGTTGAAGTTCTTGGCCCGCGGGTTTTAACAGCCAGTGCTATACCAGAGGAACTATACCACTATTGTGGTATGCAGAACGGAAGGCCCACTGCTACTATTGAAAGCGATGGGGCCATATACCGGTTTTTTTTTGTTTTTTTTTTTTTTTTTTTTTTTTTTTTGTCTCTCCAATGTTCTAGCTCGTCGCTTTAGCATCGCTTACCATTCGCTTAGCCGCCAATTTATTTTTTTCTCGCTTGTCCGCCAGCTCTAGTGTCGCATGCAGTTGGCTTAGCCGCCGCCTCGTACTGCCGGCCGTTACGTTTCGCCCTCGTTTGGTCGCGCTGGATCCCCCGTCTTGCGTGTGCGCCCTTCCCTCCTCGTTGACCCACCCGCGTCTCTAGCAGCGAACTCGACTGGTCGTCCATCAACGCGCTAATTGACCCACGGCATACGTGCGCGGCCGCGACCGTACTTCGTACCGCTCCTTCAGCAGGTTCTTGGGCAGGCTCCTCCTCCTTGTCCTCCTCCCTCCGTAGAGTGTCCTCCGCCTGTCCAGCCGCAGTCACAGTTACCGCCTACCTCGCCTCTCCCTGCTCCCTCTCCTTACACTGGTCCCACAGGAGGTCTTACAGAGCGTCGTGAGCCTGAGTCTCGTCCTGCGTCGCCTGTTCGTCCTGCTCGCACTGCTAGTCGTGTCCGTCGTGAGCGTCCTCCTCCTGTCCCAGGCACTCACTACATGACTCTGCGTCCCTCTACTGCTCCTCAGCGTGTCCCTCTACCGTCTCCTCCTGCGTCCTCTTTGCCTCACGTTCCGGACCCTGAGTCTGACCGATATCGTGCTGAGCACCCTACTGTCACGCGTCTCCTCGCTACTGTTGTCACTGACCCTACCTTTGAGTCCTCGACTGCGTCTGCTCTGGTCGCTGAGTTGGTTGACTTTGCTGCTGCCTGTCGTCTAGACTACGCTGCTAGCCTTGTTGCTGAGTCTGAGTCTGAGTCTGTCTGTCCTCCGTCCGTCGGGGGTGAGTGTGCTCTTGGCACGGACGTCCTTGAGGACAGACAGGAGGAGTTCCAGTGTCTTGCTGCTGCTTTGCCCCGTCTCGTGTCCTTGCTAGTTGCCCCTGAGGGAGACCCGGATGCACCAGACATCCCGACCCCGCGCACTTACGCTGAGGCGATAGCGGGTCCCTACTCCTCTCAGTGGCAGACAGCCATGGACGCCGAGATGGCTTCCTGGAAGTCCACACGCACCTACGTCGACGAGGTTCCCCCTCCTGGGGCGAACATCGTCAGTGGCATGTGGATTTTCAGGGTGAAGCGGCCGCCGGGTTCTCCGCCTGTCTTCAAGGCGCGTTACGTGGCTCGAGGCTTCAGTCAGCGAGAGGGAGTTGACTTCTTCCAGACCTTCTCCCCCACCCCGAAGATGACTACTCTTCGGGTGCTGCTGCACATAGCCGCTCACCGTGACTACGAGCTTCACTCACTTGACTTCAGCACTGCTTTCTTGCAGGGCAGCCTGCACGAGGAGATCTGGCTGCGCCGCCCACCTGGCTTCACTGGGTCGTTTCCTCCTGGTACCCAGTGGAGGCTTCAGCGGCCGGTCTACGGTCTCCGCCAGGCTCCGCGTGAGTGGCACGACACACTGAGGACTACACTTGCGGCTCTTGGGTTCGCGCCTTCTACAGCTGACCCGTCGCTGTTCCTGCGCACCGACACTTCGCTGCCGCCGTTCTACATCCTCGTGTACGTCGACGACTTGGTCTTTGCCACTGCTGACACTGCAGGACTCGCCTACGTGAAGTCGGAGCTGCAGAGGAGACACACGTGCACAGACCTGGGTGAGCTGACAAGCTATCTTGGCTTGCGGATCACCCGGGACAGAGCACGGCGCACCATCACCCTGACTCAGTCACACATGGTGCAGCAGGTTCTCCAGCGCTTCCGCTTCACGTACTCCTCGCCTCAGTCCACTCCTCTGCCTACCGGTCACTCGCTCTCAGCTCTGCCTTCAGATGAGTCCGTAGAGCCGAGTGGCCCGTATCCAGAGCTTGTGGGCTGCCTCATGTACCTGATGACCTGCACTCGACCTGACCTTGCATACCCTCTTAGCATCCTTGCACGCTATGTCGCTCCTGGCCGTCACAGGAAGGAGCACATGGATGCCGCTAAGAGGGTGTTGCGCTACTTGTGTAGTACGTCGGGCATGGGGCTTGTGCTTGGAGGGCGAGACCGAGTTGTTCTCACAGGGCACTCAGACGCTTCTTGGGCAGACGACCAGGCCACTCAGCGGTCGTCTCAGGGTTACACCTTCAGCCTTGGCTCTGGCTCAGTTTCTTGGCACTCTACACGCTCTTCTTCTGTTCTCGGCTCCAGTTGCGAGGCTGAGATCTACGCTACAGCCATGGCTGCCCAGGAGCTACGCTGGCTGACCTACCTGCTGACCGACCTCGGAGAGCGGCCTCGTTCTCCTCCAGTACTGTACGTCGACAACAAGGCTGCCATTGCCTTGTGTGAGGAGCACAGACTGGAGCACAGAACGAAGCACATCGTCCTGAGGTACTTCCTTGCTCGTGAGCTGCAGCAGTGCGGTCAGCTTTGTATTCGCTACGTGGCCACTGAGGCCAACACTGCTGATGTGTTCACCAAGGCGCTTCAGCCTCGTGACCATCAGCGCTTCTGCACTCTACTAGGCCTTGTGCCTACTGGACCTCACTTGCTTACCTCTTGACTTTGCTTGTACTGTGATCACTATATATATATATATATATATATATATATATATATATATATATATATATATATATATATATATATATATATATATATATACCTGCATGTTTACTCTTGCTAGGTTGTGATCACTGTATCTCTTGCTCTGTTATAAACCTGCATGTGAACTGGTCTTGTGACCACTAGCTTGTGCTCGGAATTTGTGTGGAATCCTCGAGATCCACCCTGAGCTTGTTTGCCCTGCTTTGCCTTGACTGGTCTTGTGACCCCTAGGTCTCCCCCACTTTGCCTATGGGGGTGTGTCAAACATTATATGTGTTGGTTGTTGTTAGGCTACAGTGAGATAGACCATATGGGGTACAGATCTCTAGGGTTTACTATTTGTACTGCCTTCCTTGTTAGTTCAATCATCCCAGTCTGTTATTTCGACACAGTGGAGGAGGTCGCAATGACCGGACCCCCAGAGGGGTCAGCGAGGGAGACAGCAACTGGCCGAGCAAGTGGCTCAAGGACAGTGCGGTCACGAAAGAAACAGCGTGAAGCACCTGAGTCCAGGGTGAAGGTGTGCAGTGCCTCAGTCGACTCAGTACCAGGGGGGACAGACGCACGAGCACCTAGAGCGACAGCCTCACCATCACCTGAGGGAGCAGACACGCAAGTACCTGCAGCGGCAGTCTCACTAGCACCTGGAGCGGCAGTCTCACTGGTCAGAATGCCCGGGTCGGGCGGAACACACAAGTACTGAGCACCCTCTCCACTAGTAAACATGGCATACATGGCAGTGAGAATAGCATCAAAGTCTAGAGCCCAGATATCAACCCCCTTCCTCTCCAGATCAGCCCAGCGGGGCAGCTCAGTGGCATCAGGGAACTGGGTGCGCCAAGCGTCGGTAAGGCGCGCGAAACAGCGCTGCGTGGGGTGCGGCCTCCCACACTGCTGACCAGTGCGGTCACCAGTGCGGATGACATACGTGCAGCTAAGACGCTGGGCATACCACTCACGGGCCTCCTGGAGCGACGGAGTGTGCTGCTGGCTCAGACCACCGCCAGCGCCTCCACGGCCACCACCACTGCCGCCACTTCCGCGACCACCGCCTCCCCTGCCGCTGCCACGACCACCTCCGCCCCCACCGCCGCCCCCGCCCCTGCCACCACCCCCGCCGCTGCCGTCACCACCCCCACTACCGCCACTAGCCTCTCCAGCCCCTCCTCCACTCCCACCGCCTCCACCCCCACCTCCTCCGCCGCCACCTCCACCCTTGCCCCCTTTGTTCCTGCGGCGCCCGCTCGAAGCAGACGCGGTCCCGACCTTCTCAGCACCAAGAAGGTCGACAGCAGAAGCAGAGGCGACAGAGGGAAGGAGGGGGGAAGGGGAACACCCCTCAAAGAAAGGAGTGCGGGGGTCACCACGAGAGGCACCTACAGCGACGACACTCGCCTCGGCTGCAAGTAGCTCCTTCTCGAGGAGGGCAATGGTGAGCTCAGTGGGGCAGCGAGCTAGAAACTGATCCGTGACTGCGCGCAGAGAGTCAGGGAGGCGGGTGACTAGGTGGTAGAGAACGAGCCAGAGCGGGGGGGGGTTGTTAGCTAGGAACTCGGCAGGCATAGTTGCGCGGAAGCGGGCCTCACTAGTCTTGAGGTGGGTGATGAGGTCAGCAACGGTGTGGAAGGAGGCCAGGTCGGGGAACAGGTAGGGGAGGGAGAGGCGGCCTAGTGCGGCAGAAGCAGGCGAGGAGTAACGAGCAACTACAGCAGTGTACAGCTCCTTAGCAGTCTTGTGCTGGCCAAAGTGCTCGCGCTCATCTAGCGGCAGGGAGTTGCGAATGGCAAAGCGAGCGTGAGCGTCACGAGTCTGCCACTGTGAGCGCTGAGTGCTGTCAGCAGTAGTAGGAGGTGCAGTAGCGTGGCCTAGGGCGTGATCGTACAGTGAAATATCTTCCTTGGCAGTGAGCTGTAGGTAGAGGTGCAGGTCATCGAGCCAGGTGTCAAACTTCACTGGGCGGCCCTCAGCATCAAAAGCGAGTACAGGAGGAGTAGCCATAGCAGCAGTAGCAGTGGCAGTAGCAGCAGTAGGAGTAGCAGTAGCAGTAGTGTAGTGCAGGTAGGACAGCGCGGCTCGGCTAGGGCTGTGCGGCTCGGCTAGGGCGGCGCGGCTCGGTTCGGGGCGCGCGGCTCGGCTCGGACTGGGCGGCTCGGTTCGGGTCGCGCGGCTCGGCTCGGATCGGGCGGCTGTAGCGGTCGCGGGCCGTTGGGGCCTTTAGGGGCGAGCGCGGGGCCGTACGGGGCCTCTAGGGGCTAGCGCGGAGCCGTGCGGGGCCGTAAGGGGCGAGCGCGGGGCCGATCGGGGCCTCTAGGGGCTAGCGCGGGGCCGTTCGGGGCCTCTAGGTGCGAGCGCGGGGCCGTTCGGGGCCTCTAGGTGCGAGCGCGGGGCCGTACGGGGCCGTAAGGGGCCGTAAGGGGCGGGCGCGGGGCCGTTCGGGGCCGTAAGGGGCGAGCGCGGGGCCGATCGGGGCCGCTAGGAGCGAGCGCGGGTCCGTTCGGGGCCATAAGGGGCGAGCGCGAGGGCCGATCGGGGTCGTAAGGGGCGGCGCGCGGGTCACTAAGGGGCGGATCGCGGGTCGCGGGGCCTCAGGGGGCCGTGAAAAACGAGGCGCCCTAGGGCGCAGGTAGGTAGGTAGGTAGGTAGGTAGGTAGTGGTGGGCCCTAAAAAAAAACGGTCCTAGCGAAGGACCTGCTCTGAAACCATGTCGAAAAGAACGAACAGGAATGATGAACTAACAGTGCAAAACAGTACAAGTACCTAACCCTAGAATTGTGTACCCCGTATAGGCTAACCCACTGTAGCCTACACAAGCATAACATATATAATGTTTGACAGTGCCAGCGGATGAAGAATAGCAAGCAGAAAAAAGTAGGGTTACTTCAGCCTTTACCCGTACCGGAGCAGCCATGGCAAGTTGTCAGCCTAGACTTCATTACTGGGCTTTCTTCGACCTCACGAGGGCATGACGCTATACTCGTGGTGATCGATAAGTTCTCTAAAATGGGACACTTCATCCCGACCAACGCCACGGCTACTGCTGAAGCAACTGCTCGCCTCTTCTTCGACCGCATCATCACCATCCACGGCATCCCCGCTACACTTATCTCGAAAAGAGACCCTAAGTTCACTAGTAAGTTCTGGAGGGAACTCATGGGATTGTTGGGGACAAAGCTTGCGATGTCTTCAGCGTACCACCCCCAGACTGACGGACAGACAGAGCGACTCAATCAGGTGGTTGAACAGTTACTGCGCACAGCTTGCAAAGACGACGTCAGCCACTGGGATTCACAGTTACCGACACTTGAGTTCGCTTACAATAACGCGTCGCATGCGGCCACAGGGAAATCTCCATTCTTCCTGTGCTACGGACGGGAACCACTTACACCACAGCAGCCAACCACATCGGCACACGTCCAAGCCGCACACGACTTCGTCACCACCATGCAGCAGCTATGGGAGAAGACTCACCAACATCTCACCACGATGCAGAACTCCCAGAAGCAGTATGCCGATTGCCAGCGACGTGATCACTCAGTAGCAGTCGGAGATCAGGTGCTTCTTGACACGCACAACTTGAACCTGTCTCACCTACCGTCCAAACTCCGGCCTTGCTTCTGTGGTCCTTTTCGCATTGAGGCACAGGTGACACCAGTAACATTCCGCTTGCGCTTACCTACTACGTGGAAGCTTCACAATGCTTTCCATGTTTAGCTACTAAAGCCCTACAAGGACCCCAACCAACAGTTCAGGGACGCCAGCTACCGCCACCATCACCTGTTCTCATACAGGATGAACCAGAGTACGAGGTGGAAAAAGTTCTCGCTCATCGACGCAGACGCGGCAATACGCTCGAGTTCCTGATACGCTGGAAGGGATATGACCCATCGGAGGATAGTTGGGTTGCAGAAGCTGATATGGGCAACGCACGTCGTGCTCTCAATGACTATCTTGTCAAGCAGGGTGTTTCTCACGCCACCCAGCTTTGAGGGGGGGACGTGTGAGAGTACGACGTCATTGCTACGCTTTACTAGCTTGATTCTGCTTTACTATGCATTATCTAGCTTAGCTTTGCTTTATTTTGCTTGCTTTTGCTAGATTTCCTAGGTTCGTTGCTTTTACTATATTATTATAGTTTTAGGCACCGAACTAGGTTGAGTGCACCGAATTCTAGGCTTTTCGGTTGCCACCGAATTGCCTTCTACCGAATTCGGGAAGGACCCGTTCGGGACGCTTCGCGACCCGCGGAACCTTCTAGTAACACCCGGGTTACTGCCTTTGTGTCGAGCCTATATATAGCCTCGCCTTGTACCCATGTGAATCATTCAATAGAATCATCTTTCCTGAACCAGATCCTCACAGCTAACGTGCTCGATGCTTCACGCGCACATGCCAAATGCACATGCTGCTAATGTGCGCCCGATGCAACATGCGTACATGCCGATGCCGCTGCTGCTGCAACGCGCTGCTGATGCTGATGCACCGAACACACCAGCTGCTGCTATGCGCTTCTGATGCCGATGCACCAAACACCCCTTGCTGCTGCTATGCGCTGCTGATGCCGATGCACCGAACACATCTGCTATGCGCTGCTGATGCCCATTCAGCGAACACATCTGCTGCTGCTATGCGCTGCTGATGCCGATGCACCAAACACCCCTTGCTGCTGCGATGCGCTGGTGTTTAAGTTGGGCTTGATAGGCACCTGCTACTACCGCTGCTCATAACGCCCCTACTTATGCGCGTTGCTGCTACTGCTGATGCTGCGAATGCACCTGCTGATGCGATCCCATCTCCTGCGCGCCACTCCCGCTAGCGCGCTCCGGTGCTTTACGCGCACATCCCGCTGCCGCTGCTCCTAACGCCCCTACTGATGCACGTTGCTGCTACTGCTGATGCTGTGAATGCATTTGCTGATGCGATCCCATCTGCTGCGCGCCGCTGCCTGCTTTACGTGCACAACCCGCTGCCGCTGCTCGATGCGCGTTGCTGCTACTGCTGATGCTGCGGATGCGCCTGCTGATGCGATCCCAGCTGCTGTGCGCCGCTGCTGCTAGCGCGCTCCGGTGCTTCACCCGCATATCCCGCTGCCGCTTCTCCTAACGCCCCTACTGCTCCGCCCTGCTGCTGCTGCCGATGCTGCAAATGCACCTGCTAATGCAATCAGGCTGCTGCGCGCTGCTGCTTCAAGCGCGCTGCTGTGCCTCACGCCCTATAACACCTTGCTACCCACTGGGTCAAAACGAGGGTGTTATTTGGCGCAGCGGAATGCCCATTAACACTCAGCCCACAGGCGTTACACTCGTCCCCCCCTGGTGTCAACGTCCTCGTTGACGAACTTCAGGGAGTCGGCCCCCGCAGGGACCTATTCGCTGTGCTCCAAGCAGCGACTTCGCTGGTGGACCAGGCCAGCGGAGGATCGTTCGCTGGGTTCGATCCGGTTACCACATTCAAATTCTCGCCACAGGCGGAAAATGTGAATCAGCCAGGATTTGAAACCTAGGCTCTGATTCCAGTATAACACCTCGCTACCCACTGGGTCAAAACGAGGGTGTTATTTGGCGCAGCGGAATGCCCATTAACACTCAGCCCACAGGCGTTACACGCCCACATGCCGCTGCCTCTGCCCCAGGTGCGATGTGCTGCTGCCCACCTGTTCATACGCTTCTAGCGCGCACCGCTTCTGCCGCGGATGCTGCTGCGCGCACCTACTCGCTCATATGCTCCAAGCGCGCGCCTGCTTATCTAGAAGCATCTATTTGTGCAAAAACACATACTCTCGTTTCTCCTACTGGTGCACGGCTCCTCGTAGCGGGCAAGTGCAAATGATATGATGAAGGGAGCAACTATAGTTCCAACGATTTCAGTCTAGGAGAGCGATTGTCACTAAGCTAAGTTCCAAACTGCGCATCTCTCATTTCGGCAGGATAAACTAGCTGGGAGGAAGTGAATTGAGCTTATGCTGCTCTGTGACTGCCAAAGTGAGTTATCATTTTCGCGCCAAACCACGCCAAACTGACATGTCCTTGGCCTGACGAATAGCATCCATACACCATTGAGTTGAGTGCCGTTGCGGTTTACATACCTCGAGGGGGAGGGAAAGGTTTATCACTTGGAAATAGGGTAACCTTTCCTCCACAAGTACCCCTCTGCGGAGAAACGAACAATCGTGGGGGAAGGTTTTGGGAGGGGGGTGGGGGTTCCCAAACCAACAGCGGGAACGATTTCGCGAGGTTAGGACGCGTCACAATTGCAACACCGACCCTGTGTAGGTTCGGTGTTCACCATCTACAGTGAATTCGCCAGCTGGCGAATTATGTGTATCCCGATTTCGCACAACCATGACGCGAATCTCGTGAACTTGCAGCTTGACGAGATTGCCCCGCTCGAAATGCCACATCGATCGTGCGATTGGCAGCGCGGGAAACGAAATCGCGCCACCGATGCCAGCCACGATCGATCGCCGTCGCATACTGTCGGCCACTCTCGAAGTGGTAACAGAGCGACATAAAAAACTGTCGTTGGGCGACATCTGCGCTGTGCGATCGCGTCGTCACAACCCAGGCGAAAGTGAACGACGCGCCAGCGAAGCACGGCACCTGCCCTCGAAATTGGCTGTACACCTGGTGGAGGTCCCCCACTTGCAAATCCAGTCGTGTCTCACGTGGCTCGGAGAAGCAGCCAAACACTGCTCATGCAGATTGGAAACCGATTTTCATACACGCTGCACACATTTTCGGTGTTCGGTCCCCGATCCTCCCCGGTTACAACTTGATCCACTTCGCTGATGAGTTTGTATACCATAAGGACGCGTCACAAGTAGAATATCGATCCTGCCTAGATCGGTATTTAGGTGGTTACACATTTTCGTTTATTTTCGCTAACGTACAGTTTTCCCTTCTAAGTCAGGCGATCGATGTGCCCCTGTCACACATCGATCGTGCAATTTCGTCCACATCGGGCAATTTTGCCCCATGTTTTTACGATCGTGTCACTTGAAACTTCAAAGCAGTCGTGACACACCGATATGGCGATCGGTTTGACAGGTTCGGTGAACAACCCTGATCCTTCCTCGATATTTTACTTGTGACGCGTCCTAAGTCTGGCTCAGACAACTCCCTCACGTACTGACTCAGACACAAAGCAGTCGCTAATAAAACGTGCTCCCGGCATTCAGAATCGCCGCGTTCTCCCGCGCTTTCACCTGGTCGCTTTCGTCTCGTCGCCGATCTGCAACAAGGCGGTGAGCTCATCGTTTCCAGCTCTCCACCTCTTACCGCTCCCCGCTTTCTGTTAGCACGACGGTCGTTCGTCGCCAATCGTATCTTTTCGCGGCTTGGATCTCAAATGTCGCAGTTCGTTGCTGACCCATCGTAGCTCGCCATTCAAGTCACCGTTTTCACCGTGTTGAAGCAATACGCTAGGCAGATGACCGTCGCGCGTCGCCTTTCGCTCGCAGCTCAAAGCTCGAGTGTCGCTGCTGGTCGCCGCGTGTCTCAGCGTCCACTCAACGTCGGTCGCCGCAAAACCGGCGTTGCTCGTGGCAACCAGCGCGTCACTCGTTGCAACCAGCGCGCCGCTTTCCACTGCCCAACTTTTTGCTCGCGCAATCCCACTCCCCTTTTCCAGCTCAGCGCATTCTACTCCCACTTCTCCGCTCCTCGCTTTCAGCGTCGCCACTCATACGGTTCCGCCCGATGGTAGCCATTTCCCCTGCTTCTGTTTTGCTTCGTTCCCTCCCAGTTCCCTTCCCTCGTTCTACCCTCCCTCCCCTCGCGCTGCATCTCCGCTTCCCATCGCGCTGCATCCCCGCTTCCCATCACGCTGCATCCCCGCTTCCCATCGCGCTGCATCCTCCCCTCGCGCTGCTTCCCCGCTTCCCCTCGCGCTGCTTCCCTGCTTCCCCTCGCGCTGCTTCCCTGCTTCCCCTCGCGCTGCTTCCCCGCTTCCCCTCGCGCTGCTTCCCTGCTTCCCCTCGCGCTGCTTCCCTGCTTCCCCTCGCGCTGCTTCCCCGCTTCCCCTCGCGCTGCTTCCCTGCTTCCCCTCGCGCTGCTTTCCTGCTTCCCCTCGCGCTGCTTCCCTGTTTCCCCTCTCGCTGCTTCCCTGCTTCCCCTCGCGCTGCTTCCCTGCTTCCCCTCGCGCTGCTTTTCTCATTCGTACGCGCTGGTTTCCTCATTCCCTTCTGGTGGCTTTCGCCTTTCCCTTCGCCCTGCCTCCCCCCATCCTATACGCACCTTTCCGCTTTCCCTTTGCCGTCTCTCTGTTCCACTACTCCCATCCCTCCCATTGCCAATAACCACCAGCATCGAGCAAAGCGGGGGTGGTAGACAGAAGCGTAGCGCCTTGGTGAGAGGGGATGAGGAGCGAGAAGGCTGGGGTGGGGTGAGGGGAGGAGAGGGAATAAGCATCGAGAAGGGGGGGAAAGGGGGAGGGGGAGCGAGGAGGAGGTGGGGAAGGGGGGGGGGGGGTAGACATTCTCCAGTGTCCATTTTTTTCCTCTCTCACATCGCACCTTTCGTCCTATCTCCTGCTTCCCTTTTTTTTCCCCCCTGCTCACTCTTTCTTTCCCCCCTGTTTGCCCATTGTTTCCCCCCTGCGCACTCTTTCTTTTCCCCCCGCTTACCCACTGTTTCCCCTTTGCTCATTCATTGTTTCCCCCCTGCTCACTCTCTCTTTCCCCCCTGCTTATACATTGTTACCCCTTTGCTCACTCGTTCTTTTCCCCCTGCTTACCCATTGTTTTCCCCCTGCTCACTCTCTGTTTTCCCCCTGCTCACTCTTTCTGTTCCCCCCGCTTACCCATTGTTTCCCCCCTACTGTGGTGCAGCTCGTGATGCATGAAGCAACCAAGCAGGAAAGTTAGTTAGATTTAGAGCCAGCAGCTAAAATAGTGATCCCCCCCTTTTCTTCCCCACTGCTGTCCCTTTGTTTCCCCCTTCCTCCCCTCTCTCCTTTGCTCCCCTATTTTTATTCACTTTCTCCACTATCTCCCCTCCCTGCCCTTCCCCGACCTCTCTTCCCTCCCTGACCTCTCTTCCCTCCCTGACCTCTCTTCCCTCCCTGACCTCTCTTCCCTCCCTGACCTCTCTTCCCTCCCTGACCTCTCTTCCCTCCCTGACCTCTCTTCCCTCCCTGCCCTCTCTTCCTGCCCTGTTCTTTCTTCCCTCTCTGCCCTCACTTCCCTCCCTGCTCTCTCTCCATTTTCTGCCTCTTCGCCTTCTCGCCTCCTCACCTTCTCACCACATTGTCTTCCTGCCCCTCAGTCTACTAGCAGCAAGCCCGCCTACGGTACCCATCTCATCGCAGCATACAGTCCTAATTTGTCATCAGTTCTGGCATGGTATGTGAATGCATGTACTGTCACCGTGAGTCTCCCCTCCTTCCCTCTCCCTTCTGTGGTGCAGCTCGTCATGGATGAAGCGATCAAGCAGACAAGTTGGTTAGATTATGGAGGATAGTGTGGTGTGGGTCTTTGTTGTATCATAACCTCGAATTGCACGTATATCGCAAAGTTTCCAATCAATTTGGGGTTTTATATATCCAATAATGATGACATATATTACGATATGTGTGGTCAATTGTAATGGTCTCCTCCTGTTGCAGCACTAGTGGGTGTGGGGAACAATAACTACTCATATAATACGGTATATTGCGCAAGGTACAAAACAGCCTTTTCCTCCAATCTTATTGTGGCCTCCGCACACACGTGACTAATGTAGCTCAAGTTGAGTGGTGGTGAGAGGCCATGCTGTGCTCGTGCTCCTGCAGTCACCCCTGCAGCATCAGCAACTCAGAGGCCCAAGCAGGTAGGAAGCAGGGGCGGATGAGCAGAACGTGTGGAGGCAGGGCGAGTGGAGAGCCAAAGCCTGCCTGCATCCCCGCCCACTTCCTAAACCCTGCATGGCAGCCCGCTGCCCTGCTGCCGCCTGCATGGCACACTCAGCCCAGCACGCAGCGAAAAGAGGAGAGTGGCAGGGCAATGGCAGGGCGAAAGGAAATCACCTCCGCAGCACTGCCAGGTGCAGCAGGGGGATAGGAGTGGGAAATGAGTGGGAAAGAAGGAGAGGCAAAGAAATAAAGGGAGAAAAAGGGCACCCGGAGGGAGAAAGAAGGGGAAACGGAAGGGGGAGTGAGGAAGAAGGTTGGGGGGGCATGAGGCAGATGTGCAAGTCAGGTGTCCTAGGGACGAGCAGAGGAGAAGGGGATTGGAGGGATGAGGAGGATTGCGCGGGTTCGTGTGAGCGCAGTTGAGTGCGAGAAGCACTTCCCTCCCATTACCCACACCCGCCACGCCTCTGCCTCTCGCAAACGTGCTGCTGCCACGGGTTTCGGAAGCAAAGTGAAAGGAAGGGATCGGAGGGGAAAGGAAGGGAAGGGAGAGAAGGTGCGCTGTGAAGGAGAGTCCGGGGAGGTGCGCCCTCGGGGGAAAGGGAGGTGCGACCTGGCGGGAAAGGAAGGTGCGACCTGGGGGGAAAGGGAGATGCGACCTGGGGGGAGAGAGAAGGCGCAAGGAGGCTACAACTACCTCTGCACGGAGCCACTGCTCCGCTCCGTCTCCGCTTCCCCGCCCTGCAAAGTCACGGTCCTCGCCCACTTCCAGTGCTCCCATCTCGCTCAGTAACTGGTAGCTGATGGGATGGGGGGAAAGGAGGAGGTGGAGGAGGTTGGGGAGGAAGGCGGAGAAGAAGTTAGCGGCGGCGCCTGGGGGAAACCTTACCGTGGTAGGTCGGTCTAAGTGAGGACGCCCCCACACCCTGGGGGGAAGGGAGGTGCGATTTGGGGGGAAGGGAGGTGCGACATGGAAGGAAAGGGGGGTATGACCTGGGGGAAAGAGGAGAGCGGCACCCTGGAAGGGATGAGAGAGGGGGCAAACATGGTTCTCAAGGTCAAGGTGCAACAACCGACCCAAGTCCTGCCAGCGGCGGGGAGGGAGGAGGACAAGGGGGAGGGAGGAGGACAGGGGGGAGGGAGGAGGACAGGGGGGAGGGAGGAGGACAGCGGGGAGAGAGAAGGACAGGGGGGAGGGAGGAGGACAGGGGGGAGGGAGGAGGACAGGGGGGAGGGAGGAGGACAGGGGGAGGGAGGAGGACAGGGGGGAGGGAGGAGGACAGGGGGGAGGGAGGAGGACAGGGGGGAGGGAGGAGGACAGGGGGGAGGGAGGAGGACAGGGGGGAGGGAGGAGGACAGGGGGGAGGGAGGAGGACAGGGGGGAGGGAGGAGGACAGGGGGGAGGGAGGAGGACAGGGGGGAGGGAGGAGGACAGGGGGGAGGGAGGAGGACAGGGGGGAGGGAGGAGGACAGGGGGGAGGGAGGAGGACAGGGGGGAGGGAGGAGGACAGGGGGGAGGGAGGAGGACAGGGGGGAGGGAGGAGGACAGGGGGGAGGGAGGAGGACAGCGGGGAGGGAGGAGGACAGCGGGGAGGGAGGAGGACAGGGGGGAGGGAGGAGGACAGGGGGAGGGAGGAGGACAGGGGGGAGGGAGGAGGACAGGGGGGAGGGAGGAGGACAGGGGGGAGGGAGGAGGACAGGGGGGAGGGAGGAGGACAGGGGGGAGGGAGGAGGACAGGGGGGAGGGAGGAGGACAGGGGGGAGGGAGGAGGACAGGGGGGAGGGAGGAGGACAGGGGGGAGGGAGGAGGACAGGGGGGAGGGAGGAGGACAGGGGGGAGGGAGGAGGACAGGGGGGAGGGAAGATGAGGGAGCATGAGGGAGGTGTGCAATTCAGGTGTGCTAGGAATGGGCAGAGGAGAAGGGGATTGAGGGGATGAGGAGGAATGCGCAGGTTTGTGTGAGCGCAGTTAGTGCGAGATGCACTTCCCTCCCTAAACCCGCACTCGCCGCGCCTCTGCCCCTCGCACCCACGCTACTGCCACCTCACTTTCTGAAGAAAGTAGTGGGGAAATGGGGAAGAAAAGGGTGAAATGAGGGGAAGGAGGGATGGGAATGACGGCATGGAGGGGGGAAATGGGGGGAAGGAGGGAGAGACATGAGGGAAAGAAGGGGGAGAGGGAAGGGAGGAGATAGAATGAGCTGAATGAGGGTTTGGGGGGGATGGGAAGATGGGGTTGAGGGACGGGAGGAGATGCGACCTGGGGGAAAAGGGAGGTGCGACCTGGGGGAAAAGGGAGGTGCGACCTGGGGGGAAAGGGAGGTGCGACTTGGGGGGAAATGGAGGTGCGACCTGCGGGTAAGGGGATACGCGATCTGGGGGGAAACGGAGGTGCGACCTGGTGGGAAAGGGAGGTGCGACCTACGGGTAAGGGGATATGCGACATGGGGGAAAATGGAGGTGCGACCTGGAATGGCTGCTACTCTGTCCTCTCCTAGCAGGGATCGCGGATGCGAGTGTGGTGGCGTGGAAAAGGCGCTACGCCACGCGCACATGGCGAGAATTGCGAGTTTGAGCGGGTTGGCGTGAAACAGACGGTACGAGTGATGCTACTTGCGGGAATCGCGGCTCTTAGCGTGGTGGCGCGAAACAGACGCCGCAAGTGGGAATCGCGGCTTAGCGTGGTGGCATGAAGAAGACGCTACGCTACGCGCAACTGGCCAGAATTGCGGCTGTGAGCGGGGTGGCGTGAAACAGACGTTACGCTACATGCTGCTACCTGGAATCGCGGCTATCAGCGTGGCTGCGTGAAAAAAACTCTACACTACGCGCTCCAGGCGAATTTCGCGGCAGTGGGCGCGGTGGCGTGCAGAATTCTGCTGCGCTGCCTGCAGCTAGCAGGATTCCGCATTTCCGCATTTCCGCGGATTACTTCTCCCAAGCAAACTAGCTCACGAAATTGTTTGCCATCGCTCTGGGTGTTCGAATTCCTCACACGTGTTTGAGGATGAACCTTAGGACGCGTCCCCTCAGCGCCGATCTAGAGATCGATCCTACGAAGGATCGATTTTTTGCGTGGTTTAAAAAGCTTCTAGAGGTTTTTTAAGCGTTGTGCAAAGTTTTAGTGCGGTGGAGGATCGATTTTCGACGATCGATCGCAGGATCGGCGTTCAGGGGACGCGTCCTTACTCGCTCTCAAATCAGTTTGCGCCAAAAGGTGTGCACTTAGATTACCCCCAGAAAATCCCTTTTAGAATGTAGACCGCAGCTTTAACAAACTCGAAATGCATTTCGTTACATTGTGCGGAATGCGCAGAAGGTTGAACAACCCTAAGCGAGGAACACAATCCATACACAGTATCGAGGTTCACATTAAACTGTACATAGTGGATTTTGTAATCAGCTGAGAAACATAACATTCACTGTATCAACAATGTCGAGGTGTTTCTTAAAACCCGAATCTCGAATTACAAGTTCATAAGCAAACTGGTGACACTGTGCCACCCGCACCTTTTTTGCCGAACCACGTTGAGGGTTCCAGGGTTCCGCACCTCCTTGGTTACCCCACGATCAGTCACTTTACGCATCAAAAACTTCTCCGTCATGAAGCTCTCCGCTTCCCTACTGCTCTTCGCCCTCGTTTGTACTCGCTCATTCTCTCCTTATCCAACTGAAGATCGCCTTACTGTATCCGCCTCCTCTTTTCGGCAGGCTACCCGCGACGTTCTTCAGGAAGGTGAGTATAACCAATCGCTGTCTAACGAGGTGTTTGGCTGCTGGTTTTCAGGAAGTTTTTGCTACGTGGATCTTGCTCCTAGGTCTACGGACCAGGTAAGTGCTCTGCTGGACGTGATTGGGTCTGACACAACGTGTGGTTCCGTAATTTCAGGCAGTATTCCCTACTGGTTTTTTCTCTTCGACCTTCCTGCTTCCAAGGCCTTCCCCATCTTTCGGAGCCTTCCTTCCTCTGCGCAGCCTTGCCGGTGCTGTAGGGCTGCCTTGTGCTGCTTGCTTCCATGCAAGCCTTCTGCGTCGCTCCTGAGCTGGTGCCCTCGTCGATATTCCTCCCGCTGGTGTAAGCTACGAGACCACCTTGCTGGACCTTACGCGGGTCTCTCAAACTCCCGATGTGTATGCGTTCTTGACTTGTACTGCCGATCTGGCAAACAGTCACTATTGACGGGCTGCTTAGGCCATTGCCGAAGCGCCCAGCCCACCTTCCTTACCCTCGCTCACCTCCTTTCACGTCTCGGCTGTGTGCCGTGTCGCCTCAATAATGCTCCTGCTTCTGGCCCGGCCCCGTTGTTGGAATGGCGGTGTTATTTACGCCTCCCGCCTCTGATTCCATTACCATCCCTCGCCACCATGGACTCTCATCACAACCCAGACACTGTCATGACTGACGAGCAGCTTGCTGCTGGGGAGGAAACGATCACCGACCTCGGCGATTACGTCCTCGAAGATCTCCCCGACGGCGTTCCGCCGGAACTTAACGAAGAGCCTGCTGCTAAGAAGCAGTGTGGCGAAGGGACCTCCTCTGGTGCTGCTGGGGCTAGCGCTCCTGCTGCTGCGCCGCTGGTGCCGCAGCCGATGCAGCGCTCTAACTCTTCCGGTAGCTCCGCGGCCACGGCCCCCTCGTCGTCTCGTCCGTCGGCCCCACCAAGGCCGAGGTCTGCTCCGCCCTCTCGGCCGCAGCCTCCTGTCCAGGAAGCCGCGGTTGAACAGCCTTCAGCCGGAACTGCCGCCAACCTCTCCCTGTCGGTGCGATACCGCAACCTCCGCCGTCACCGCCCCTCCGTGGGTACCGAGCTCCGGTCCCTGACGCGCGACCCGCTGCTACTGGTTGCGGTGATGTTTCGGGAGTGCTCTGAGGAGGTTCGGGAGAGTATCCTCTCCCGGATCGCCGCTGCGCTCCCCGGCTCTGCTGCCTTCAACCGTGCTGTCCCGCAGTTTGACGCGGCTACGGGTGAGCCGCTGCTCTTGCCGCGCAGGACGTATTTTCGGCACATCTACTCCTGGACCTCCGCTGCTGACGCACGCATCTTCCGCGGGCTGTTTGCGGTTCCTTTCCTTGTGCGGTTGAACAACAGCCGCCCAATCGAGGTTAAGATTTACGTGGACCCATACCCTGAATTCTCGGCTGCAAAGGCTCGTGGCGACACGTACATGGTGGTGCGGAACGTGCCGCTTGGTGTCCAGCCCGAAGAACTGCGCGCCTCTCTGCTCAGCGGCAAAACCGATGATGATTTGCCGTGGCTTGCGGATCTCCTGCATTTTCACCGGCTCAAGGACCCTTATGACGGCTCGGCTTACTCGCAGATGCTTGGACTCCCGGTTGCGGCCGAAGGAGATCCTTCCTTTAACCGCATCTCGGCTATCCTCTGGATCCCGGACCAGGAGGAGCCCGCCTTCCTCAACATATCATGCCACGCGTGCACCCTGTGCTCAAGCAACCACAGGCTTGAGGATCACGCATGCTTCGCCATCACCCGACGCAACCGGGTCGCCAACAGGCAATCCATCACCATGTCTGCGCTGCAGGCGGTTAACGGTACTAACAAACCCCCGCACGTGCCCTTGCTGGCGTTGCCCTTCCTTTCTTGTTCTAAGGCCCTACCAAACCATAGTTCCTTCCCTCGCTGCACTTGTCTGCTCCCTGCTACCTTCGGCTCTGGTCTGGTTACCCCCCCTTCCCTGCTTCCCCCTTTCCACTCTCCCTGCTCCTTCACCCCCCCTCTCCCCAGGCAAGCTCCTTGGACAGCACGCTTCCACGGCAGCTTTCAAGAAAGACCCCGGCCTGCTCCTCATTAGCCTGGACCTCGACGTGGAGGTGTGGGCGTGTTCGATCTGTGACTTCGTGTGCGGCATCGCTCTCGACAGCGCGATGTTTCACCTCAACTCCGATCAGCACCGCAACAGGCTGAAGGACCCTGCGCACCAGAATGTCAGCAAGGACAAATACGGGGCCTGGTGCAGCATCACCGCATCATTCTGCAGTAGACCGTCCTGCGGGTGACAGACTTGCCGACGAACCAGGGCCTAACTACCTCTCCTTCTATGCTCCTAGGACTACTCTCCGATGCATCCCTGTAACACATGTTTTCCTTCTAATGAAACACGCCGCATTCCAACTCTCCCCCAGGATTCGCACTACCCCGTTTACCCCGTGGATGCACATGCTGGCGCATGTGGGGGTCCTAATCGATGAACAATGTTAGTCCCCCTCACTATTAGGTGCATCAATGTGAATGGGATCAATAAGCAAAAGAAACTCAATGACCTTCGTGGATGGCACGCCAAACGCGGCCCAAAAGCAGACATCCTTGTTCTCATAGACACTAGGTTAACCCTTAACTTCAAAAAACTCATTATGACCCTCAAACCAGCCTCATATGCACATTGTCCTTCCCCATTCATCAATCGATCCAAACCCGGGGGTATAGCGGTCCTCTTTTTCCATAATCAAATCACCATCTCCTCCCAAGAGTGCTCCCCAGACGGACGGATACTCTCCCTGCACTTTATTTACCTAGGCGAGCAACTTCGGCTCATCGCCCTATATGCCCCCTCCACCCCTGCCCTCCGGCGTCCTTGGTGGAGATCCTAGTTCCTAGCTGCACTTAATAATCCCTCCTCCGTGGCCGGCACAATCGTGGCCGGCGATTTCAACGCGGTGTGCTCGGCCGAGGACAGGAATAGACCCCCCTTGGCTCATGAAACCTCGGAAGGCGCTATTTTAACCTCTATTCTTCAGCAGTACTCACTGGTCGATTCCTTCCGTCATGTCTACCCGAACGAGCCCATGTTTTCCTTGTTCGCCCTGCCACGCGCCCTGCAAGGAGACTCCCCCCCTACAGCTTCACGTCTCCGAGGCACTTAAAAGCAGGATTATAGATGCGCAATACGCTTCCGCCTCTAAGGAGCTCACTGATCACGACTTATCCCCTTCTTGCATCCTCCAATGCGAGTCCCCCAATCTTGCCCCCAGGCCCTGGCGGCTCCCTCACTCTCTTCTACGCCGCCCGCACACAGCTCACCTCGTCTCCAAGGCTTGCCAAGCTCTTCCACCCGTTTTGAATGGTGAAAGCTGGGATGCCTGGAAACTCGCTCTGTGCAATCAGCTCAAAGCCTTCGGACGCCAGGAAAAGATTCGGATAAAAAAAACATCCGAACATCTCCAAAACCTGGTCAGCCATATTCGGATTGCCCGTGCAGTCAACCCCACGGACGAGGGCCTCGGTGAGCAGCTGCGCGCTGCATCCCAACAGTTTGACAAGTACGAGGCTTTTCGCGCCGCAGATATAGCCCTCAAAGCGAAGCTGAAAGTCGAAGGCCCCCGCGAAATGGGAGTCTCCTCATTGCTGGTCGGGATTAACTCTCGTATCAAAGCCTCGCTGGTCACGTCCCTTCAATCCCCCTCAGGCGAGCTCGTCTCGGACCTCCCCACGATGAGCACCTTATGCACCACCTTCTTCCAAGACCTATACAGTGCCTCGCACCTCGTTCGATACGACGAGAATTTCTGGTCGCATGTCCCCCCCTCCCAGCTCCCCCCTCACACTTCCTCCCGACTCGCGCTACCCTTCTCTATGGAGGAAATCGCCTCTGCTATCAGCAAGCTCCCGCGCTGTAAAACTCCAGGGCCGGACGGCCTGACAGGGGAACTCTTCCGCTCCTTCAAGACCAGCTTCACCCCAGCCATCCACTCCCTGTTCCTTGCCTCCTCCTCCGCCCTCCCCCCCACGATGCTGCAGGGTCGCACGGTGCTTATCCCCAAAAAAGGGGATTCCACCGTACTTGATAACCTCCGCCCGATCACCTTAATGAATTCCGACTATAAAATCCTTGCCATTTGCCTCGCCTCCTGCCTCCAACCCTTACTCCCTTCCCTCATTCACCACTCTCAAGCTGCGTTTATCAAATCCAGGAAAATCGTTGATACGCTTAATGATACTCTCGATATCTTCAACTGGGCCACCACACAAAAATTCCCTTTGCTTGCCCTGACAGTTGACATTCGCAAAGCATATGATTTAGTCGATCGAGAATTCATGCTCACCTGCCTCGCAACCCTCGGTCTGCCTCCCCCGTTCCTCCGTTGGGTTCGGCTTATGCATACCAATACGACCACAAAAATATCCGTCAACAACTTCTGTGGGCCGGCCATCCCTGTCCGCTCAGGTGTACGGCAAGGGTGTCCCCTTGCCCCCCTTCTCTTTCTTTGTGTTATCGAAGTTTTCCATCGCTATGCTTCTCACTTCCTTCCCAGCTTCCCCATCTCCTGCACCCAACGACGGCTAATGTCGTGCTATGCAGACGACGTGACAATATTCCTTAACTCTGACAAAAAGCTCCAGAAGGCCTCTCACGTTCTCCTTTCCTTTGCCGCGGTGTCAGGCGAATACCCGAACCGGGCCAAATGTGCCCTCATTCCATTCAACATTCCCCCCTCGGCAATCACATATGCCGGCGCCATTCCCATCCGCGGCGAGTCTGAATTCGAGCGGATCCTGGGCATCTACGTCGGTCAATCCGGCCGCTCCGACGTCACTTGGGAAAGAACCCAGACACAAATCAAAAAGACCGCTAACTTCCTTGCCAATTTACACGCTTCCTCCTCGTGCCGGAAAAACCTGTCAAATATCTTTCTGAACTCTGCCTTGACCTTCCCTGGCAGATTTCAACCCCCCCCCCACCCCCTCCATTCAAGCCATCGACGCAGTCGTTGGGAACTTACTCTCGTCGTCCAAATACCAAGCGGAAGGTCGTACTCACCGGCTCCTCGCTCATAACACCATATACAACAGAGTCGAGCACGGCGGGCTCGGGGCAATCCGTCCCACCACGCAAATACTTGCGCTGAACGCTCAGCGTGCACTGCGTCGCTTCTCCCACCTTCCCAACGCAGCCGTCGCAAGGGAGCTCGTACCCATCCCCTTCGGCCTCCACGGCTTCCTGCTTCACAAAGACTTCCTCGCGGCTCTCCCTGACGCCGTCCCGACCCGCCTACGACAAGAAGTCCGGAGTCTCACCTCGCTCTCCCTTAACGTGCTGCCCCCCCGCCCCGAGTTCTGGTGCATCCTGGCCGAACTTGTCCCGTTCAACCCCCTCCTCTGCAAGGAGGACGGGCGACCCTTCGGACGGCTCAAAGACGAGGCCTTCCTCTTAACGGAAGAAGTCCGTATTGGCCATCTTGTGCGCCGCGACGCCACAGGTGCCCGCCGGATGACTAAGGAGGAAATCCTGCTCAAATACCCCCCCCGCAACTACCCTTGCAGCCGCCGTATCCTCCACGAAATTTATGAGGCGATGCCGGACGAATGGTTGGCGGCCCTATCCTCCTCCCACAGCCGCGTGCCCCTGTCCTCTGGCGACTGGGTGATAATGGCGGCAGATATGCACTCCCTTCCTCGCCTCGCTTATGAAGTCGTCTCCATTATCTCAACTGATTCCTTCCAGGCCAGCGCCTACCCCATCGACCCAGTAGGTAGAATCTCGAAGGCGGCTGAGGCTCGTTGCCTCCTCCGCATTCGAGATACGGTGCAGGTGCTCGTGACAGATCGGTGGCTCTGCGGTACCTTTTGCTCAGGAGCGGGACTAGCAGCGCGATTGGAGATTCTACACGAGGGCGCCCCTTCACTAGCGACGATCAGGAGCCTGGCTTACACGCAACAGCCGCTTCCGCATGCGCAACGATGGATTAACATCCTTCCTGACCCAGGTCCCAGCCTCGTTCCTGACTACACGCACGACTTCCTAGCAGAACAACCCTCTTCGCAGCGTGACGTGCTATTTCGGCTTTACGCTCGTGCGCTGCCCTCTGGTTCACGATTCCTTTACACTGCCGATAAGGGCATCTGCGGGGGGTGCAACAGAGGAGTCATTGAAGACCTGCCTCACCTCTTTTTCGAATGCGGTGTTGCCCAACCCATCACCGCGGCGCTTCAACGGACCGCCCGCCTTCACATGGGAATTTCCACTCCAGCGGCGTTGACCCTCTTCCCTATGACCTCAGCTGCGGGCCGGGTCGCTCCCTGAAGCCTATTGGTCGGTGCGGCAGCGAAAGTCATCTGGAACTCTCGCTGGAGCCACAAATACAGACAAACCCCACACAACTCATTTGAAGCACTGCAAACCGTTCTACACCTCTTCCTACTCGCCTTCAAAATCCTGCTCTGGCGTGCATCCAACGGTTCAAAAAAGAAGAGAGCTCGAGCAGCTCACCGAGTCAAACTAGCCACCCAACACCGGCTTTTCATCTTCCCGGAACCCAACTGTCCAGCACTACACCCCGACTTCAAGGCCACATGGCTGCTCACCGATCCTTTCCGCCCACCTTAACCAACTACTTCGCTACATGTCAGCTAGATTTGCATCCTTTCTCGGGTGCCTCCACCCTTCGTGGTGGGAGGATGACGTGTCTCCACGTGCTCCCCTGGCGGGAGCCAAGCTCTAG
The DNA here is from genome assembly GCA_947470075.1 of Closterium sp. Yama58-4. Taxonomy (NCBI): domain Eukaryota; kingdom Viridiplantae; phylum Streptophyta; class Zygnematophyceae; order Desmidiales; family Closteriaceae; genus Closterium; species Closterium sp. Yama58-4. Next base: position 29,510 of record CANIUD010000766.1, read on the forward strand.
CTTGTTTCCTTCTCTAGCTGCTTGCATGTTTGTAAACAGGTTACGACCTCAATAAAACCTTAAACCTTAAACCTTGGTTACCCCACCTTGGCTTGTGCGACTTTCGACAAGCCCAGAAAGAGTCCCGCAGCATGCCTTCGAAAACACCAGTCATTTTGGCATTCTACTTGCTTCAAATTCGGGTTTCGGGATCCCATGCCATAGCTGCACGCACGAAATATTCCGCGGGACATCTCCGCTGCTCTGCGCGCCGTCCGTAGTGACAACCCTCGCGCCTCCGCGCCTCTTCATCTCCCCCTCCCCCGCGCTACCATCCCACCGCCTCGGCTTACAGCGCTTGATACCGGTCTCCTTGCGCTCCGTTCCGCAGTGCGGGGAACCACGCACAACTACGCGCGCCGAAGCGCCCTATTCTGTCCGCCGTATGCCGTACCGAGCGGGTCTACTATCTTCTGTTTCCCCGCAACATCTTGTAACCTAATAAAAAACTCCCCTGCGCGAATTCCAATTCCCTAAAAGAAAATGTTACTTTGATTGCGCAAATTGTTCTCACATAGGTGAAGAGACACAGCGGGAGAGCCGGAGTATAAACCTCCGCCATCCGCCTCTCCGCGCGCCTCGACGCGTCGCCCCCACACGCCTGCTTATCATTCGCATCTCCGCCTCCCACTTCTCCGCCACGCACCACTCCAGCCGCCGTACGCCTCATCATCGTCCGCCTTGTGGGGGTAAATTAGAGAGCGGGGGGTTAGAGCGGAAAGGGGTGAGGAGGGGGGGTGCGCGAAAGGCAAGGGTGGGTGAAGATGAGGGGAGAGGTGGGAGAGGGGGTAGGGGGATGGGTTGGCTCTGAGTGCAAGGTGGAAAGCAGGAAGCGGCAAGCAGGAGCAGTAGAGTAGAGGTTTAAAGAGAGACTGGAAGTGCCCTCCAACTTTGCTGTTACATCCCTCACCTCTCCCCCCCTTCAACTTTTCATCCCTCACTCACGCGCTTCCCCCGTCTCACTCCTCTTACTCCTTACTTTGCCACATCAGCTCCCCTCAATTTCCCCTCCTTTCATGGACCTTCTTGTCCTTCCCCTCCCCACACCACACCCTCTACCCCTCTCCCCACCATATTCTCGCCCTACTGTTTCCTCTCTTTGCCGTGCGTGCAGGTGGGAGTGAAAATATCAGCAGTATCGCGCACACAAGACCAACACGCCTGCTGCTGCCCCTCGCACAGGAGCTAGGTGAGGAATTCAAGGAGATGCTAGGTGCAGGGGGGAAACTGCAGGGTGCAGGGAGGAAACTGCAGGGTGCAGGGGGGAAAATGCAGGGTGCAGGGGGGAAACTGCAGGGTGCTGGGGGGAAACTGCAGGGTGCAGGGGGGAAACTGCAGGGTGCAGGGGGGAAACTGCAGCGTGCAGGGGGGAAACTGCAGGGTGCAGGGGGGAAACTGCAGGGTGCAGGGGGGAAACTGCAGGGTGCAGGGGGGAAACTGCAGGGTGCAGGGGGGAAACTGCAGGGTGCAGGGGGGAAACTGCAGGGTGCAGGGGGGAAACTGCAGGGTGCATGGGGGAAACTGCATGGTGCAGGGGGGGAACTGAGGAGAGTGGGGGAGGAAATGAAAAGAGCAGGGGGGTAACTGAAGGGAGCAGGGGGAAACTGCAGGGAGCAAGGGTTGAAACTGCAGGGGAAACTGCAGGGGAGGGAGGGAAGGGAGGGAAGGGAGGGAAGGGAGAGAAGGGAGGGAAGGGAGAGAAGGGAGGGAAGGGAGAGAAGGGAGGGAAGGGAGGGAAGGGAGAGAAAGGAGAAAAGGGAGAGAAGGGAGGGAAGGGAGGGAAGGGAGAGAAGGGAGGGAAGGGAGGGTAAGGGAGGGAAGGGAGAGAAGGGAGGGAAGGGAGGGTAAGGGAGGGAAGAATGGGACATGGGAAGGGGAGAATGGGCGGCGGGAAGGGGAATAGGGCGACGGGAAATGAGTACTGGGCGGCAGGAAAGGGGAATCGTGCGTTAGGAAAGGGGAATCAGGGGCGGGAAAGGGGAATCGGGCGGCGGGAAAGGGGAATTGGGCGGCGGGAAAGGGAAATCGGGCGGCGGGAAAGGGGAATCGGGCGGTGGGAAAGGGGAATCGGGCAGCGGGAAGGGGTAGCGACAACTGCGATTGCGCGAGTGCGGCCCGCTATTCTGCACTTTGAGGCACCGCGCGTCGTATTCACAGTGGCGTGAGGACGCAGCGTGAGGCGGCGAAGCCACGCCGCCTTGGGCGACGAGGGGAGGCAGATCGGCGCGACAAAATCGCCTAATTCCGGCGGGAAAGGGGATTTCGAGCAAGGGCATGTATACGGCGCCTTTTTTTCCCGTCGCACACCACTCCCGTTTCCCCGCTTTTTTTTCTAGTGTCGCTCCCACTGTTCTGTCAACATCCCGTGTCCTGTTATATATGCGAGCGCCATGTCCTACCGTTGTCCTTCATTTCAGGCTTATCGCGTGAGACATTCCTACCGTTATCACATTGCTCTCTTACGCCCCATAACGCGCAGGGCGCGTTTACCTTGCGCTTGTATCGAATTCGATGGCGTCGTCGTAATCCTCTGACAGTTCCTCTATGTGTGGTACCAAGTAGTTGGTGAAGGTTGATCTAGGCGTCGTACTTATGACTCACAGTCGAGTGACTACCCCGCATAGCAAAGTGATGACAGTTTGACAGGTGGGTTGGCAATTTGGCAATAGCGTTGCCGTGGTGTCCCGCGAGGGCTGCCCCACATCAGTTTTGTTGCGACGCCATTTGTATTCGTGGGTGGGTTTCACGAACCAGAGCCTTCGCGAAAGTTCTGAACCTTTCGTCCCCTCTACCTCCGAACCTACGCTGTCTCGAGTTGACTAGCGTTGAGTAATTCGGGTTGGCCTTTACGCACCACCAGGTGCGTGGAAGGGATTGGCTTACAGAGGTAAGGTGATGATGGGATCGGATATCCCTGACATGGATGGGGTCACAATGGCTGCTGATCTCTCTGCTCTCAGGCACCACCGGGTGAGTGGAGGACTGGAGGTTTACGATCATGCAGGGCTGGATGCGGGATGTGATGCAGATGGAGGGAATGAGTGTGAGAGACAGGAAAGCAGATGCTTGTGTTTGAAGACCAGGATCGCTTTTAAGATGAAAATTCATCTCAAACAAAGAAAGGCACAAATAAAGAAAGAAAAGAACTCAGTTCATCCCGGGAAAAGCACTGGGCTGATTGGAATGACAACTTGTTCGTTGCAACCTCGTTGGCTTTTCTGGCAGGTGGTGTTTGGCCCGGCCCTGGATGGCGGATACTACCTCCTTGGGCTCACTGCAGTGCTGCCATGCCTCTTCCATGTATGTATTTGAGAGGCATGCCACCACACGTAGTGTACTCATCTCATCCCATGTGTGGTTTCACTTACGTGCATGTGTCTGGATGGCAGATGCTACCTCCTTGGGCTCACTACAGTGCTGCCATGCCCCTTCCATGTATGTGGGGCATGGCACCATGTATGAGGGGTATGTCGCCATGTGTAATGTGCTCATTCTATGGATGCATGTGGATGTCAGTATCCGATCTCTCTTCTGCATCCCTCTCAATTGCATGCTCTCGTTCTTCCTGTCTCTCCCAGCAACTCTTTCCCCAGTTATCCTCCCTCCCCCCTTCTTTCTCTCACACCACCGCACCCACTTCTTCAACACTCACCCCACGGGCAGGGTGTTGCAGCAGTCGCTCTCTGCTCTCCAGACCAACACAGTATCTGCCAGCCATGGTGCCACTGGCCTGCCTCCTATCTCCCTTCCCTCCTCTCCCCCATGACCCAACCCCATCAGGGCATAGAGTGGAGCACGCACAGGGTGTTGCAGCAGTCACTCAGCACTCCATACCAACACAGCGCCTGCCAGCAACACTGGCCTGCCTGCTATCTCCCTTCTCTCTCCCTTCCCTCCTCTCTCCCTTCCCCCAACCCCATCAGGGCATAGAGTGGAGCACAGACAGGTTGCTGCAGCACCCTGGTTAAGTGTGCTCCCATGCCAGACGTGCTCCATGCAGTTTACTCCCACGCAGTTCCTGCCAGCCAAAGTGTTACTGGCCTGCCTGCAACCTCCCCATCTCTCCCTTCCCCCGGGCCCCATCAGGGCATAGAGTGGAGCAGAGACAGGGTGCTGCAGCAGTCACTCTCTGCTCTCCACACCAACGGAGTGGCTGATGTGGAGCCACTGGATTCGCTGCCATACCTGAGGGACATCGACACTGTTCAAGACCTGACAGCCTGGCTTGCAGAGCAACAAGCGGCGTGCGGCAAGGGTGGTATCTTGGAGGCAGATGCTAAGGCACATGCTAAGGCAGGCACTGCACTGACAAATTGTGGCAAGGCAGCGCATGTGAAGGATGGTTCGAGTGCAATGCAACCTTCTGAGTCGACTGGAAAGGTAGTCGCTGCACCAAGTGGTGGCAGGAAGACATGGCATGAGGAGCATGCATTGAGAACAGAGCATGTTGATGCATGCCGCACACCACATACTGGTGTGCGCCCGACATCCCATGGTCCTGGTGGTGTGCCTATAGCAAAGGTTGGTGGAATGGAAGGTGGAACACAAGCCATGAGGCTGATTACTCTAGTTGCCACAATTCTTGGTCAGGTTAGCCTAGTAAGTGCACTGTAGTGCTGTATAAAGCCCTTAAGTCCGTATTCGTGTGTCATTTAGGTAATGTAATCACCCAGAAACCATAGTAGACAGACAGTGTTGAATTGACGACACGGTGTCTTCAATTGGAGGATACCAGATATTGATTACCGTATGTTGTCCCTGCGTGCTCCAAATCATGCGCATGGTGACTCATACTGTTATTCCCTTGTTGAGTGTTGTGTTGCATCAGCAGCAGGCTCTCATCATGATGAGGTCTGCCAACTGTCAAAGTGTATTTGTTCTTGTTACTGTTACACTTGGTAGGCTAGGTTAGGGCTGTTTTTTTTGTACTCATGCATGCCATGCAATTCAGTTCACACAGCCCGCCACCCTACGTTTAGCCCGCAAGCCCTAGCGCCACCCGACGTCCTTCTCCAGCCAGCAGCCTGCTATAGCGCAGCCCACAGCCTGCAAGCATGCCGTAGCTCGCCAGCTTGCACGCTGCCACGCTAGCGCACGGCCCGCAGCACACCCTCCAGCCGTCGCCCGCCAGCACACCAGTGAGTTGTTTGTCAGCGCGCCACCATCCGTAATATATATCCTAAATTCTGTGACCGTTTGTGATAGCCTAGTGACCATTTGAGATATAAGGCCCATGTTTACGACCATTAATTTGCCCTTGTTTTTATCTCACCGTTACTTCATGTGAAGCTGTCCCCTTTGTTCTTTTGAACTGTTTCTGCAGCTCGTATTACACTACTAGTTTTTGTTTTTAGCACAGTTGGATCAGGAAGGTTGATACTGTTAGAACGCCTCACAATTGAAACACCGGAGGAGAGTCGTGATCACACACCGAAACTGTAAACATCGATCTCCTCCGAACCACATGTGTAAGGAATTTTGCTAATTCCTTACTGAGGCAGCTCTTACGCGTACAATTCCAACTTTCGGAATTCAGGCTCGGTCCGACGACCTCGCCTTCCGAACGTCCGTCGCGTTGCCTTCGGGGTTTCCATACCCAAACCTGCACCCAACCACCATGCGACTCCGTGACCTCGGCCTAGCTAGTCTCGCTATATTATGCCTAGGTCTCGTTGTTTGCTCAGTAGTTGTAATCACTTCCGCGTTATTGAATTCTGCGCACTCTTCTTTCGTACAACTCATAACACCTGGTACCAGAGCTACTTTCCTAGGTTACCCACCACTTTCCGGGGTAGTTTTAGTGCAGGGGTGCGATAGACTTGGTGGGCTGCAAAGCGGTCGGCTGAGAGATAGATACGATTATCTCGCTCCGACTAATAGCGTTTGCGCCTTCATCAAAGTCATAAAAATCGCTGTTAACCCGCTGCCCGTTAGGAGAAGCCTGCGAAACATGGATCAAGCGGAATTTAACGAGTTCATGCAACAGTTCCGGGAGATGCAGGCCAACTTGCAGACCATGTCTGCAGAAATGGAACGCCTGAGGGAGGAAAACGCCGAGCTACGCCAGACGCGAGGTGAAGCGCGTCAGGAGTCGCCCGTCGTGGATGAAGCAAGTAGCAGCAACGCCCCTAACGACGAGGTCCTCAGCGAGCTACAGAACTCGCTGGACGCTGAAGATGAGTGGGCGGCACGAATGCAACAGGCACAAGGGACGCAAGAGCAACAGCCACAAGTGGCGCCGAGGCAACAGTCGCAGACTACGCCACGACAGGCAACAGCGACAACCCCGGTGATGGCTTCAGTGGCGCCCCCGATGCATGCAGCAGCAACAGTCTCAACAACTGTTAAGATCAAGCCGACGAACCCGCCCCCGTTCAACCCCAGCGACAAAACCGTCACAGTGTCGGCATGGTTGTTCGGTGTGGAGGTATTTTTCAATGCTGCGCAAATTGCCACGATGCTACCCGCATTAATTTTGCAGTGTCACTATTACGAGGACCGGCGTTGGAGTGGTGGAGGCGGACTCTTCAGACAGAGGGGACTCCGGCAGGACAATCACGTGCGAACGACGGGACCTGGACAACTGTCACGCAACAGGCAACTTCAATCTTCGGAGTGGCCACGATACGCACATGGACGGAGTGGGGCGCCGCGCTGCGAAACAGATTCGAGCATGTATCCGCCTCGGATTCTGCTCGCATGAAGCTGCGTACCTGGAAGCAGGTGGCGTCGGTCCAAGATTACACGGCAACATTCTGCAATTTGGCTGACCAGGTGGACGACATGAGCGATGCGGAGCGACTCGACCGTTACGTCGCAGGCCTCAAGTACGAAGTACAGTACGAGGTGCGACGGGCGAGACCACGCTGTCAGAATCCCAGTCACTAACCACTGGGATAAAAGGGCTTGTTTATATAGCGGGTGAGTGCGCCCATAACCCCCCAGGCCGACGTGCCTGTAACCCTTCCCTAGGATCATCGGGGATCCCCAGTGGACCTCTGACACCCCCCCGCACTGGGATGCCCGAAGTGCACACACCGGGAATCGAACCCGAGACCTTCGCTCTGATACCATGTCAGAATCCCAGCCACTAACCACTGGGATAAAAGGGCTTGTTTGTGTAGCGGGTGAGTGCGCCCATAACCCCCCAGGCCGCCGTGCCTGTAACCCTTCCCTAGGATCAATCGGGGATCACCAGTGGACCTCTGACACACGCGACTTCCTCGATGCCGTCCAGGTGGCTGAATCAACGGATGCGTTGATGCAATGGGCGAGAATGAGTTCCCGGGAGGGCACTCAATTTTATGGACCGCCGCACCAGCCCACAATCAACGGGGTGGATGCACCGAGACGTGGACCCAACACATGTTTCAACTGCAACCAACCGGGCCACTGGAGGAAGGACTGCCCGAAGCTGAAACAGGGAAACAGGAACGACGGAGAGGGGTCGGGAAAAGAGACGAGTCAGTAGCAGTCGGGCCACCTACTGACGAGACCCCGTCGCCCGGCAATCAACATCCACACCGAGTGGTGGTACCGATACGGGCTATCGATCGCAACCGGACGAATAAAGTGGATGAACACGTGGATCACCCTGTGCTGGTCGTGGGGAGGGTTAACGGTCATAAAATATAATTATTTGTTGACGGTGGGGCGAGCCACAGTCTCGTCAACCTGGCAACGGCCAAAAAAATTGGAGTCAAGCTGGACAGGTGTCTGCCCGAGATTGATGCGCGACTGGTGGACGGGACACCGCTGGCGATCAAGGACGAGGTCCGACAAATTCGGATGAAGTGTGGCGACGATTTCGGGTTTTCAATGCGAATGCTGGCGACGACACTGGACGGTTGCGATGTGCTGCTAGGATGAGATTGGCTACAGCGTTTCAATCCAACGATCGACTGGACGACGGGGACAATCACGGTGCTGTGCAACAAGGGGCGCGTGACACTCCCGAAGTTGGCGGAGCCGGAGCCGATGACAACACGTGTCAACGCAATCACGCTGAAAAGGGCGATAAAATGGGGAGCACAAGGCTACGCCGTACAGCTGTACGAGGTGGTCGCTTCCGAAAAAATCGCCGACATCGACACGCTCTGCGCTGCTGTCCCCGACGACGTGGCGAGCATAATTCGGAGGTATCCCAACATTTTCGCGGATGACCTGCCTGACGGGCTGCCACCTCAGTGACCAGAAGACCATCGGATCGAGCTGGAGCCAGGCGCAAAACCAACTGTTCGGTCCCAATGGCGGCTCAGCCAACCAGAACTCGACGAGTTGCGGAAACAGCTGGATTATCTGCTCTCGAAGGGCTTTATCAGGCCAATCACGTCACCATACGCCGCCCCGATACTGTTCACGCCGAAGAAAGACGGAGGCCTGCGCATGTGCATCGACTATCGAGCGTTGAATCGAGTCACTATCAAGTCACGTTACCCGATTCCGCGAGCGGACGACCTGCTGGATCAGCTTCGCGGGGCTCGCTTCTTCTCAAAAATTGATTTGCGAGGTGGCTACCATCAGATTCGTGTGTTCGCCGACGACAGCCCGAAGATTGCATTTCGCACCCGTTACGGCAGTTATGAGTGTACAGTGATGCCGTTCGGGTTGAAGAACGCACCCTCAACCTTCCAGCTCACCATGAACGGGGTGTTTTGAGACATGTTGGACAAGAAAGTTATTGTCTACCTGGACGACATCCTGGTGTACAGCAAGACTCGGGAGCAGCATTTACAGGATTTAGACGAAGTGTTCCAGCGTTTGCAGCAGAACCGACTGATCACTAAGGGCTCTAAGTGCGAGTTCTTACAGCCGGAGCTGGAATTTCTAGGGCACGTGGTTTCGGGAGAGGGTATTAAAATCGACCCTCGCAAGAGTGGAAGCTGTCAATGGGAGTTGTGTGTTGGCCTCGTCCTCGCTTGGGCGGAGCCGAATTCGTGGTCGGGTGTAGGGGTGCAGCCGACCTGCAGCAGTGGGCGAGCTGGTCGACAAAGAAGTCGACCTGCACGGGTGCCACTGCATGGGCGCCGACTTGGAGACGCCAACTTGGGGTAGCCGACTTGGGTGGTCGGCTGACAGAAGTTGTGGGCCGACCTGGTTGTCGACCAGGCCTTCTGGTCGACCTGGTTGGTCGACCAAGCCTTCTGGTCGACCTGGTTGGTCGACCAGGCCTTCTGGTCGACCTGGTACGTCGACCAGACCTTCGGGTCGACTTGGTAGGTCGACCAGGCCTTCTGGTCGACTTGGTGGTTGGTCGACCAGGCGTGAAGTCGACCTGGTGGTCGACCGAACATAGTGGTCGACCTGGGGAGGTCGACTGGAGGTGGCCGTCGACTTGGGAGGTCGACCGGCACATACAGGAGCAGCTGGTCGACGTGGTTGCCCGGTCGACCAGGTTACCCGGGCGACGAGGTTCTGCGGAGGAGTGCGACGGTCGCCCAGGCGAAGTTGGCGAGTCCGACCTCGGTGGTAGTATCCCGAGGTCGACGTGGCTGATCAGATGCAGTTGTCAGCGCCAGGTTGACTTGGTGTGTGCGCTGTGCAGGTGACGAGGCACTGCACGCCAATCATCTGCAAGCACCTGCGAAGCGGGTGCGCTGCTGTCCTGCGGGAGCAACGTTGGCACACCATCAACCTGCGACGTTGGCACGCCGTCGACTTGCAGCACTGGCAAGCCGCGACTCTGCACTGCTGGAGTGCGGTCGACCAAGTCGTGCTGGCACACGGTCGACCGTGCTGCGCTGGCAGTAGACTTGCTTGCATGCTAGCTCTGATGTAGTCTAGTCTTGCCAACTTCATTGTACCATTGTTGTCAACCTTTCCTAGTGAAACTCTTGCCAATTATCCCTATGAACTAGCAAGTGGTGTGAGCACTGGGAAACGACTAAGGAACAAGTGAACACAGAGATCACACGAGCACCCGTGCCTAGCCCGTAGTCCAGCTCCCGTTGTAGTAGTTATCTCCGCAGAAGCCGCCCACGAACATCACGGAGTTGCAGAGTTTCCTCGGCTTCGTCAACTATGTCCGCCGATTTGTCCCAAATATGGCGGGGGTGACCAGACCGTTGACCGACCTTCTGCACAAGGGCGTGCATTTTTTGTGGGGGAAGAGAGAGCAGCTGGCCTTTGACGAGCTAAAAAACAAAATTAAGTTCCCCCCGGTACTTCGGCTAGCAGATCCATCTCGACCGTTCGAAGTCGTGACGGACGCCAGCGATTTCGCCGTCGGCGCCGTCCTGCTACAGGACTTCGGCAACAGGTTACAACCCATCGCGTACGAGTCCAGGAAAATGCAGCCGCCCGAGCGCAACTACCCTGTACACGACAAAGAAATGCTCGCCATCGTGCATGCGTTTCGTACCTGGCGCTGTTACCTCATGGGAGCTGACGTCACCATCCGCACCGACCACAAGTCATTACAGTACATGCGCAGCCAACCACAACTGAACCCGCGACAAATCCGGTGGCTCGATTACCTCGAGTCCAACTTCAGCTACACGATCACGTACAAAAAGGGCGCCAACAACATCGCCGACGCCCTGACCCGCCCATCCATGCAGACCGCAGCGGTGCTAATCGCCCACTCTAACCCTTTATTGGCGGGACTTTTTAAACATGGCTACAGCATCGACAGATTTTTTAGGACCAACCAACACCAACGGGTCACCACGGCGCATGGAAGCTATTACCTAAAAGTCGGTACCAACCGAGTATGGGTACCTTCCTACCGACCCTTACGTGAATTGCTGACGCAGGAGGTACACGACTCCAACCTCTCCGGGCATTTCAGTGTCGACAAAACGTTGAAGCTGCTGCAGTGAAATTACTACTGGCCCGACATGGCGTCGGACGTGCAGCGCTTCGTATCCGCCTGCCCGACCTGCCAGGCAATGAAGTCATCACGTCAACGCCCAGCGGGGTTGCTACAGCCCCTCGAGCCACCCGAACGGCCATGGCAACATGTGACAATGGATTTTGTCACCGGACTGCCAGCTAGCGCAAGTGGCAACGATTCGGTTCTCGTCGTCGTCGACCACTTAACGAAAATGGCGCATTTCGCACCATGTCGCACGACGATCACAGCCGAACAGACAGCGAAACTCTTCATCTCGACCGTCGTGCGCCTACACGGGTTACCCTCGGCGATCATCAGCGATCGTGATCCCAAGTTTACGTCCAAGTTCTGGCAGGAGACATGGGCACAGTACGGCACCCGCCTGCAGTTTTCGTCGTCATACCACCCGCAAACCGACGGACAGACAGAAAGGACAAACCAGACGATGGAGCAGTTGATTCGCACGAACTGCCCTGACCTCACCAAGTGGGAAGATTCGCTTCCCATGCTCGAAATTGCGTACAACAACGCCCCGTCTGCTATAACCAACCAATCGCCGTTCTACCTCAATTTTGGGATAGACTCGGTGGTTCCCTCGTCAACGACTCCGGACAATCCAGTACCCCGGTCACAGCAATTCGTCTCGTAACTTCAGGCAGCACGCCACAAAGCAGCGCAATTTATCTAGAAAGCTAATACTGATGCTAGCCGCTACGCCGACCGACATCGCCGGAATTTACCCTTCCGTGACGGGCAGATGGTCCTCCTGGACACGAAAAATCTCCGACTGCAACTACCGGCGAAGTTGCTGTCAGAAATAACTGAGCAGGAATGGATGAACTAGAACAGAGTTTGGTACAAGTAGGAAACCCTAACTTTGTGTACCCCCTAAGGTGTAACCCACTACAGCCTAGACAATATAAACATGCAATGTTTGACACACCCCCATAGGCGCAGTGGGAGACAACCACAGGGTCACAAGACCAGTCAAAGCAAGTAAACCAAGCTCAGGGTGGATCTCAAGGATTCCACACAAATTCCGAGCACAAGCAAGCGGTCACAAGACCAGTTCACATGCAGGTTTATAACAAAGCAAGAGATACAGTGATCACAACCTAGCAAACGTAAACAAGTAGGCATATATATATAGTGATCACAGTACAAGCAAGGTCAAGAGGTAAGCAAGTGAGGCCCAGTGGGTACAAGGCCTAGTAGAGTGCAAAAGCGCTGATGGTCACAAGGCTGAAGCGCCTTGGTGAACACATCAGCAGTGTTGGCCTCCGTGGCCACGTAACGCAGACAAAGCTGACCACGCTGCTGCAGCTCTCGAGCAAGGAAGTACCGCAGAGCGATGTGCTTCGTTCTGTGCTCCAGTCTGTGCTCCTCACACAAGGCAATGGCAGCCTTGTTGTCGACGTACAGCACTGGAGGAGAACGAGGCCGCTCTCCGAGGTCGGTCAGCAGGTAGGTCAGCCAGCGTAGCTCCTGAGCAGCCATGGCTGTGGCGTAGATCTCAGCCTCACAACTGGAGCTGAGAACAGAAGAAGAGCGAGTAGAACGCCAAGAAACTGAGCCAGAGCCAAGGCTGAAGGTGTAACCCTGGGACGACCGCTGAGTAGCCTGGTCGTCTGCCCAAGAAGCGTCTGAGTGCCCTGTGAGAACAACCCGGTCTCGCCCTCCAAGCACAAGCCCCATGCCCGACGTACTGCACAAGTAGCGCAACACCCTCTTAGCAGCATCCATGTGCTCCTTCCGGTGACGGCCAGGAGCGACATAGCGTGCTAGGATGCTAAGAGGGTATGCAAGGTCAGGTCGAGTGCAGGTCATCAGGTACATGAGGCAGCCCACAAGCTCTGGATACGGGCCACTCGGCTCTACGGACTCATCCGAAGGCAGAGCTGAGAGCGAGTGACCGGTAGGCAGAGGAGTGGACTGAGGCGAGGAGTACGTGAAGCGGAAGCGCTGGAGAACCTGCTGCACCATGTGTGACTGAGTCAGGGTGATGGTGCGCCGTGCTCTGTCCCGGGTGATCCGCAAGCCAAGATAGCTCGTCAGCTCACCCAGGTCTGTGCACGTGTGTCTCCTCTGCAGCTCCGACTTCACGTGAGCGAGTGCCGCGGTGTCAGCAGTGGCAAAGACCAAGTCGTCGACGTACACGAGGATGTAGAACGGCGGCAGCGAGGTGTCGGTGCGTAGAAACAGCGACGGGTCAGCAGTAGAGGGAGCGAACCCAAGAGCCGCAAGTGTCGTCCTCAGTGTGTCGTGCCACTCACGTGGCGCCTGGCGGAGACCGTAGACCGGCCGCTGAAGCCTCCACTGGGTGCCAGGAGGAACTGACCCAGTGAAGCCAGGGGGGCGGCGCAGCCAGATCTCCTCGTGCAGGCTGCCCTGCAAGAAAGCAGTGCTGAAGTCAAGAGAGTGAAGCTCGTAGTCGCGGTGAGCGGCTATGTGCAGCAGCACCCGAAGAGTAGTCATCTTCGGGGTGGGGGAGAAGGTCTGAAAGAAGTCTACTCCCTCTCGCTGACTGAAGCCTCGAGCCACGTAGCGCGCCTTGAAGACAGGTGGAGAACCCGGCGGCCGCTTCACCCTGAAAATCCACATGCCACTGACGATGTTCGCCCCAGGAGGGGGAACCTCGTCTACGTAGGTGCCTGTGGACTTCCAGGAGGCCATCTCTGCGTCCATGGCTGTCTGCCACTGAGAGGAGTAGGGACCCGCCATCGCCTCAGCGTAAGAGCGTGGGGTCGGGATGTCTGGTGCATCCGGGTCTCCCTCAGGGGCAACTAGCAAGGACACGAGACGGGGCAAAGCAGCAGCAAGGCAGTTCCTGTCTGTCCTCAAGGACGTCCGTGCCGAGGGCACACTCACCCCCGACGGACGGAGGACAGGCAGACGCAGACTCAGACCTAGCGACAAGGCTGGCAGCGTAGTCTAGGCGACAGCGAGCAGCAAAGTCAACCAACTCAGCGACCAGAGCAGACGCAGCAGAGGACTCAAAGGTCGGGTCAGTGACAACTGTAGCGAGGAGACGCGTAACAGTGGGACTGGCAGCACGACGGGAGTCAGACTCCGGGTCAGGAAGAGTAGGAAGAGAGGACGCAGGAGGAGACGGCAGCGGGACACGCTGCGGAGCAGTGGAGGGACGCAGAGTCATGTAGTGAGTGCCAGGGACAGGAGGAGGACGCTCACGTGGGACACGATGACCAGTGCGAGCAGTACGAACAGGCGACGCAGGACGAGACTCAGGCTCACGACGCTCTGTAAGACCTCCTGTGGGACCAGCGTAAGGGGAGGGAGCAGGGAGAGGCGAGGCAGGCGGTAACTGTGACTGCGGCTGGACAGGCAGAGGACACTCGACGGAGGGAGGAGGACTAGGAGGAGGAGCCTGACCAAGAACCTGCTGAAGGAGCGGTACGAAGTACGGTCGCGGCCGCGCAGCGTCTCCAGAAGCAGCAGGGACACCAGTGGCAGCCCCAACGCCCGAGTCCTCAGCACCAGCAGCAGCTCCAACGCCCGGGTCCTCAGCACCAGTAGGAGCTCCAACGCCCGAGTCCTCAGCACCAGCAGCAGCACCACCGGTCGGGTCCTCAGCACCAGGAGCAGCTCCAACGCCCGGGTCCTCAGCACCAGCAGCAGGGCCACCGGTCAGGTCCTCAGCACCAGCAGCAGCGCCACCGGTCGGGTCCTCAGCACCAGCAGCAGCTCCAACGCCCGGGTCCTCAGCACCAGCAGCAGCTCCAGCGTCCGGGTCCTCAGCACCAGCAACAGCACCACCGCTCGGGTCCGCAGCACCAGGAGCACCACTACGAAGACTGCAGCGCCGCGTGTACCACTCGCGGATCACCTGAATGGGGGGGAGCTCCTGGGTAGGAGAGGAAGTACCGGGACGAGCTCCAGAAGCACCTCTCCGGAGGCGGCAGTACTCGAGGTACCTCTCCTGCAGCTGCTGGGAGGAGAGGGCTCCTCCAGGTGGAGCACGCTCAGGCTCAGCACCCCCAGACTCAGCACCCCCAGACCCAGCACCCCCAGACTCAGCACGTCCAGACTCAGCACCCCCAGGCTCAGTACCTCCAGGCTCCGCACCTCCAGGCTCCACACCTCCAGGCTCCGCACCTCCAGGCTCAGCACCCCCAGGCTCCGCACCTCCAGGCTCAGCACCCCCAGGCTCCGCACCCTCAGACGCAGCACGCGAGTCAACAGCTACCTCGACAGGCTCACCCGGGTCTACCTGGGACACACCTGAGGGAGCGGCACCCTGAGGGGGGAGGGGGTCTGGTACCTCAGCACCTGGAGCGAGGAAGAGAGGCGGGGGGGGGAGCGAGGCAGTGCGGTAGGGGAAGAGGCGGTAGAAGGGGACGGACTCGTCAAAAGTGACGTCCTGAGAGGCCAGAACCCGGCGCGAGGTGACGTGGTAAAACTGCCATCCAGGCGCGTCGGGAACAAAGCCAAGAAAGACACAGGGAACAGTGCGACGCGAGAGCTTGTCCGCGGACGTGTCGCGGACAAAAGCTCGAGATCCCCAGACCCGGAAACGCGACGCATCGCCAACCTCTCCCGTCCACCGTAGAGTCGGGGAAGTCTCCGGTAAGGAGACACGGGGCCAGAGGTTGAGCTGATGCGCTGCGTACCGGACCGCAAACGGCCACAGAAAGTGGGGAGCAGCCGCATGGGTCAGGGAGGTACGAGCGACCTCCATGACCAAGCCAATGCGGCGCTCAGCGACCCCATTCTGCTGTGGAGAGGCCGGAAGCGTGTACGACTGCTCAATGCCGTGCTCAGCACAGTAGGCTGCCAAGAGGTCGGAGGCAAACTCACCACCTCTGTCAGAGTGCAAGCGCAGGACAGGAAAGTCCGAGTGAAAGCGCTCGCCTAGCTGGAGACGGGCTCGGCTGATCCAGGGGATCAAAACACCAGGGACGTCACCCTTGGCGCGCAAGGGGAAGACCGTGGTGTAGCGCGAGTAGTCGTCAACAACTATCAGGAAGTACCTCTCCTGACCCTGACCACGGACGCGGGCTGGGCCCCACACGTCCATGTGGAGCGTCTGCAGGGGAGCGGTCGTCGGGGGAAAGGAGGAGGAGTGAGGAGCGGCGCGCTGCCGCCCCTCGACACAGGGAATGCAGTCAGGAGCAGGGGAGTCAGGAAGGGGAGGGAGCACCCTGGGAAGACCAGCAACAAGGTCCCGTTTGTGCATGGCCCGCAGGCGCTGCACAGACGGGTGACCAAGGCGGTGGTGCCAGAGGACGGTGTCGTTCGCCAGAGAGCGACACGAGCAGGGGGCGGACAGCTGACCTGACGCTGACGCAGACGCAGCTACCTGAGGGGACTCAGTGGTCAGTGTGTACAGGTCAGACCCCGGCTCTCGAGTGAAAGTAGCTAGGTGGCGGCCCGTCCGAGCACACGTGCAGTGAGTCACACGCTCGTAGGCAGGGGTGAACTGGTGAACACCCCCGTCCTGGAGCGCACTACCTGCCACCAAGTTCGTGGAGAACGAGGGGAGGTAGAGACCTGAGAGCGTGCCGGACGGAACCGCTGGACACGGAAGGGTGGTGGAGGAGGTCGCAAGGACCGGACCCCCAGAGGGGTCAGCAAGAGAGACAGCAACCGGCCGAGCTAGAGGCTCAAGGACAGTGCGGTCACGAAAGAAGGAGCGAGAAGCACCTGAGTCCAGTGTGAAGGTGTGCAGTGCTGCAGTCGACTCAGTACCAGGGGGCACAGACGCACAAGCACCTAGAGCAGCAGCTGCAGTAGTACCTGTGGAAGCAGACACACTAGCACCTAGAGCAGCAGCGGGGCTGGCCTGAATGCCCGGGTCGGGCGGAACACGCAAGTACTGAGCACCCTCTCCACTAATAGACATCGCATACATGGCAGTGAGAATAGCATCAAAGTCTAGTGCCCAAATATCAACACCCTTCCTGAGCAGCTCAGCCCAGCGCGGCAGCTCACCCCCACCAGGAAACTGGGTGCGCCACGCGTCGTTGAGGCGGGCGAAGCAGCGCTCCGTCTGGTGCGGCCCCCCACACGTCTGGCCAGTGCGGTCACCTGTACGAATAACATACTGGCAGGTGACGCTGCGCCGCGCATACCACTCACGGGCGGCCTGAAGGGTCGGGGCAGGCTGCTGACTCTGACCGCCCCCCGGGCCTCCACGACCACCACCCCCTCCGCCTCCGCCCCGGCCACCTCCACCCCTGCCGCTGCCACGACCACCTCCGCCTCCGCTGCCACCTCCGCCCCTGTCACCACTCCCAACGCCGCTGTCACCTCCACCACTGCCGCCACTAGCCTCTCCAGTCGCACCTCCACCGCCACCACCTCCACCTCCGCCTCCTCCGCCACCACCCCCACTCCTGCCACTCCTGCCCCTGCGTCGTCCGCCTGAAGCAGACGCAGCCCCGACCTTCTCAGCACCAAGGAGGTCGACAGCAGCAGCAGATGCGACAGAGGGGAGGAGGGGGGAAGGGGAGCACCCCTCGAAGAAGGGGCCGCGGGGGTCGCCACGAGAGGTGCCTACAGCGACGATACTAGCCTCGGCTGCAAGCAGTTCCTTCTCGAGGAGGGCTATGGTGAGCTCAGTGGGGGAGCGAGAGAGGAACTGGTCCCTGACAGGGCGCAGAGAGTCAGGGAGGCGGGTGACAACGTGGTAGAGAGTGATCCAGAGCGGGGGGGGTTGCTAGCGAGGAACTCGTCAGGCATGGCAGCGCGAAAGCGAGCCTCACTAGTCTTAAGGTGGGTGATGAGGTCTGCGACAGTGTGAAAGGAGGCTAGGTCGGGGAACAGGTAGGGGAGAGTGAGGCGGCCTAGCGTGGCAGAAGCGGGTGAGGAGTAGCGGGCCACTACAGCTGTGTAGAGGTCCTTAGCAGTCTTGCACTGGCCGAAGTGCTCGCGCTCATCTAGCGGCAGGGAGTTGCGAATAGCAAAGCGAGCGTGCGCGTCACGGGTCTGCCACTGTGAGCGCTCAGCTGGGGGGGCAGTAGCGAGTGGGGCGGTCGCATGGCCGAGAGCGTGGTCGTACAGTGTAATATCTTCCTTGGCAGTGAGCTGTAGGAAAAGGTGCAGGTCATCTAGCCAGGTTTCGAATTTGACCGGACGGCCCTCGGCGTCGAAAGCTAGAACAGGAGGACTAGCCATAGCGACAGCGGTAGTAGTAGAAGCAGTAAAGTCACTGAAAAGGCGTGCGCAGGGTCAGTGGGGCCGGTGGGGCCTACGGACTGTAGTGGCGCACAAGCAGCAGTAGCAGGAAGTGTAGTAGTAGGATCTGCAGTGGTGCACAGGCGCAGCAGGCGGCAGCGAGAGCTAGCGCAGCAGGGGCGGGCTCAGCAGCGGTGATATGCGGGTGGCGGCGGGCGCAGCAGCGGCGGTGCGCGGGCGGCGGCGGGCTCAGCAGCAGCGGTGCGCGGGCGGCTGCGGGCTCAGCAGTGGCGGGCGGGGAGTGCGCGGGCCGTGCGGGCCGTATGTGAGCTGCGCGGGCAGCGTGCGGGCCGGCGGCGGTCAGCGCAAGAGCCGCGCAGGCTCAGCGCGGGCTGCGCGGGCTGCTCGCGGGCTGCGTAAGCGGGTCGCGGGCGGCTCGCGGGGGTTCGCGGGCAGGTCGCGGGCTGCTCGCGGGCAGTTCGCGGGCTGTGCGCGGGCTGCGCGGGCTGGTCGCGGGCTGCGCAGGCGGTTCGCGGGCTGTGCGCGCGGCGCGCTGTGCGGTTCGCGGGCGGCGTGACGGGGCCGATCGGGGCGCTAAGGGGCGACGCGACGGGGGCCGTGAGAGGCCGCTAAAAAAAAAAAAAAAAATCGAAGGGGCCGCAGGGCCGCTAGATCGTGGAACGGGGCCATCGGGGCCGGAAACAAGCGAAGGTAAGCAGGTAGGTAAGTCGGTGGGCCCTAAGAACAGTCCTAGCGAAGGACCTGCTCTGAAACCATGTCAGAAATAACTGAGCAGGAATGGATGAACTAGAACAGAGTTTGGTACAAGTAGGAAACCCTAACTTTGTGTACCCCCTAAGGTGTAACCCACTACAGCCTAGACAATATAAACATGCAATGTTTGACAGTTGCGCCCCCGCTACGTGGGGCCCTTCCGCATTATTCAGATGCTGACCCCGGTCACGGCAAAACTCCTACTCCCGGACGACTGGAAGATCCACGATACTTTCCACGTCAGCCTGCTTCGCCACTATGTGGCTCCGCAGCCGTCCGCTGTCGCTCGACCCAACGTCACGCCAAGTGTCCGACCTGTGGCGAACCCGGCCCTTCAACCGTGGAAAATTTTGAATCATCGCATCCGTGCGACCCCCGCTGGACGCCACGTCGACTTCCTACTCCGATGGGTGGATCGCACAAGTGAAGATGATACGTGGGCCCCAGCTGACTCGCTACAAGGCCACTCGGTACTTCGGGATTACCTTTCTCGCCGACGAGTGCCCGATATTGACCACCTTTCTTAAAGGGGGGGGTAGTGTAAGGAATTTTGCTAATTCCTTACTGAGGCAGCTCTTACGCGTACAATTCCAACTTTCGGAATTCAGGCTCGGTCCGACGACCTCGCCTTCCGAACGTCCGCCGCGTCGCCTTCGGGGTTTCCATACCCAAACCTGCACCCAACCACCATGCGACTCCGCGACCTCGGCCTAGCTAGTCTCGCTATATTATGCCTAGGTCTCGTTGTTTGCTCAGTAGTTGTAATCACTTCCGCGTTATTGAATTCTGCGCACTCTTATTTCGTACAAGGCGTTTTGGATCGTAAACGCCTTCTTGTGCGTGGTTTGTGTTGTGCGAACCGTGATTGACCCAGAGGGCAATAAACCACTAAGGGTATTGCCCTTTGTGAATAGAAAACGGGGGGGTGTCCGAACCAGCATATACGCCCGTTTGTTCAACTACAGTTTCGGAGCGTAAGCTGGGGTTGATTGGGGTTGGGCGGTAGTTTACGATAGTTAGCGAATGGGGAAGGTTGAGTGGTAAACGACCTGAGGGGCCAACCCCGATCCAGACCGCCCCCAATTCCTGGCGAGATGGTGGTAGTAAACAGCTGCAGACGACCGTTTACGATCGTCAAAGTGCTGGCATCCGAAAATCTCTGGGCGCGAATGTTACCACTTGTAACCGTTACAATAATACACTTTCCTATCGAGTATTCTAAACTGCTCTTCAACTACAGTTCGACCGGAAGGTCGACGAAGTTGCCGGTCGACCTACAGTTCGACCGGGGAGGTCGACCTGACAAGTGAGCAGCGGTCGACGAGGGGAGCTCGGCGACAACCGCTGACAGTTCTGGTCGCCGGAAGGGGTCCGTCGACCAGGGGGTAGCTCGACGGGAGTTGTGGTCGACCAGGGGCACCTGGTGGTCGACCAGAGGGAGCTGTGGTCGACCAGAGGGAGCTGTGGTCGACCAGAGGCACCTGGTGGTCGACCAGAGCACTTCGTGGTGTCCAGGTCGACCGAGTAACCTGCTCGACGAGTTCTGCGGAGACACACGAACGTCGTCGAGGCCGTGATGGCGAAGGCGACTTCGGGCTGGTATCCCGAAGTCGATGTGGCTCGTCAGGCACAGACAACAGCCGACGGATGCACAGCAATGCAAGCCGGACCAATCGTCGAACTGTAGTTCGACCGACAGGTCGACGAAGCTGCCGGTCGACCTACAGTTCGACCGGGGAGATCGACGAAGCAGCGGTCGACCTGACAAGTGAGCAGCGGTCGACGAGGGGAGCTCGGCGACAACCGCTGACAGTTCTGGTCGCCGGAAGGGGTCCGTCGACCAGGGGGTAGCTCGACGGGAGCTGTGGTCGACCAGGGGCACCTGGTGGTCGACCAGAGGGAGCTGTGGTCGACCAGAGGCACCTGGTGATTTGTGGTCGACCGGAGGCACCTGGCGGTCGACAAGAGCACTTGGTGGTGTCCCGGGGACACGCGAGCGTCGTCGAGGCCGTGATGGCGAAGGCGACTTCGGGCTGGTATCCCAAAGTCGATGTGGCTCGTCAGGCACAGACAACAGCCGACGGATGCACAGCAATGCAAGCCGGACCAATCGTCTGCGTGCACCTGCGAGCGTGCGCACTGCTGTCTTCTACGAGGCAACGCTGGACAGCCGCACTACTGCAGCGTTGGCAAGCCGTCGACCTGCAGAGTTGGCAGGTCGCCCTTCTGCAGTGCTGGCGTGGCTCCTCTACGCAACGGTCGACCAAGCTGTGCTGGCGATCGACCAGGCTAGCTGCAGGGTTGCTAGGTGCCTGATGTAGTCATTGTTGTCATTGCTTGTTTAATCATTCTGTAATTCCAACTTTGCTAGTGGAAACTCTTGCCAATTTCTCCCGTGAATGTGCAAGCACTAAGGAACCAAGCAAAGCTACGATCACTCCTAGTAGTTCGTGCCAACCCCCGTAGTCTAGCTCACTACCGTTGTAGAGTGACTCTCCAAATGGTGCGGTGAGCGTGGACGGCCCCGCAAATTACCTTCAGATAGGAGCCGACTTTTGCACCTACTAAGTCGTTCGTAGGCCGGCAGCAGCGTTAGTCGCCATGGTCGACCCCGTAGTTGATGCGGGCGTAGCGGACACCTTGGAGGCACGCTTGGCTGATGCGAGGAAACGCCACGCGGATGGCGAGTACGGGACGATCCCTTGGGCGATCGTCGAGTTGGGCATCCGGTCGCAGTGGGCGACGGAACACCCTTCCCGTCCTGCATCTCCTCGACCAGTGCGGAACGAAGGTGGCGTGGACGACGAGTCGACGGTGGTGCACGAGTCAGCGGCAGCGAAGGCACGAGGCAGAGAGGGGTGATCAAGGTCGACGGTGGCGTCGACGGGATACAGGCGCGGGTGCAGCGGTCGACAGCGGCCGCAGGCAGCTCGCGCGGCGGCGTTGATGTTCGGCGTCGATCCCCTCTACGAAGCGGTGGAGGGCTCTCGGCGACGACGCATGTGACGGCGGGCGGGATTGCACCGGCGTATGGCTACTTCAAGTTTTCGCCGGACCGAATCACCGTCGCACCGCTGCAAGGTCGACGAGACCTCATCACCTGGAGGGAGCCGACAGAGCCTCAGCTGGAGGTTGCCGGGCTGAAGGGCTTCGCCAGCGACACCGTGCCCATTCCGCCCGAGGAGGATGTCGAGCTGCGCAGGGAGTTTCGTGCTGCTCACCTACTCACCTTCATGGTCATCTCGAGGTGCTGCTCGCCGGTGGTGCAGCTAGCGCTCAGGAGCTGTCGAGAGCGACTGGATGCTGGTCACCAGGCATGGCGCTTCATCCTGTCGACGTACCAGGTCAGGGACGACCTGTACATCGGACAGCTGGGCGAGAAGATGACACACATTCGGATGGGCGAGCAGGAGTCGGCGACGGACTACTGCAACCGTGCTTGACGGATCCTGGCTGAGATGCGGATGGCGGGCGCCGAATACTCGACGGCGTCCTACATCACCCACATCGTCAAGGGCTTGCCGCGCAGCTACAACCTCATGAAGAGGATGATGATGGTGCCCGGCACGCGTGAGTCTCTCGACGAGGACTCCATCACCAGCTACATCCTTCAAGACGAGGCGATGCAGGAGGCCGAACAGCCCACACAGCTCCTTCCGCAGGCAAACTACGCTGCACCGACGAAGCTGAATCAGCAGCAAGGGCAGCGCGGGAAGCCGGGCGGAGGTGGTAGCGGAAGTGGGCGGTCGACGAAGGACGTCGACGAGAAGAAGTCTACGCGGGGCAAGGGTCGTGGAGGTGGTGGTCGACGGCGGGAGTGCTGGGTCTGCGGCGACCCCGACCATCTCTCTTTCGAGTGCCCCGACCGCGATGACAGCGACGAGGACGACAGCAAGGGAGGCCGCGGTCGATCGGCCAGCCGTCGCCCACGTCGAGATGAGAAGCCGCGCAAGGAGAAGCAGACGTCGAAGAAGACGTCGTCGACGAAGGACGTCGACAGCTCCAGCGGCAAGGGCCGAGGCGACGGGGAGGCGTCATGCTCGATGGTCGGCGTGGTGGAGCCGACAGTCTCGCTTGCACCGGAGGCTGGCGAGGATTTCCAGGCGGTGGTAGCAGCTGTGCAAGCCAACCCGATGGCGGTGCTGCTCGACAGCGGATGTTTCCACCACATGATGGGGACAAAGGCGGTCTTCGTCGACATGGCGCCGAGCGACAGTGTGAAGCATGTGCGCGGCTTCAATGGGGCGCTGCAGCCTGTCGAGGGTCGCGGAACCGTCGCTCTGCAAGGGGAGGCCGAAAAGCGGGTCCTCATCCCTGACGTGCTCTATGTTCCGGGCATACAGGCGAACCTTTTGTCTGCTGGCCAGTTGAAGGAGGGCGGAGTGCAGCTGCAGGGCGACGGCGACGAGATGCTGCTCGTCGCCGCGACCGGGGAGGTGCTCGGTCGAGCACGCTACACCGGACGAGTTCTCTGAACCGATCGTCGTCCCTGCTCGACACAGGCGCCGTCGACCGAAGTGGTGGCTCTGCGGACGATCGTCTCGGCGACGAAGGTGACTCCCGACCGGCTGCACGCGAGGCTCGCGCACGTCGGCATCGACACGATCAAGAGCTCAGCGAAGCATGAAGTTGCTACTGGGCTCAACCTCACGCCGTCGACCGGAGCAGACCCGCCGTGTGTCTCGTGCGTCGGAGGAAAGCTGGCGCGGCACACCTTCCCCGACAAGGGCTCGGACGCCAAGGAGGCACTGGCTGTCGTGCACATTGACTTGTGCGGGCCATTTCGGGTGGCTGCCAAGGATGGCAGCTTGTACTTCCTGCTGCTGAAGGATCGCCACACTCGCTTCGTATAGGCAATGCCGGTCGCTAAGAAGAGCGACGTGCTGCGGGAGTTCGAGAAGTGGCTGGTGCTGGTGGAGCGACAGACGAAGAAGTCGGTGCTGTCGCTCCGCTCTGACCGAGGAGGGGAGTTCCTCGGAAAGGATTTCACCACCTTCGTCGACGGGAAGGGCATCGTCCACGACCTGACGTGCCCCTACACTCCGCAGCAGAACGGCATGGCTGAGCGGGAGATGCGCACGGTCGTCGAGTCTGTGCGGACGATGTTGCTGCACATGGGCGTGCAGCACCACTAGTGGCACCTCGCTCTACGGCAAGCTGTCTGGGTGCGAAACTGCTTGGAACGGCCGACGACGCCGCCGGGAACGACACGGTACCAGCTGCCGACCGGGAAGAAGCCCGACCTCACGCTGGCGCGGGTGTGGGGCTGCATGGTGCAGTTCATGCTTCCCGAGCAGCAGCGCGGTGGGAAGCTGGCGCCGAAGGCTCGCTGGGGGCTTCACCTGGGTGTGTCGCCAGAGAGCAAGGGCTGGGAGGTGCTCGACCTGACCGACAACAAGGTGGTCACGTCGGTCGAGGTGATCTTCTACGAGACGCTGTCGCTGGAGGTGTGGAAGGCGAAGTATGGGCCGGCGTCGGGGCGCACGCTGGCACACCCGCCGACGGACACTTCGACGGCGGCGGTCCCACTGCTCGCCGAAGTCGACGAGCCTGCTGATGAGGATGTTGTGGAGGTTCTTCCGCCTTCCCCTATTCTTGCTCCTCCCTCCCCCATCGCAGATCGGCCTGCGTCGACACCTATGTCGGCCTTCGGCGATGAGGGGAGCCTTGAGGCGTCGCCTGTGGCGCCGGCCAGTGGCATCGCCGGCGGTCGACAAGGCGCCAAGCTCGGCCATTGACCAGGATGGGAAGCCGTCGAGGACAGGGGAGCAGCAGACAGGAAAGCCAGTCGAACAGGATGCAACAGCAGGGGTGCACTCGACAGGGGAGCAGCCGCCGGGGCGGTCGACCGGAGAGCTGTCAAAGTCAGCAGCAGGCGAGCAGCCGGTCAACAGGTCGATGCAGCTGGTCGACGAGACAAACGTCGACGAGGAAGGGGAGCTGTCGGCGGGAGAGGAGTCCACTGACAGTGATGTTGTGGAGGTTCCAGTCGAGAAGTCTGCACCGGAGCTGCGACGCTCTGGTCGAGCTCGACGGTCGCCGGATCGGCTAAGCTTCCACGCCTGCCTGCCACCAGCTGCCTTCACTTCGGTGTACGACGAGATCAACAACGACCTGCTGTACGATGACACCGAGGAGGATGAAGAGCTGCCGGAGCTCGACCCTGACAGTGCATGGCGACCCCGAACACCGCTGGGACATCTCCACGATGACGGTGAAGGAGGCGCTGGCGAGCTGGAAGGGCGAGGCGGTGAAGGCCGCCATGGAGGAGGAGATCCGTAGCCTCATCAGCATGGGCACTTGGGAGCTGGTCGAACGCCCACGCGGGGTGAACATCATGAAGAATCGGTGGGTGCTGACGACCAAGTACCGCATCGACGACACCGTCGAGCGCGAGAAGGCAAGGCTGGTCGTGAAGGGCTTCACGCAGGTGTATGGCGCTGACTACGACGAAAAATACTCGCCGGTGAGCAACTACGTCACGCTGAGGATCTTCCTCAGCATCGTCGCCGTCCTCGACCTCAACCTGATGCAGCTCGACATGAAGAACGCTTTCCTGCAGAGCAAGCTCGACAGGGTGCTCTACATGTACCAGCCGGACTACTTCAACGATGGGACCGGCCGGGTGTGTAAGCTGTTGAAGAGCCTCTACGGGCTGAAGCAGTCGCCGCTGCTGTGGTACAGAGCTCTCGTCGGAGTGCTGCTGGGAGCTGGCTGGAAGAAGAGCCAGGTCGACGAGGCGCTCTACTTCAAGTCCGGCGACGACGGAGTGACTTGCTGGGTGCTGGTCTACGTCGACGACCTGCTCGCCGCCAGCAGCACCAGCGCGTTGCTGAAGGAGCTAAAGGAGCTGCTGGAGGCCGCCTTTGAGCTGCGTGAGATCTCGCCGGTGGTGAAGTACCTTGGGCTGGAGATCGTGCATGACAGGAAGCTATGGCTGCACCAGCAGGGCTACGCCGACAAGCTACGCAGGTGCTTCATCGACGAAGAGCGGACCGGGCGCATCCCGAAGACACCGGTCTTGGTCGACGCCTACGCAGAGCTGACATTCGACGATGAGGAGGCGCAGGAGCGCGAGGAGGAGGAATATCGCCAGAAGGTTGGCTCGCTGCAGTTTGCGGCGACGACGACGAGGCCGGACATCGCGTTCGCCTGCAGCAAGCTGGGGAGCGGCCTCAAGGTGAGAAGCGACCAGCATTGGCGCGAGGTCGACCGTTGCCTCGCCTACCTCGCCAACACCCGCGACACAGCCCTGGAGTTCGGCGGTGGACAAGTGTCACTTGAGCTGATTGGCTACGTTGATGCCGATGACGCGAGCGACAAACAGAACCGGACGAGCACGGGATGCTACGTGTTCGTCTACGGAGGGGCCGCTGTCTCCTGGTCGAGCTCGCGCATCAAGTGCGCGACTCTCTCCTCGACCGAATCGGAGTACGTCGCGGCCACGGACGCTGGCAAGGAGGGACGCCGACTTCGTTTCCTTCTGGCGGAATTCAAGCTGCTCGACGCTGGGAAGCCGACCATCCTCCGCGTCGACAACAAGTCGGCAATCACGGTCGCTGAGGGCATAGGGTTGACGGGCAACCTCAAGCACATGGAGCGACGCTACGCCTGGCTGCAGCACATGGTGAGGCGCGGGAAGTTCCTGGTGAAGTACATCCCGACCACCGAGCAGCCGGCGGACTTCCTGACGAAGGCGCTGCACTTTCCGGCTTTCAACCGGTGCTCTGTCGCCATCGGCCAAGTTCGTCTGGCCAACGTCGGCGACGGAGATGATGAGGTGCAGCAATAGGTGCCGTGCCCTTCTGCACGGCTGGTGCAGTGACGGCGTGCTGAGTGTGGGGTGCACGCCAAGGACGAGTTTTCTCTATGAAGTACTGCCGTGTGGGCTGGGGGGCCCAAGCGTGAGCGCGGCAGGGGAGTGTTAACGGGAATGGAGTGTTGGCCCCGCCCTCGCTTGGGCAACGCCGACAACTTGGTCGGAGGTACGGGAGTAGCAGCCGACCGTTCACAGTGGGAGAGCTGCTCGACAGGCTTCGTCGAGCTGCAGGGGACCGCTGTGGTGTTGCTGTCGACCAGGGAGCTCGACAGCTGCAACGGACTAGTCTGGGCGACGGGTGGGCCGTCGACCAGGAGGGGCAGTTCGACCGGGAGGTCGACGGAGCAGCCGTTGACCTGCCAAGTTAGCAGCGGTCAACGAGGGGAGCTCGGCGACAACCGCTGACAGTTCTGGTCGCCGGAAGGGGTCCGTCGACCAGGGGATACCTCGACGGGAGCTGTGGTCGACCAGGGGCACCTGGTGGTCGACCAGAGGGAGCTGTGGTCGACCGGAGGCACCTGGTGGTCGACCAGAGCACTTGGTGGTGTCCAGGTCGACCGGGTAACCTGCTCGACGAGTTCTGCAGAGACGCGAACGTCGTAGAGGCCGAGATGGCGAAGGCGACTTCGGGCTCGTATCCCGAAGTCGATGTGGCTCGTCAGGCGCAGACAACAGCCGACGGATGCACAGCAATGCAAGCCGGACCAATCGTCTGCGCCCACCTGCGAGCGTGCGCACTGCTGTCTTCTACGGGGCAACGCTGGACAGCCGCATTACTACAGTGTTGGCAAGCCGTCGACCTGCAGAGTTGGCAGGTCGCCCTTCTGCAGTGCTGGCGCGGCTCCTCTACGCAACGGTCGACCAAGCTGTGCTGGCGGTCGACCAGGCTAGCTGCAGGGTTGCTAGGTGCCTGATGTAGTCATTCTTGTCATTGTTTGTTTAATCATTCTGTAATTCCAACTTTGCTAGTGGAAACTCTTGCCAATTTCTCCCGTGAATGTGCAAGCACTAAGGAACCAAGCAAAGCTACGATCACTCCTAGTAGTTCGTGCCAACCCCCGTAGTCTAGCTCACTACCGTTGTAGAGTGACTCTCCACAGTGTCGCATAAGCCTATCCTTGCACAAATTCACCTGCTCTCAAGAACGGAACGTCATATCTCCCTGCCAGATGCTGCGAACGACGCCAAACCTGACGAACCAGAACGCTTTGAATATATTAAATCCTTGCACAGATTCACGTGCTCTCAAGAACGGAACGTCATATCTCTCTGCCAGATGCTGCGAACGACACCAAACCTGACCAGCACGCTTATAATATAGTACATGCTTGAATGATCAAAAGAAACCCTGTTTAAAACAACAAACGTACATTGATCTCGCACAACGTGTTGCACACGCCGATCCTTGCACAGATTCACCTGCTCTCAAGTACGGAACATCATATCTCCCTGCCAAATGCTGCGAACGATGCCAAACCAGAACAGCACGCTTAGAATAAAGTAAATGCTTGAAAGGTCAAAAGAAACCCTGCTTAAAACAACAAACGGATGTTGATCTCGCACAACGTGTCGCACAAGCCTATCCTTGCACAGATTCACCTGCTCTCAAGTACGGAACGTCATATCTCCCTACCAGATGCTGTGAACGACGCCAAACCTAACCAGCACGCTTAGAATATATTAAGTACTTGAATGATCAAAATAGACCCTGTTTAAAACAACAAACGGACGTAGATTTTGCACAACGTGTCGCACAAGCCGATCCTTGCACAGATTCACCTGCTCTCAAGTAAGGAACTGTCAGAGGTCCACTGGTGATCCCCGATTGATCCTAGGGAAGGGTTACAGGCACGTTGGCCTGGGGGGTTATGGGCGCACTCACCCGCCACACAAACAAGCCCTTTTATCCCAGTGGTTAGTGGCTGTGATTCTGACATGGTATCAGAGCGAAGGTCTCGGGTTCGAATCCCGGTGTGTGCACCTCGGGCATCCCAGTGCGGGGGGGTGTCAGAGGTCCACTGGTGATCCCCGATTGATCCTAGGGAAGGGTTACAGGCACGTTGGCCTGGGGGGTTATGGGCGCACTCACCCGCCACACAAACAAGCTCTTTTATCCCAGTGGTTAGTGGCTGTGATTCTGACAGGAACGTCATATCTCCCTGCCAGATGCTGCGAACGACGCCAAACCTGACCAGCACGCTTAGAATATAGTGCTTGAATGATAAAAAAAAGCCCTGTTTAAAACAACAAACGGACATTGATTTCGCACAACGTGTCGCACAAGCCGATCCTTGCACAGATTCTCGTGCTCTCAAGTACGGAACGCCATATCTCCCTGCCAGATGCTGCGAACGACGCCATGTTAAACTGTATTATGCTTCTAGGCTGTAGTGGGGTAGCCAATATGGGGTACAACCCCAACTAGGGTTTCATATTTGTACCCAAACTTCTGTTAGTTCATCCATTCTTGCCTAGTGATTCTGACATGGTATTCAGAGCAGGAGGTCCCTAGGACCTACCGATCGTTTTTTTAGGGCCCACCACCGCTCGCATGCGGTTACCACGCTACCCCGTTCCCTAGCCTCGTAGCGCCCTCGTGCGCCCTCGTTAGCGCCCTCGCGCGCACCCTCGTTAGCGCCCTCGCGCGCACTCACGTCAGCGCCCTCGCGCGCCCCTTCGTTAGCGCCCTCGCGCGCCCCTTTGCTAGCGCCCTCGCGCGCCCCTCACTAGCGCCCTCGCGCGCCCCTCACTAGCGCCCTCGCGCGCCCCTCGCCGAGCCGCCCGCTCGCAGCCCGCCCGCCCGCTCGCTACGCAGCCCGCCCGCCCGCTCGCTGCCCGCTTCGCGGCCCGCTCGCTACGCAGCCCGCCCGCCCGCTCGCTGCCCGCTTCGCGGCCCGCCCGCTTCGCAGCCCGCCCGCTCGCTGCCCGCTTCGCGGCCCGCCCGCTTCGCAGCCCGCTCGCTCGCTGCCCGCTTCGCGGCCCGCCACTTCGCAGCCCGCCCGCCCGCTCGCTGCCCGCTTCGCGGCCCGCCCGCCTCGCAGCCCGCTCGCCCCGCTGCCCGCTTCGCGGCCCGCCCACTTCGCAGCCCGCCCGCCCGCTCGCTGCCCACTTCGCGGCCCGCTCGACCCGCTGCCCGCTTCGCAGCCCGCCCGCCCGCCTGCTGCCCGCTTTGCGGCCCGCCCGCCTCGCAGCGTCGCCCGCCCACCGTGCTGCCCGCTTGCAGCGCCGCCTGCCCGCCGCGCTGCCCGCTTCCCGGCCCGTCCGCCGCGCTGCCCGCTCGCAGCGTCGCCCTCCCGTCGCACTGACCGCTTGCAGCGCCACCTGCCCGTAGCGCCAGCCTCGCCCGCTGCTCTCTATCCGTGCACAGTCGTCTTCCCCTGCTGCGGCAGCTTGCGTTACTCTGTCACACTGTCGCTATGGCTTCCATTCGCGTGCTGTCGTTCGATGCTGAGGGCCGCCCTGTGCGTTTCACCGCTTGGCTAGATGACCTGCAGCTGTTTCTCCTGAGCGATAGCAAGGAGCATGTGTCGCTCTATGACTACGCGTCTGGTGCTGCGCCTGCCCCTCCTGCCACAGCTGAGCTTAGTGTTCGTTCCCACTGGCAGACTCGTGACGCAGCTGCTCGCCTAGCCATTCGCAGTCACCTGCCGTTAGCTGAGCTAGAGCATTTTGGCGACTGCAAATCCGCTAAGGCCCTGTACGACGCTGTCGTCGCTCGCTACTCCTCGCCTGCCACAGCCGAGCTTAGCCGCCTCATGCTGCCGTACCTGTTCCCCGATCTGTCCACCTTTACTACAGTCGCCGATCTTATCACCCACCTTCGCACTAGTGATGCTCGCCTGCGTGCCGCCCTTCCCACCGAGTTCTGTGCTAAGAACCCCCCTCCACTGTACTGGACACTCCACTTCATAGTCACCCGTCTCCCTGACACCCTCCGCTCAGTTCGAGACCACTTCCTTGCTCGCTGTCCCACTGAGCTCACAGTCGCCCTCCTAGAGGAGCACCTGCTCGCGGCCGAAAAGAGCATTGTGGCTGTCGGTGCTGCTCGTGGCGCTCCTCGCACCCCCATCTTTGAGGGGTGTTCTCCCTCTCCCCTCGCTCCCTCCTACGCTGCTGCTACTGCTGTTGACTTCCTTGGTGCTGAGTCTGTTGGCGCTGCTTCTACTCCTGGTGGGAGGCGCCGCACCGGCAAGGGCAAGGGGGGCAAAAGTGGTGGTGGTGGCGCTGGTGGGGGAGGAGGTGGGGGAGGTGGGGGGGGAGGCGGTGCTGGAGGGAGCGGTGGCGGGAGCGCTGGTGGGAGTGGGGTCGGTGGTGGAGACGGGGGCGGCGGAGGGAGCAGTGGCAGTAGTGGCGGCGGCGGCGGTGGCGGCGGTGGCGGTGGCGGCGGTGGCGGCGGTGGCGGTGGCGGTCGGAGCGGTGGTAGTGGTGGCGGCGGAGGTCGGAGTGGAGGCACTGGCTCGGGCCAGAGCTCCCAGCAGCAGCAGCGTCCCCAGACGACCCAGCAGCTTCGTGAGTGGCTTGCTCAGCGTGGGACGTCGGGGGCCAGTGCCCGCTGTTCTTATGTCATTCGCACAGGTGACCGCAAGGGACAGACGTGTGGGAGGTTCCACACCCCGTACCGCTGCTTCTCCCGCCTTGACGACGCTTGGCGTGAGGAGATGGGTGCGGATGTTGAGCGCCCCCGCTGGGCTGAGCTCATGAGGGCTGGTGTTGATGTCTTTGCTCTTGACTACGATGCTATTATTGCTGCCATGTATGCATTGACTGTTAGTGCCGAGGGAGACTGTTACTTGTGTGTGCCGCCTGACCCAGGTATAGAGCCCGCTGCCCTGGGTACTAGTGAGTCTGCTCTCTCTGGTATAGTGCCCCCTGTACTTGCTCCCTCCAGTGCTGTCCCGGCTGGTTTCGAGTCTGCTCTCTCAGGTACAGCACCCACAGAGACTGCTCTCTCAGGTACCGCACTGGCTGAGGCCTGTCACACCTTCACCCTTGACTCAGGTGCTTCCCGTTGCTTCTTTCGTGACAGTACTGAGCTCACACCGCTTCCTGCACCGGTCCCAGTCTCCTTGGCTGACCCCTCTGGGGGCCCAGTCCTTGCCCAGTCTACCACTGTCCTCCCTTGTCCGGCGGTTCCGTCTGGCTCGTTGTCGGGTTTCCACCTCCCCTCGTTCTCGACGAACCTGGTGAGCAACGCTGTCCTCCAGGATCAGTGGGTTGACACCTTTACCCCTGGCGGACAGCGTGTGGCGATCTGCACGTGCTCCAGGACCGGCCGTCACCTGGCCACGTTCACCCGTCGGCCGGGGTCGAGTCTCTACACACTGACCACTGCGTCTCCCCAGGTAGCTGCTGTCGGTCAGGTGTCTGAGTCAGGTCTGGTGGCCCACGCCTGTGAGTGTCGTTCCCTGTCGCACCAGACTCTTCTCTGGCACCACCGCCTGGGTCACCCCTCCTTGCCACGCCTTCGTGGCATGCACCGTCGCCTCCTTGTGTCTGGTCTTCCCAGGTCCCTCCCTCCCCTCCCTGCCTCGCCTGCGCCGCCTTGCCTTCCTTGCGTCGAGGGGCGGCAGCGCGCCGCTCCTCACTCCTCCTCGTTCCCCCCGACAGAGGCTCCTCTGGAGACCCTCCACCTGGACGTGTGGGGCCCAGCCCGCGTTCGTGGTCAGGGCGGTGAGCGGTATTTTTTGCTGGTTGTCGACGACTACTCGCGTTACACCACGGTCTTCCCCTTGCGCACCAAGGGTGAGGTCCCTGCTGTTCTGATCCCTTGGATCCGCACGGTTCGTCTCCAGCTCCGCCGCCGTTTCCGGACGGATCTTCCTGTCCTGCGTCTGCACTCTGACAGAGGTGGTGAGTTTTCTTCCGACCTCTTGAGGACCTTCTGTCAGGCGGAGGGCATCGAGCAGACCTTCACGCTTCCGGACTCCCCACAGCAGAATGGGGTTGCTGAGCGTCGCATTGGCCTGGTCATGGAGGTCGCTCGTACCTCCTTGGTCCACGCGGCGGCTCCCCATTTTCTGTGGCCGTTTGCTGTCCGGTACGCCGCGCATCAGCTCAACCTCTGGCCCCGTGTCTCCTTGCCGGAGACCTCGCCCACACTGCGTTGGACGGGGGAGGTTGGCGATGCGTCGCATTTCCGGGTCTGGGGTGCTCGTGCCCTTGTCCGCGATACGTCCGCGGACAAGCTCTCCTCCCGCACGCTTCCCTGTGTCTTCCTTGGCTTTGTCCCTGACGCGCCTGGCTGGCAGTTTTACCACCCCACCTCGCGCCGGGTCTTCGCCTCTCAGGATGTCACCTTTGACGAGTCGGTCCCCTTTTACCGTCTCTTCCCCTACCGCACTGCCCCCCTCCCTCCCCCGCCACTTTTCCTTGCTCCTGGTCCCCCTCCGCTAGACCCCCTTCCCCCTCAGGGTCCTGCTCCTTCAGGTGTCTCTCAGGTAGACCCTCCTCCCGTCGCTGAGCCTGTCGAGGTCACAGGTGACTCAGGTGCTGCTGCGGGTGGTGCTGCTGGGAGTGCTGAGCCTGGGGGTGCTGAGCCTGGGGGTGCTGGGCCTGGGGGTGCTGGGGCTGCAGGTGCTGGGACTGAGGGTGCTGGAGCTGAGGGTACGGTGCCTGAGAGTACGGAGCCTGGGGGTGCTGCGCCTAGGGGTGCTGAGCCTGCGGGTGCGAGGCCTGGGGGTGCTGAGCCTGGGGGTGCTGCGACTGGGGGTGCTGAGCCTGCGGGTACTGAGCCTGCGGGTACTGAGCCTGGGGGTGCTGCTACTGAGCCTACGGAGCCTCGGGTTACTGTGTCTGGGGGTGCTCCGGTTCGGGGTGCTGAGCAGTCTCTCACACCGCAGCAGCTTCGCGACTGGTACGTCCGACGCTTTCGCCGTCCTAGTGGCTCGGCTGGAGTTTGGGGTGCTGGAGCTGCTCGTCCTGGGGGTGCTCGTACTGGGGGTACTGGAGCTGCCGGGACTGGCTGTTCTGGGAGCACTGCGACTGGAGCTGCTGGAGCTGGGGACTCTGGCGCTGGCGGTGCTAGCGGAGTTGGAGCTGCCGACTCTGGGGGTGGCGCTGCTGCTGGTGCTGCGGACCCACCTGGTGGAGCTGCTGCTGGTGCTGAGGAGTCGGACGGTGGAGCTGCTGCTGGAGCTGGGGACCCGGCCGGTGGAGCTGCTGCTGGTGCTGTGGACCCGGACGCTGGAGCTCCTACTGGTGCTGAGGACCCGGCCGCTGGAGTCCCTTCTGCTTCTGGAGACGCTGCGCGGCCGCGACCGTACTTCGTACCGCTCCTTCAGCAGGTTCTTGGGCAGGCTCCTCCTCCCTGTCCTCCTCCCTCCGTAGAGTGTCCTCCGCCTGTCCAGCCGCAGTCACAGTTACCGCCTGCCTCGCCTCTCCCTGCTCCCTCTCCTTACGCTGGTCCCACAGGAGGTCTTACAGAGCGTCGTGAGCCTGAGTCTCGTCCTGCGTCGCCTGTTCGCACTGCTCGCACTGGTCGTCGTGTCCGTCGTGAGCGTCCTCCTCCTGTCCCAGGCACTCACTACATGACTCTGCGTCCCTCTACTGCTCCTCGGCGTGTCCCTCTACCGTCTCCTCCTGCGTCCTCTTTGCCTGCCGTTCCGGACCCTGAGTCTGACCGGTATCGCGCTGAGCACCCTACAGTCACGCGTCTCCTCGCTACTGTTGTCACTGACCCTACCTTTGAGTCCTCGGCTGCGTCTGCTCTGGTCGCTGAGTTGGTTGACTTTGCTGCTGCCTGTCGTCTAGACTACGCTGCTAGCCTTGTTGCTGAGTCAGAGTCTGCGTCTGTCTGTCCTCCGTCCGTCGGGGGTGAGTGTGCTCTTGGCACGGACGTCCTTGAGGACAGGCAGGAGGACTTTGACTCTCTTGCGGCTGCTGTACCTCATCTCGTGGCCTCGTTGCTTGCCCCTGAGGGAGACCCGGATGCACTAGACATCCCCACTCCGCGCACTTACGCAGAGGCGATCTCGGGTCCCTACTCCTCTCAGTGGCAGACAGCCATGGACGCAGAGATGGCATCCTGGAAGTCCACAGGCACCTACGTCGACGAGGTTCCCCCTCCTGGGGCGAACATCGTCGATGGCATGTGGATTTTCAGGGTGAAGCGGCCGCCAGGTTCTCCGCCTGTCTTCAAGGCTCGTTACGTTGCTAGAGGCTTCAGTCAGCGTCAGGGGGTCGACTTCTTCCAGACCTTCTCCCCCACCCCGAAGATGACCACTCTTCGGGTTCTGCTGCACGTTGCTGCTCAGCGTGACTACGAGCTTCACTCTCTTGACTTCAGCACAGCGTTCCTGCAGGGCAGCCTGCACGAGGAGATCTGGCTGCGCCGCCCACCTGGCTTTACTGGGTCGTTTCCTCCTGGTACCCAGTGGAGTCTCCGCCGGCCAGTCTACGGTCTCCGCCAGGCGCCACGTGAGTGGCATGACACACTGAGGACTACTCTTGCGGCTCTTGGGTTCGCGCCGTCTACTGCTGACCCGTCGCTGTTTCTGCGCACAGACACGTCGCTGCCGCCGTTCTACATTCTCGTGTACGTCGACGACTTGGTCTTTGCTACTGCTGACACAGAGGCACTCGCTCGTGTGAAGTCGGAGCTGCAGAAGAGACACACCTGCACTGACCTGGGTGAACTGCGTAGCTACCTTGGCTTGCAGATCACCCGGGACAGAGCTCGCCGCACCATCACCCTGACTCAGTCACACATGGTGCAGCAGGTCCTTCAGCGCTTCGGCTTCCAGTTCTCCTCACCACAGGCCACACCTCTGGCTACCAGCCACTCGCTCTCAGCTCCACCTTCGGACGAGTCCGTAGAGCCGAGTGGCCCGTACCCAGAGCTTGTAGGCTGCCTCATGTACCTGATGACTTGCACGCGACCTGACCTCGCGTACCCTCTTAGCATCCTTGCTCGTTACGTTGCGCCTGGGAGACACAGGCGAGAGCACTGGGAGGCTGCTAAGAGGGTGCTGCGTTACCTGTGCAGTACATCAGGCATGGGGCTGGTGCTTGGAGGACGCGACAGAGTTGTCCTCACTGGTCACTCGGACGCCTCCTGGGTGGACGACCTGGCTACGCAGCGGTCGTCACAGGGTTACACCTTCAGCCTTGGCTCAGGTTCTGTCTCGTGGCGGTCCACCCGCTCTTCCTCTGTTCTCAGCTCCAGTTGTGAGGCTGAGATCTACGCCACAGCCATGGCTGCACAGGAGTTACGCTGGCTCACCTACCTGCTGACTGACTTGGGAGAGCGGCCTAGTTCTCCTCCAGTTCTGTACGGTGACAACAAGGCGGCCCTTGCCTTGTGTCAGGAGCACAGACTGGAGCACAGGACGAAGCACATTGCTCTTCGCTACTTTCTTGCTCGAGAGCTTCAGCAGCGCGGTCAGCTTCGGCTTGTGTACGTGGACTCGAAGGCCAACACTGCTGATATCTTCACCAAGGCGCTCCCGCCTAGTGATCATCAGCGGCACTGTACTTCTTTAGGCCTTGTGTCCACGTTTCCTCACTTGCTCACTGCTTGACATTCTTTGTACTGTACTTTATATATATCTTGCTGCTTGCTTGCTAGGTTTTGATCACTGTGTTGCTTGCCTTGTACTATATCTAGCACTGCATGTGAACTGGCCTTGTGGCCTTTACTTGTGCTCGGAGTGTGGTGACGTTGTGATCCACCCTGGGCTTTGTTTTGCTTTGCTGGACTGGTCTTGTGACCCTTTGTTCTCCCCCACTTTGCCTATGGGGGTGTGTTAAACTGTATTATGCTTCTAGGCTGTAGTGGGGTAGCCAATATGGGGTACAACCCCAACTAGGGTTTCATATTTG
Organism: Closterium sp. Yama58-4; assembly: GCA_947470075.1. Lineage (NCBI taxonomy): Eukaryota > Viridiplantae > Streptophyta > Zygnematophyceae > Desmidiales > Closteriaceae > Closterium > Closterium sp. Yama58-4. Next base: position 65,929 of record CANIUD010000766.1, read on the forward strand.
TACCCAAACTTCTGTTAGTTCATCCATTCTTGCCTAGTGATTCTGACACGCCAAACCTGACAAGCATGCTTAGAATATAGTAAATGCTTGAATGATCAAAAGAAACCATGTTTAAAACAACAAACGGACGTTGATTTTGCACAACGTGTCGCACAGGCCTATCCTTGCACAGTTTCACCTGCTCTCAAGTACGGAACGTCATATCTCCCTGCTAGATGCTGCGAACGACGCCAAACCTGACCAGCACGCTTAGAATATAGTAAATGCTTGATTTACCAAAAGAAACACTGTTTGAAACAACAAACGGACGTCGATTTCGCACAACGTGTCGCACAGGCCTATCCTTGCACAGATTCACCTGCTATCAAGTACGGAACATCATATCTCCCTGCCAGATGCTGCGAACGACGCCAAACCTGACCAGCACGCTTAGAATATAGTAAATGATTTAATGATCCAGAGAAACCCTTTTCAAAACAACAAATATATGCCAGTACAGCACTATGCATTGCACACGCATATTATTAGCAGTGTTCAATTTAGCAGATGCAAATTTCTTTTGGCACAAAATTCTTAAATGATGTATTAAATAATTTTATCCTACACAACTTCATAAAGCGTTGCACTCGATAACAAATCAATAATTAGTGTTGGCGTTGCCTTACATTCTTTGGGTTTCTCGCTTTCGCAAACTTTACGCCCAAATGCCCTGCCTAGTTTTTTTTTATTGAATAAAAATAAATTTGCCTTCTTTGAAGGCTGGAATTAAACCCAAGAAGAAATTAATTATGTCCACTACCCAGGATCACTTACAAAGTTTAAGTAATTGAATTACATTACACACACAATTCTTAAAATGAGAAGTGTGACTTGTTACAAATTCGTCCATTTGGTTGTAACCGAAGCTTAGATGACGTGGCCAGGCACTCCGAGATCCCCACGCAAAGGAGTTGAGCGTGTAAGTGCTGGTTGGCAAACGCCCCACACATCTCGCGATCTATCAGCAATTCTGTCTGCGAAAACCAACCAATGAAATGGCCCATAAGCTCCCAACCAGAAACGGCACCTCGAACCATGATTTGTTGCCCACGTGTGCAGTACGCATCTGCAAGCAGTGGTAAATTGGGATCGAGAAGGGTGGCGGTAGGGCCTCTCCCCCCCCCCCCCAATACCCGGCCATTTTACATTTTCCGATTGTAGAACTATTTCAGCCCATCTCGTCCTCTCAGCACCAATTTTGCATCTAAACCTCCTGGATGCATATTCGCTAGTTCTCTTCGAAGTCTGAAACTCATCGCCCTTTTTATTCATTCCCTTGGTGCCTCATCGTAATCTCGATCCTGTCCTACGACGTGTCTATGGCAAGGCTCATGAATGTTGTTCGTACCATGCTAGTGTTGGCACTGGCTCTTCTCCTCGTTTCCCACGGTGAGTTGCGCCCCTTCTGCCTGGACAGCAATCGGAATTAATGTCGCCCCCATCTTAAAGCAGGTACCCCGTTTTTCTTAGGCTTTGGAACCTACTTTCCTGTTATGCTGACCTGTTGGAACTTCAGCTACTTATCAAAGTTGTTGTTAATGTGTAATCCAGTTCCGCTAACGGCGGGGAGGAAGACACGTCAAGATCTGGCGGAGTACTACCAGACGCGCGGCGAGTCATGCAGCGTGTTGCTGAAGGAGTACTACGCTGGCAAGCAGTTCCGATTCGCGGCCCTCAACAACGGTCGCCGCTGCAAGGACCCGGTTGCGGAGGGCACCATGATCCGGGTTCGGTGACCTCTGCTAGCGCAGGAATCTGGAAGGAGAGGTTCAACGTACATTGACCTGCCATGTGGGAGGTTACCGTATGACTGAAAAGATTTATTCGTTTTCCTTCTCAAGCTTGGTAGAGTGAACTTGTTTTACGTCACAAAATTCCTGGCCCCCAAAACATGCCCACAATTGTAGCTTTCTTTCAGGTATCCTACGTGAGCTATGTTCGAACTGCTTCCAATAATGCAGGGAACTATGCTGCGAAGGTAGGGTTTTCTGGAGAGCCACCCACAGTAGAAAAGGAATAGCGTGTGGGGGTTTAAAGACAGACCCGTTTGAGTGTTAAGTTCATTCTCCTAATATTTTTGTCGTTCATCTGCACCAGCATCTAGGCCCGGCAGTTTGCGTACTGAAACCAAACCTTCGTGCCAAACCTAGCGGCAGTCGGGGATGGTGTACAGTACCATCACAACGCGTGCTGGATTACTTTCACCGACAAAATTGGGATTCCTCGAGCGGTGCGTGCTGCAACGTCAACACCCTCTGCGTCAACACCCTCTGCGTCAGAAGCATCTGGTTACACGGCGATTTTCTCCAGCGTTGCAAACCATTGTCACAACGTAGCTGGTTCCCAGTTTTCTGCAAATGGCGAAACGTTCTTATGCACTGACCGTGGTTCCGTGCTTCCATGAACTCGATTCTGGGCTTGGCATTCCCATCCCCTCGAGCACATATTTCAGCCGAGCAAACTTGCTTTCGATTCAGATTTTCTTGGCAGTCCCATCCCCTCGAGCTACTTGTTTGATTCAAATCTGTAAAATTATAACCGGAGGGTCAAGAAGCGGGAAACTGGTTCAACCTTCCTAACTTTGGTTGGGTGTAACCGGCTTTCCACCAGGGTCCAACAAGTTCAGCACACAAGCCCCGAACTCAACCTTCGCCAACCAAAAGCACTGTACAAACGACGTTTCAGCCCCACCATCATCGCACGAAACAATCGCACAACACCAACCTCAACAAACATGACCCGGTAGCCCACAGAAACCTGTCCCAAAACGCCCGGGATTAGTCCCGCTTTCTAAGAGCTGCTATTATAGACGCGTAGTAAGCGCTATTCGCCACCAAATCGCACTGGAAGTATCTGCAGCTCGATACCACGGACAGGGCTTTGACCATTTACGCCTTTCTCAACCACATTACCGCACGAAGCCCGCGGTTTTCTACTAAGGACGAGAATCAGGTACAATCTAATGTCATCGGGACGACCTCGTACGGCCTTAGCATACACGAATGCGACGGGGGCGCGCCCAATTTCCCTAGGCTTACGTAACCCATAGCTTCACGATTGCATAGACGAATCTCGCAATCGACACGAGGGAGAAACAATCGGGACATTGAGGCTTATTTCACTGCTCGTGCGCATTAGGTAACCCTGCAACTGCACACTCGCGACGACGCACTCGCCGCTGCTCTAGGAGTATCTTTCGCACTCGCCACAACACACTCGCGCAATCACAATCTATGCTGCACCCTCGCGCACTCATTCGCCACGCCACACACTCACCCGTGCACCAAGGCACACATGCCTCTTCTGTTTCGTCACAGTGCAATCGCACCGTGACAATCGCGATTGCCAGCCTCATGGGAATACAGTCAGTCTGCCGCATGCTCACCTACGCCTATCAGCACTGTCATGGGGATAATCTTGCCCATATTATTGGGCAAGCACGCGCATATCCACAGATACTGACATATCATCCGTGACCTAAGCGAGTCGCTGCCAGAGAGAATACTCAATAGGAGTGCCGCAATCCCCCCTTCGGTGCCCTCGCCCCAGCACGTTTCCCTCCGCCGCATCCGCCCCCACGTTTCTGTCCGCCGCATCCGCCCCCCCGTTTCTGTCCGCCGCATCCGCCCGCCCACGTTCTACCCGCCGCATTCGCATAGCGTCTTCCCCCCAGCCTCATGTTTCCAACCACGTCTCACCTACTTCATCCCTTCTCCCTCCACATACGCCCCCCTTGCTCACAAGATATCGGGGATTGCATTAAGGGACCAACAGGGTAACGGTGCACCACTGTGAGCATAGGGTGGTAAACATTCAGGTGAGCTCCGTCACACTGACCCATCCCTCCCCTACTGTACCACTGTACTCTACAACACCAGGTTCATTCTCACATCCCCCTTCTACCCTTGTCATTCTCACATCCCCCTACTTGCATCCCTTGTCACTATCATCATCCATTCCCCCTGCTACCCCTATCATCATCCATTCCCCCTGCTACCCCTATCATCATCCATTCCCCCTGCTACCCCTATCATCATCCATTCCCCCTGCTACCCCTATCATCATCCATTCCCCCTGCGACCCCTATCATCATCCATTCCCCCTGCTACCCCTATCATCATCCATTCCCCTTGCTACCCCTATCATCATCCATCCCCCCTGCTACCCCTATCATCATCCATTCCCCTTGCTACCCCTATCATCATCCATTTCCCCTGCGACCCCTATCATCATCCATTCCCCCTGCTACCCCTATCATCATCCATTCCCCCTGCTACCCCTATCATCATCCATTCCCCCTGCGACCCCTATCATCATCCATCCCCCCTGCTACCCCTATCATCATCCATCCCCCCTGCTACCCCTATCATCATCCATTCCCCCTGCTACCCCTATCGTCATCCATTCCCCCTGCTACCCCTATCATCATCCATTCCCCTTGCTACCCCTATCATCATCCATTCCCCTTGCTACCCCTATCATCATCCATCCCCCCTGCTGCCCCTATCATCATCCATTCCCCCTGCTGCCCCTATCATCATCCATTCCCCCTGCTGCCCCTATCATCATCCATTCCCCTTGCTACCCCTATCATCAACCATTCCCCCTGCTGCCCCTATCATCATCCATTCCCCCTGCTACCCCTATCATCATCCACTCCCCTTGCTACCCCTATCATCATCCATTCCCCTTGCTACCCCTATCATCATCCATCCCCCCTGCTACCCCTATCATCATCCATTCCCCTTGCTACCCCTATCATCATCCATTTCCCCTGCGACCCCTATCATCATCCATTCCCCCTGCTACCCCTATCATCATCCATTCCCCCTGCTACCCCTATCATCATCCATTCCCCCTGCGACCCCTATCATCATCCATCCCCCCTGCTACCCCTATCATCATCCATCCCCCCTGCTACCCCTATCATCATCCATTCCCCCTGCTACCCCTATCGTCATCCATTCCCCCTGCTACCCCTATCATCATCCATTCCCCTTGCTACCCCTATCATCATCCATTCCCCTTGCTACCCCTATCATCATCCATCCCCCCTGCTGCCCCTATCATCATCCATTCCCCCTGCTGCCCCTATCATCATCCATTCCCCCTGCTGCCCCTATCATCATCCATTCCCCTTGCTACCCCTATCATCAACCATTCCCCCTGCTGCCCCTATCATCATCCATTCCCCCTGCTACCCCTATCATCATCCACTCCCCTTGCTACCCCTATCATCATCCATTCCCCCTGCGACCCCTATCATCATCCATTCCCCCTGCTACCCCTATCATCATCCATTCCCCCTGCGACCCCTATCATCATCCATCCCCCCTGCTACCCCTATCATCATCCATTCCCCCTGCTGCCCCTATCATCATCCATCCCCCCTCTGCCCCTATCATCATCCATTCCCCCTGCGACCCCTATCATCATCCATTCCCCCTGCTAACCCTATCATCATCCATTCCCCTTGCTACCCCTATCATCATCCATCCCCCCTGCTACCCCTATCATCATCCATTCCCCCTGCTACCCCTATCATCATCCATTCCCCCTGCTGCCCCTATCATCATCCATTCCCCCTGCTGCCCCTATCATCATCCATTCCCCCTGCGACCCCTATCATCATCCATTCCCCTTGCTAACCCTATCATCATCCATTCCCTCTGCTGCCCCACCCATCATTCATTCCCCCTGCTACCCCTATCATTATCCATTCCCCCTGCTGCCCCTATCATCATCCATTCCCCCTGCTGCCCCTATCATCATCCATTCCCCCTGCTACCCCTATCATCATCCATTCTCCCACCCCCCTTGCCCCTCCTATCATTCCCCCTTCCCCCTGCTAAACTTGGAGTTCTCCCATCCCCGCTTCTACCCCTGTCATCCACCTCACCCTGTGCTACCCTTGTCGTTCCCCCTGTATCTTGCACCCCTACCCTAGGTCAGGATACCTTCCCCTACTGCTACCCTAGTGATTCCCCCTTACCCCTTGCTATGCTTGTCATTCTCTCTGGATCTTGTTACCCTACCCTGTGTCATTCTACACTCACCGTTGCTGCCTTTGTCATTCCCCCCTGTAGCTTGCTACCCTTTGTTTTTCAACCATCCCCCCTGCTACCCGTGTCATTCCCCCTTCTCCCTGCTACACTTGTCCTCTCACCCCCCCTTGCTACCCCGGGCTTTCTCCCTTCTGCCTGCAACCCTTGTCATTCTCCCACACCCCTTGCTACCCTTGGCATTCTCCCTTACCCCTTGCTACCCTTGGCATTCTCCCTTACCCCTTGCTACCCTTGGCATTCTCCCTTACCCCTTGCTACCCTTGGCATTCTCCCTTACCCCTTGCTAACCTTGGCATTCTCCCTTACCCCTTGCTACCCTTGGCATTCTCCTTTACCCCTTGCTACCCTACCTCTTGTCACTATACCATCCCCTTTGCTACCCTTGTCATTATCCACCCCCCCTTGCTACCCCTGTCATCCACATTTCCCCCTCATACATTTTCCCACCCCCCTTGTCCCCCCTATCATTCCCCTGCTAAACTTGTAGTTCTCCCATCACCGCTTCTACCCCTGTCATCCACCTCACCCCGTGCTACCCTTGTCGTTCACCCTGGATCTTGCACCCCTACCCTAAGTCAGGATACCTTCCCCTCCTGCTACCCTAGTGATTCCCCCTTTCCCCTTGCTACCCTGCTCATTCCCCCTGGAGCTTGCTACCGAATGTCAAACTTCCATCCCCCCTGCTACCCCTGTCATTCCCCCTTCTCCCTGCAACACTTGTCATTCTACCATCCTCTTTGCTACCCTAGTCATTCTACCCTTCCCCCTCTTACCCCTATCATTCTCAAATCCCCCTCCCCCCTTGATGCCCTTGTCATTCTCCCTTGAGCTTGCTACCCCTGGTCATTCTACCATCCCCTTTGCTACCCTAGTCATTCCCCCTCTCCCCTTGCCGCCCTTGTCATTCCACCATCCCTTTGCATCCCTCTGTCATTCTGCCATCCCTTTGCATCCCTCGGTCATTCTGCCATCCCTTTGCATCCCTCGGTCATTCTGCCATCCCTTTGCATCCCTCTGTCATTCTGCCATCCCTTTGCATCCCTCGGTCATTCTGCCATCCCTTTGCATCCCTCGGTCATTCTGCCATCCCTTTGCATCCCTCGGTCATTCTGCCATCCCTTTGCATCCCTCGGTCATTCTGCCATCCCTTTGCATCCCTCGGTCATTCTGCCATCCCTTTGTATCCCTCTGTCATTCTGCCATCACCTTTGCATCCCATTGTCCACCTACCATCCCCTTGGCTACCCTAGTCATTCCATGCTATCCATCTCATGCCCCCTCCCCCATACTACCCTGGTCATTCTACCTTCCCCTTCGCTACCCTTGTGATTCCCCCTTCCCCCCTGCTACCCTTGTGCTGCAACCTTCTCCCTGCTGCCCTTGTCGTTCTCCGTGCAGCCTTGCTACCCTAGTCATGCTCCTAACCCCCATGCCACCCATGTCATCCCCCATTCCCACTGCTACCCTTTGCTTGCGTCTAATAGCCCTCAATGGCGCCGCGTGCTGGCCCTGCTCTCGATCCACGTGAGCCAATGGGCCAGGCAGTAGGGGAAATCGCTCGTACGCACATGACGCCACAGCTACCGATCTCAAGGCATCTCCAAGAGCCAATAGCCCTTTTGCGTAGTGGTGCAACCCTACTCTTTGATGGGAAGCGGACCGCAACGTGTGGTGACTTGATGTACTTGTACACGCTGGCCGCCCCACGTCTCACCAAACGACTTATGGCGATTGCGGCCAATGTGGGTATGTTGGTAGTTTGCACACATCCTTGTAAATCAGCACATCGCTGCGCGTGGGAGTCAACAAGAGCTGAAGCATGATCCCCCCTATACTCACCAATGTCTAGCCCATATGTTGCTTTACCTTTCATCCAGGTACCGATGGGACTAAGGCACTAGCGATTGCGCGAAGGCGCCTCCGAGCGCATGGCCAGGAGCTACAGTTTGGTGGTGACAATCCGGTGGGAAGGGCCGGCGAGCTCCTATCTCGAGAACCGCGTGCAATCGACCGCGTAACCTATAAATTCAAGGACTGCAAGTTCAGCGAAGAGGGGAATCTGCAAACCACGAAAGGGTTTAATCACGGCGGTGCACATCGTGGACCGGCATACGAACGTCTGAAAAGTGGCGGTGAGTACCATGGGCAGAATGATCCGGGTTGGAGGTAATGGTCAATTGAGGGTGGCGAGGGGTGAGACTCATGTATCGCTACCCTTGTATTTTGCCCCCAGGAGACTCGATCGAGGAGGATCAATCCGCGGTGGCCGAGCAGGTCACTGAAGATGCGGAGGATGTGGTGCTCGAGCTGGAAGAGGACATGCTGCCCCTTCCTGAGACAGATGTAGTCGTCGTGCCGACTCCCGCCCCTGCTGTTGAGGAAGACCCTGAGAGCCCGAATTTGCGGGCGCCTTCGCTACCATGCGGTGTGGTAGCTGAGGCTACAAATGTCGATCTGGCATGCTCCCTGCCAGCTTCGGTGTTGAGTGGAGAGGTGGGAACACGAGGGGAGGACGAAGGGGCTGGGAGTGAGACGGTGGGTATTCCTGAGGATCAGGATGGAGAGGCCCCGGAGGCTCACCGGGAGTTGGAGCGGCCTTCGCCCGCGTCGCCGATCGAGACCCAGCCTATCAGGTACGTTTGTGTTTATCCAGTAGGTCCTCCACCCACTTCTACACTTGTGAATTGTACCGCAACTTGATGCCGCCCCTTGGTTGCACTCTGAAATCACCCCACCTCCAATGGTGTTTGATGCTGCCATGCGTTTGTATCAGGGCTCTGGTTAGGTTTTGAACCGCTCTTCCACGTAAGGTCTGTTGATTGTGTAGGTGGTTGTAGTATTTTGCTCTAGCTGGTTGTGGGCTAAGGGTTTGGGCAAAATGTGGTGGTTAGACTTATTGCAGGCTGGAATTGATCTCGCACCCAACGAGCTCCAACAAACCTTTGCTATTCACTACAACACCTTTGGTGTTGCTAGTTTGGCATTTTGGGTTGTTGGGGATTGTTGTAGGGCGAGGGTTGGGTTGGTAGGGTTTGACAAACTCGTCACTTTTCAGATCTGAACTCTTGCTTAAGCCATTCCTAGATCTAATCCATGGCTTCCAAGTAATTCCGCCAGGATACCCCGTCGCACTTAAATCGCGATAGCGATCGGCCTAGATCTTGGTTGAAGGTGTGCTTTATCATTCTGGAACGTAGAGATTAAGACCTTTCCAACGCGTACCTGCTCATATTTTAAGGTTACGTGAGCTGCACGCAATGGTTTGCCGAAGTCGGCAGACTTAATCTCTTGTTATGCTCTCCAGATTCGCGCGCTTTCCATCAAGGCCAACACCCCGCTTTCACTTTTTCAGTAAGGGTAGATCACAAAAACTACTTTTTCTAGGAAGGGTGCAAACATAAGTAAGTTTTTCAACAGAAAAATTAATTTCCGAAATTGACCAGCTGTTGGTGTTGTAGTCAGTTGTGGTGAGGAATTCTCTGCGAAGCACCTGGTATGGAGATCCGACGTGAGCAGCTTTAAAGGGGAGTCCATTTCACTCGAATGATTTTGCTATACTCCGTTAGATCTAACTCGATATCATCAGTGTTACTACACCACCTAACTCTGAAATATCTGTGTAGTATAACCGAACACTTTTTCTTGTAAGGGTAAAAGAAACGACCACTCTGATAAAAAATGGTGCATATTCAAACCCAGCCTTATAGTAGGGGTGAATCACCCTGTTAACCAGAGGCCTGGTTTGTATCCTAATGCAGAGAGGATGCAGAGCAACCATGCACGTGCACTGATCCCCCACCTGGCTGGCCTGTCTCACCGAGTCTTGCAGAGTTTGCAGGAAACGTGGTATGTCTACTTGATCCTCTCTTGCTCGTGCGATTTGTCATGACACTGTGTATTGGGTGCACAGTTGTATCAGGCTGCAATGGTCGGATGAGGTTACAGTCGTGGTGGCGACTGTGGACCTGTTTTGGCTTGGCGTGGAGATGCACAAAATGTGGTGGAACACTTGAGTTTTGGTCCTCTGATCGGCGTTGTCAGGATGGCAGTGAGGGGAAACGAGGCCCTCGGAACACCTCCTTTTGCATCAAGATACATGGGTGCGTTTGCGCTCGCGGGTTTGGGGTATCAGGCGTTGTGGGAGGCCAGTTGTACCATTGGGCTATGGATACCTTCGAAAAAGAGCTTTTATCGATACATGAAAGGGGATAAGGGGTTGTGGTGTACTCTTCAAGAAGCGGCGTCAAAGTCTATGGAGGCAGTATGAGCAGAAATGGGAAAGAGGCTGATTCCAGGAGAGTGGATTTGTGTGGATGGTCGTTGGGACAAGGCTAGCGAGGGGCAATGGTGTACCGTGTCGTTTATGGATCGGATTACTCGAAAGGTGATGCATTGTGTGACCGTTTCAAAAAACGTGGTTGGTGGGTCGTCGACTGGTCTAGAGAAGATTGCGTTCGAACGTGGATTAGAACAGCTTAGGCAGATTGGGTTTGTTGTCAAGGGCATAATATCCGATGAGGGGGGGTCATTCAAGGCAGCAATTGTTGGTGAGGAGATCAACCATCAAATGGATGTCTGGCACAAAGGTCGAAACTTGACTAGACGATTTCATCACGACTTCATTGATGCTAAGAAGGGGGCGCTCCGCGTCCCCGAATGCACGAGTGTGGAGGATGTTTGGCATGTATCACCAGAGCATCTATGGAGCTGGCCGCAAGAGCATGGGTACAAGGGCCGGCTCTCCCAGGGCTCGACCAGAGAGTCACTTGTCAAGGCCGTGTGAGACAAGTTGAGAAAATACAAGTATAAAAAGATGAGAGCCACAACTGCCCAATGGAAGTGGCCGCTCATGCGACAAGTGCTTCGCTTGCGTCGGAAGGGGCTAGCTGGTGCAGAGGGAAGTGGGAAGGAGAATGAGGGAGGTGGGCAGGATGACGAAGGACGCGCTATGAAAAGGCAACGGCGTGAGGGGGAATCCGGGTCTCCCTCCCCCTTGGTTGATATTCTCGTCCAGCCTAGTGGAGAGGGTGGGCGTGATCATGTCGGTGGGCAGCCATCATCGACACCGACATCGGGGAGGGTTGGAGTAGAGGTGCTATGCGAGGGCGGTAGTACAAATGGGGAGGGGATGGTCGGAGACGGAGGGACAGCTGGAGAGGGAGTTGGAGTGCGGGTGGAGCGCAGAGACATGGAGGACTTGAGGTGGGGGGATGTCAGCGAGCTGTGGGGTTATGATCCGCATCCTGAGCGTGGGGTCCGCCCGTGCTCAGAGGCGTCGTTCCTCCTCATCCAGGCTTCGGTGTCAGGCAGGGTTCACACACCAGATGAGGAGGCTGACTTGGAGCACGAGACCGAGACGACTGAGGCTACTACATCAGGTACGATGGTTGCCAAAGGGGTGGTTGTTTGGCTAAGGGGTGGTTGTCAAATCTTGTTATGTTCTTCCTTACAATGATCATTGGCAGATGTAAAGTTGCCCCCTTGTTGTGCCCCTCTCGTATGCTGGCTTTTTCCGTGACAGGTGCACGTGCCGCACAAGGGGTGGAGACTCAAGAAACTGTCGCGTACGAAGATGATGCAACCGAACCCGAGTCGCCTCCTCGTCGTTGGCAAGAGAGGGGATCCAAGAAGAGGCGGCGGGGGGAGTTGGACGGGGTTGGTAACGACGATTTGGCCATGGATGATCTCGTCGAGGAGGTGTCTGTTGCGCAGCGCTTTAGTGTGCACTTCCACCATGTCATGGTGCGATGTGCAACACTGGCACAAATGAACACCCCCATGTCTGCCGAAGATGTGGCCGCCGAGCTCATGTTGGCTGCTGATCATTGGGCTGGTCTACATACTGGGTGTGCTAGAGGTGACGTCCCTCCCCGCTGCGTGAGGGATCAATGGGGGCCTGAGAGTGCCGTATACCCGCCGGGCTCTGAGACCCACACGGCAGTGAAGAAGTGGCTGGCCACTCACTGTAGCGCCGACGAGATGCGGCCCTATGTCACCGGGGCTGGAAGCTGGCTGAACGAGTCATTCCACTCTCTCATCTGCACACCCGCTTGTTACACCTGAGTCGGAGGCACCCGAATCTGTTCCGGAGCATGACAGTGCAGGCATTTTTTCCACCCCGCCCCCAGCCACAATCTTCAGTCCCGGCCGGGTTTCAACCAACAGCACCACATCATGGTCTAGGCGGCGTCACCGCACCGTCCGTGGCCCGCGCCCTTCCCGAGCACGTTGCCGCCTCACGTGTAAGTCTTGCGAGAGCGTTTCTTTGCCTATCGTTTTGCCTCTGTAGGTTCAGTATAGCTTACACGTATTTGACAAACGTACATTTTTTCTTTTTCTTTTTTTGTCTTTGTTGGTTTCTATGCACAGTTGAGCCCTTGCCGCGGTGATCAAGTCCATGCGCCCTCGTTTAAACCACTAAAGCGTGCGCGCAAGATGCCACAGAGGTGAGAAATATTCAATCCATTTCTTTGTTTGGGTGCAATTCCAACCCTAGGCCTCTCTTTGTTTGGGATAGGAAGCAGGCAGTGGGGGACTGGACGCGGGGGAGAGGGGGATGGGGCGGGTGGGTGTCGGGGAAGGAAATGGGAGCGGAAGACAGGGTAATGGCAGGGGTGACGGGAAGGGTTTGGAAGCGTGCGCGGAAACAAAGTGAGCTGCGGGGAAGAGAATCAGCAAGGGAGACAGAGTGAGCCGGAGAGATCAAGGTGTGTGAGGGTGATACTGCTGCTTGTAACCACTTTTGCCCGCAGGCCCTGTGTGTGCGCGTGGAGGGGGAGTAGGGTGCAGTGGAGAGTGGTGAGGAGCTGGCATACCGTGTGGGGACGGGAGTGGGCGAGGTGTAACACAAGGGCGTCAGAGACAGCAGCAGTGGAGAGGGAGAGGTGTGTGAGGGATACTGCTGCTTGTTACCACAGCTAGCCGCAGGGTGGGGTGTGAGGGCGTGGAGGAGGAGTGGAGTGCGGTGGAGGCTGGTGCGGTGCGGAGGAGGAGGTAGTGTGGCGCAGCGCGAGTGGGAGAGGTCGTGGTGAGTGAGGGACGCGAAGATGTGAGGAGGGAAGAGGGAGGAGGGAGGAGCGATTGAAGCCCCAGAGAGAACGATATGAGCGAGGGGGGAGGAAGAGGAGGAGTGGGAGGAGGAAGGAGATGAGGCGGAGGGAGACGATGAGGAGGAGGGGAGAGGGAAGCCAATGGTAAGGAGGGCAGTGGGAGAGGTGCAGGGAGGTGGGGGAGGGGTGGACGGGTGGTGGGAGAGGGCAGTCCAGGCGAGGTTGGCGGAGAGCAGGCAGGGAAAGGCGAGGGCAGCGAGGCAGAGGCGCCGGTGATGCTGCTGCCCCACACTCACCGATGGCGCAAGTGCACCAGCGACTGCAGGAGAAGGGGGGGAGGCGGGGGTGGAAAGGGGATGGTGGGAGTGGGGAAAAGGGGAGCATTGGTGGAGGACGCGTTGGTGCAAGTACACCAACAATTTGAGGAAGAGTGGGTGGGGGATTGGGGGGGGGAGGGGGAAGAGAATGAGCAGGGGAGACAGACAAAGTGAGACAGGGGGAAGAGAAGGAGCTGGGGAAACAGGGTGAGACAGGGAAGAGAGGGCGACGGAAGAATGAGCAGGGTGATGGGAGGGGGGAGTGAAGGAGACGGGAGGGGGTAGAGTAGAGCGACGGGAGGGAAAAGGGAAGAGCGACGGGAGGGGAAAGTGAGGGCGACAGGAGGGGGAAATGTAGGCGACGGGAAGGGAGGGTGAAGGCAATGGGAGGGGGTAGTGAAGAGCAACGGGAGGGGGAAGTGAAGGGAGGTAAAGAGCGGGGCATCAGCGAAGTGTGGCAGTTGACGCTGGTCTGGTGCAGGTTGCGGGGACGACGGGAGTCAGTGGGATGGTGGGTAAGAGTGGGGGAAGAGGAGGGGGTGAGTGGGGGAAAGGGAGGAGTAACGTAGGGCAGAGGGAGGGTTGGTGTGAGGGAAATGGAGGATTAGGGTGAGGGAAATAGAGGGGTGGTGCGGGGGAAGGGAGGATTAGCGTGGGGCCTACGGAGGATTAGCGTGAGGGAAATGGAGGGGTGGTGCGGGGGAAGGTAGGATTAGCGTGGGGGAAACGGAGGATACGCGTGAGGGAAATAGAGGGGTGGCGCGGGGGAAGGGAGGATTAGCGTGGGAGGATTATGAGGGGGAAAAGGGCGAGGGAGAGTGGGGGCGAGGACGGGGGGGAGTGGGGGAAAGGACGGGGGGGAGTGGGGGAAAGGCTGGGGGGGGGGAGTGGGGGAAGAGGGGGTGGGGGATTGGGGGGGAGAGGGGGAAGAGAGACGACGGGAGGGGAAGTGAAGGCGATGGGAGGGGGGAGTGAAGGCGACGGGAGTAGGGAGTGAAGGCGATGAGAGTAGGGAGTGAAGGCGACGGGAGTAGGGAGTGAAGGCGACGGGAGGGGGAAATGGAGGCGACGGGAGGGGGAAGTGACGGTACTTGCAGGGGAGGGACTGGCGCGGCTAGGAAAGTACCCTAAGGGAAGTTTTAGCAAGGGGAGGGTAGGGATCGGATTGGGAAGGGAAGGGAAGGGCGATGAATCAAGGCTGAGTGACGGGAAGGGAAGGAAAGAGGAGGTGTACGACGGACAGCTGACACCGGTGGTGTGATGGGATCATGGTACATTGGCGTGAGGGAAGCTTTGAGAATCAGCGTGAGCCTAAAGTACATGCTGCTGCCGATTCTTGTGAATCGCGGCGAGAGGGTAGGGCCGCACTAGCGCTTGGACTCCACCTTTTTACTGCATGGTGGGAAATGTTAATTTGTGGCGTAACGTCCTCGTGGCTCGAGCAAACGCAACCCGCGGGATCAGAGGAAGGAATCGCACTTACGGGCGTTTTCGAAGCGTGCTGTGTGTCACTTCTAATTCCCAGCGATAGCTAATGATGCCTTAGCGCCACTTTGTATACGCTATCACTATCGCCCGCCGTCTGCTTTGACGAGGTGGCTTTGCGTATGCGCTAAGCTGAATTTCCTAGCTACTTGTAGTCGGAGCAGTTTCCTATACTACAATGCAGTGACGTGGTGTTGGGAAGTGGGGTTGTGTGTGAGACAGGTTGTTGTTGGGTGTCGGTTTAGGCTCTCTGCGACTGATGTGTGTGTGAAGTGCATGTCGCAGGTCAATCCTGATAACATTGGCGAACCTGGGCAAGTACACGAACATCCTCTAACAGTCTCGACACTACCAAATTTCGTGGGCCAATCACGTTTTCAGTCCCAACCAACCTTCCTAAGGTTGAAGTTCTTGGCCCGCGGGTTTTAACAGCCAGTGCTATACCAGAGGAACTATACCACTATTGTGGTATGCAGAACGGAAGGCCCACTGCTACTATTGAAAGCGATGGGGCCATATACCGGTTTTTTTTTTTTTTTTTTTTTTTTTTTGTTTTTTTGTTTTTGTTTTTGTCTCTCCAATGTTCTAGCTCGTCGCTTTAGCATCGCTTACCATTCGCTTAGCCGCCAAGTTATTTTTTTCTCGCTTGTCCGCCAGCTCTAGTGTCGCATGCAGTTCGCTTAGCCGCCGCCTCGTACTGCCGGCCGTTACGTTTCGCCCTCGTTTGGTCGCGCTGGATCCCCCGTCTTGCGTGTGCGCCCTTCCCTCCTCGTTGACCCACCCGCGTCTCTAGCAGCGAACTCGACTGGTCGTCCATCAACGCGCTTATTGACCCTCGCCTCATCTCTTTCCTGCTTGTCCACGCTCCTTCCTCTCATCGATGCTCTTCCCTCGCCGCTCCCTTTCATCTCGGTGGCACGACTGTTCGCACCCAGTCGCTCTCTCTTCCTTCCTATTCGATTGCCCAGCTTCTATCTTCTCACCTTTTGTCTCTCATTCTTATGCTCCTCCACTTTCCAGGCGCGAAAAGAAGTCCGAAAGGAATAAATAAGGACATGCGCAAGGCTTATTGTGAGAGTACGTCGGCTTATGTTGGCTTTGCTAGCTTGCCTGGACTTTATTATGTTATTACTAGCTTAGCTTTATTTTATCTTGCATGCTTTTGCTTGATTTCCTAGATTCGTTGCCTTTACTATAGTTATTATAGTTGTAGGCACCGAACTAGGTTGAGTGCACCGAATTCTAGGCTTTTCGGTTGCCACCGAATTGCCTTCTACCGAATTCGGGAAGGACCCGTTCGGGACGCTTCGCGACCCGCGGAACCTTCTAGTCACACCCGGGTTACTGCCTTTGTGTCGAGCCTATATATAGCCTTGCCTTGTACCCAGGTGAATCATTCAATAGAATCATCTTTCCTGAACCAGATCCTCACACTTGGTAATCAGAGCGGGTTTACACGCGAGGTCTTCAACCGCGTAGTTCCGGCCTTTAAAAACCGCGGGGGCGACGACGAAGGCGCCGATACGGATATGTAAAACCAGTTCCGCGCAATTTTTCTAAGTCCCCCTCGATTCGGTTTTCGAACACCCCTCAGATTTTCTGGTGGAAAGGTTGGAGTTTCGACCGTTTGATGTTTTATCTCAACGGCCCAGAGAATTTCGCCCCAAAAAGTTGGAATTTGGAGCGTCGGATTGACTTTCTTCTCAACGGCCGAGATCGAACGCGAATTTCATCTATGGGAGATTTACGCGACTTTCAGAATTTGCGCTCGTCGAGTTTACAGGCAACTCGACTCGCAGTAAGTCGACCAGCACCCAAAATTCAATTATTTTCGTCGCGCTTCTTTCTGTAAATCGCCAAATGGAGGGAAAAAGAGATATTTCAGTACAGAAAATCGCGGAGTTACGTGCCGAGCATAAGCAGATACGTGCGGCGCTCCCACGACTCGAGAAACTCCTTGCAAACCAGTCGGCAACCGCCATAGCAGCAGCGAATGCAGCAGCAACAGCAGCAGCAACAGCAGCAGCAGCAGCGGCGACACCGACAATTCTACCTGCGACAACGGCAGCAGCTACAGTTAACCTCGAAGCAGTGAAGCTGAGGCTACCGGAGGCGTTCGATCCTATAGTTAAAGGGAACGACGTTCGTCGATTTGTAGCTGAACTCGAAATTTACTTCGAAGCCGTTGGATGCACGACCCCGACAGAAGACGCAATGCGCATACGGCTCGCAGCAACACTGTTACAAGGCCCAGCTCTAGAGTGGATCAACAACAGTATAGTCCAAGGCGAAGGGACGTGGGCGCAGTTTCGGGCAGCACTGATCGAACAGTTCGACACGTTGAACAGTAGCTACTACGGAACACGACGCAACAAGCCAACTAGTGGCATGGGGCGATTGGCACCACCCACGACTGCTGAACCGATGGAGAACGACGAGGGCGATGTGGAGCAGCGGCTAGCAAAAACTGAGACGTACAAATTTTGCGGCGCTACAGGACATCGTATCTTGGCGTGTTGGGAAATGAAGGGAAGGCGTGCGGAGCTGAGATACAAGAACAGTGCGGCACCCCCGAAGCAGAAAACGGACAACGTGGCAACTTCGGAGAGGGCGAAAAAAGGAGAATATGATGGCGCGAGTTTAAAACGTCACGACTAGTCGGCACCAGGGGAAATCGCCGAGACAAATGGAGACTCCGCGAAACAAGACCCTGCACCGACTGGGAAACTCCAGCCGTACACCCCGACAAGTAAGAATATTACTTCTCGTGGGTTTCAAGCCTTTATTAAGGGAGAGTCAGAAATTAAACCGGTACCGGGTAATATGGGGACCCTACTCCGGAGCGCTAACAAGGGTCGAGCGTTCCGAGGAGTTAATATTCTCTCCCAGCAGCTCTGTTTAAAGGCTCTCTCTTCCCCACAGATGAAGCCTACACAGCTGCAAAGGCCTAGGGGAAGGTTCCAGGCTCAAGAGAAGCTGTACCAGCCTCGTGTCAGAATGTTATTCTCTAGCCTGTAGTGGGGTGCTCTATAGCGAGTACAACCCATCTAGGGTTTGCTATATGTATCCTCATTGCTGCTAGTGAACCTCCTCTTTGCCTAAACTTTCTCTTGCCTAGCTAGGGTTCTCCTAGCTATGGCTCCTGCTTATGCTTACTCTTTTGACATGGTAACAGAGCGTTCACGCTCCTGGCCTGTGGGCCCCACTGCTGCTTCCGCTGCCCTACTCAGTGTCGCGCGCCCCGTGGCGCGCGACCTTCACATTTTCATCCCGCCGCGCGCTCGGGGCGTGCGGCGGTTTTCTCCCCGCCGTGCGCACCGAGGCGCACGGCGGTTTCCTACCGTGGGGGACGCCCGCGGCCCCCCGATCCCGTCGCCCGCGGCCCTCCGGTCCCGTCGCCCGCGGCCCCGCGATCCCGTCGCCCTGGGGAGCCGCACGCGACCCCCCGCGGCCCCGTTTTCCCGTCGTGCCGCCCTGGGGAGCCGCGCGCGACCCCCCGCGGCCCCGATTTCCCGTCGTGCCGCCCTGGGGAGCCGCGCGCGACCCCCCGCGGCCCCGATTTCCCGTCGTGCCGCCCTGGGGAGCCGCGCGCGACCCCCCGCGGCCCCGATTTCCCGTCGTGCCGCCCTGGGGAGCCGCGCGCGACCCCCCCGCGGCCCCGATTTCCCGTCGCGCCGCCCTGGGGAGCCGCGCGCGGCCCCTCTCTGCCCCGTGGTCGCGTTCTGGGGGCCGAGCGCCGTCCCCCTCGCCGTCCCCCGCGCTCCTTCCCCCGTTCCGCCCGTTTTTAGGGTTTTGGGGTGCGGAGTGTGGGGGTGGCAGCTCTGGGGGTGCCGTGTGTGTGCGCCGTCCCCTGCTCCTCCTCCTCCTCCGTCTCCCACTGCTGCAGCTGCCGCTGAGGGGGGTGGATGTGTGGGAGCCGAGGTTTAGGGTTTAAGGGGGGTGCCGTGGAAGTGGAGCTAGGGTGTCAGCAGGGGGTGTGTGAGAGGGGCGTGGGACGGTCGGGGGAGGTTGAGCGGAGGCTGCCGTCTTGTCGTCAGCAGCACCTGTAGTCCGGGGCGCTGTTCCGGTAGCCCAGTCGTAGCCAGCTGCGCCAGTCGCCCGTGGGTCCGTTGCTCGT